>CAMZMU010000113.1:4567530-4727873 GCA_947311845.1 Poa pratensis | reverse complement strand
AACATTCAAATGTACTCATATTGGTTTCGTCCTGGCTATTGTCCTAGCCAGACTACGAGGAGGAACACTACGCAGAGCAGGAATATGGCGACTTCTACGCCAACTAAGGATCTCCACAAGTCAGCTGCCTGTCGGGTCGTCATCGTTAGAATATGATGTCGATTACGCCGTAGCTTCCGCTGATATATTTGGTTTGGCCCATGAAGGCACCTATGTAAGAACTTGGTCTAAATGACCATTTATGTAAGACTTTTATTCGGTACTGTAATGGATGTAAACTTTGGTATCCAATTCGGATTATGTGCAACGACAGACTGATCACGGGATCGTTGTGTTAAGCATAATCGGGTATTTCGGACAGCTAGTCCGGGGTCCCCACAGACTTGGTATCAGAGCCATCCTGACTTTAGGAAACCTTAGTTAGCATGGTCGTTTGTCAAATGTTACAAAAGATGAATTTCTAAAAAGAAAGGAATGAAGTATTTTTGAAAATTGCTTATCTCCAATCCTCTTACTTATGCAAAATTTTACTCTCATTAAATGTTACATTTTCCTTAGTATCCCTAAAATTTTGTACACCTCTCATTAAGTTTAAAATTTGACTCACTTGTTGCCCTACTATATTAAAATTTTGATATACTTGTCACCTAACTAACTTAAAATTTTGCTTAAAAACTGTAGATGGCACTCCATGGACCGAGTTCGTTCAGCTGGAGAAGGACAGCAAGCTGACGTTTGAGAGGGACTTGTTCGAGTTGACCAAGCTGTTAGGTCGCCCCGCTCCAGAGTTTGAGGGAGCTCAGATTGATGTTCACGGTGTTGGAAGGCTGAGCTGGCTCATCAGATCGTCAGTTCGCAGGAACATCAAGTCTCCCAATTCCAGGACACTCATCTTCACCACCAAGGAGGCCACCTGGGTTGACGGTCTCTGTACTGCTACACAGAGGATGCTAGCCCGACTTTGTGAGGAGCACAAGGCGGAGTTAGTAGACTCCCGTTCCGGTTCTACGGGAGGCGCAACTGTGATGGACACCCTACTCCTTCACCTTACCACCCGATGTTTGGGAGCTACATCATGGACATGGAGATCTTACTTCAGTGCACTCAGGATGATCTGTTGCGCACTAGGATTCAGCTCCACTTCGACCGCGAGTCGCTCGTTGAGCTTCGCGAGAACGAGATGAAGCTGATGGTGGAGAAGGTTGCTCTTCTCAGGAAGAGGGCCCAGCTGAGGAAGACTATCGTGAAGCTCCGCACGAAGGTGGCAGAGCAGGATGGACTGATTGAGGATCTTGAGCACCATACTGACGAGATGGAGGAGGAGGGCGAGGATCTCCGCAAGGAGAACGACGCTTTCCTCAGTGACGATGATGACTTCGTGGAGGAGATGGACTGTGAGGAGGAGGATGATGAGGAGGAGTTAGTTGACGAGGAGGAGGAGCCACTCGAGCCAGTTCTCGAGGACGAGGAGGAGGATCCCGAGGAGCCAGCCTACCAGTCAGATGCTGACGTGTTAGAGCTGGAGGTTCCACCTCAGTAGGCGAGTGACTTGATCACTACCGCAGGATTAGGTTGACCCCCTATAGCTAGTCGAGTAGTAGCAGTGGTTCTTTTGGAAACCAGATGTTATGTATCCTAGATGTAAGCTTGATGTTGATGTGAACTCCTTGATGTATTGTTTGTGAAATATAAGTATGTTTGTCTTGTTTAAATCTGTGTGAATATTTTCATATAAACTTAATTAATCAACACTTGAGAGATCGTCTTTTCCCTTAGTCGAACTTTTCTTGCCTTGTCTCTTATACCCGGTGTGCTTCAGGATGCCACCCCGGTCGCAGCAATGCGGAAGGATCAGGATCAGCACCACCACCACCGGACCCAACCCCCACCCAACTTCTCGCACTTATCATGGAGGAGCGTGAAAATGCCCGGCAAGAGCGCCAAGCTCATCTCGCTGCCTTACAACAACTCGCAGCCGCTTAACAACAACAACAACAATAACAACAACAACAATGGTGGTAACGGCAATGGCGATGGAAACCAGCGATCTACCTTGGGATTTTCAGAAGACCAACCCACCCACCTACTCCAAGGGACTTCACCCACTAGAAGCCGATGATTGGCTTCGCACCATCGGCAATAATCTTGAAGTTGCTGCTGTGGGAGAAAATGAGAAAGTGTGCTGTATGCAACCCACTATCTCGCTGGACCTGCAAGAGCTTGGTGGGAAACTACCAAGACTCTCCAGCCAGCTGGTCATGTCATCACTGGGCTGAGTTCCAGGAGAAGTTCCGCAAGAAGCATATTCCCAGTGGACTCATTGAGAGGAAGAAGGATGAGTTCCGCAAGCTAGGCAGGGAAGTAGAGATGTGGTCGGTTATCTTGAGGAGTTTACCGACTTATCTCGGTATGCTCCTGATGACACCGACAAGGAAGAGAAGAAGATGGAGCGTTTCATGAGTGGACTTCATGATGAACTTCAGTGTGCTTTGGTTATCCATGACTTCCGTGATCTGGAGTCACTTGTGGACAAAGCCATCCAGCTGGAGACCAAGCGCAAGTCGATGTATGAAGGTCGCAAGAGGAGGATGAATGCTCAGGAAGGCTCGAGCAGCCAGAAACCTCGTATCTTTCAGCAGAACACCAGGCCTGCCTATCGTCCACCCCAAGCTCCACGCCCAATTACCCTAACCGCCCAAACAACTTCAACCGCCCCAATGACAATAACCGTCCCGGAGGAAACTTCAACAACTTCACCCCAACCCAATGTGATCTGCTTTGAATGCGGCAACAAGGGTCACTACTCCAAAGAATGTCCCAATCCCAAGAGGAATGTCCAGCGCCCCAATGCGCCGGCACAGAACAATGGTCAAGGCCGCAATGGAAATGGAAATGGCAAGAATGCCGCACCTCGCGGAAATGCTGCTGTTGCCAAGGGTCGTCTGCACCACATCAATGCTGAAGAAGCTCAGGATGCTCCGGATGTTGTGCTGGGTACGTTCCTTGTCAACTCAGTACCTGCAACTGTTCTGTTTGATTCTGGTGCTACCCATTCATTTGTTACCCAAGAATTTGTTGCTAAGGGAGGTTTAGTTAAGAGCCTCTTACCCAAACCCATGGTCATCCAAATCCCAGAATCCACCGTAGAGACCAAGATGTTTTGCTCCGATGTACCCCTTGAGATCAAAGGAGAAAAGTTTCCAGTTAACTTAATTGTTCTGGGAACCCAAGGCATCGATGTTATACTCGGTATGAATTGGTTAGCCAAGTACCATGGTCGAATTGACTGTGCCAGAAGAGCTGTATCCATCACCACCGACAAAGAAGTAGAAGTGGAGTATGTGTCTGAAACTAGTCAACCTCACCCAGGCTGCCATGAGAGCATAGCTCGACCCGCCCTAGATGAGATCCGTGTTGTTCATCTGTTCAAGGATGTTTTCCCAGAAGAATTGCCTGGTATGCCGCCAGATAGGGATATTGAGTTCATAATTGAGCTTATCCCAGGAACATCCCCATATCCCAAAAGCCTTATCGGATGAATCCGGAAGAACTGGTTGAGTTGAAGAAGCAGTTGGCTGATATGCTAAGCAAAGGTCTTGTCCGCCCAAGCGCTTCACCATGGGGATCACCCATTATATTCGTGGACAAGAGAGACGGTACCACACGCCTGTGTGTGGATTATCGCAAGCTGAATGACGTGACCATTAAAAATAAGTACCCTCTTCCCAAGATCGAGGATCTGTTCGATCAAATGAACGGAGCCCGAGTCTTTTCAAAGATCGATCTTCGGACAGGTTACCATCAGTTGAAGATCAGAGAGACAGATATTCCCAAGACCGCCTTCACCACTCGTTACGGGTTGTTTGAATACACCGTGATGTCTTTTGGTCTGACCAATGCCCCAGCCTATTTCATGAATCTCATGAACAAGATTTTCATGGAGTACCTCGACAAGTTCGTGGTAGTTTTCCTTGATGACATCCTTATTTATTCCAAGACCGAAGAAGAGCATGCTGAACACCTGCGTCTAGTTTTGGAGACCCTCCAAGAGCACCAACTGTATGCCAAACTTAGCAAGTGTGAGTTTTGGCTCAGTGAAGTGGCATTTCTTGGACATATTGTATCCGCTGGAGGAATTTCTGTTGACCCTGAGAAGATACAAGCCATTCTTGACTGGTTATCCCCAACCAATGTTTTTGAAATCCGAAGCTTTCTCGGACTTGCCGGTTATTACCGCAAGTTCGTTGAAGGATTTTCCAGTATAGCCAAACCTCTGACCCAACTGTTGAAGAAGGACAAGAAATTTGAATGGACTCAGAAGTGTGAGGATAGTTTCCAAGAACTGAAGAAGAGACTAACCTCAGCCCCAATCCTGATCATGCCAGACGTCACCCAGAGTTTCGACGTGTATTGCGATGCATCACGCCTCGGACTTGGTTGCGTTCTGATGCAAGAAGGCAAAGTTGTGTCGTACCTGTCCCGGCAGTTGCGACCGCATGAAGAGAATTACCCAACCCATGACTTGGAGTTAGCTGCTGTAGTCTTTGCTCTTAAGAAGTGGCGTCCCTATCTTGCGGGACATCGCTGCGAGGTCTATACAGATCACAAAAGCTTGAAGTATATTTTCACCAGAAAGATCTGAACCTGCGACAGAGGAGATGGATGGAATTAATCAAGGATTATGATATTGGAATCCATTATCACCCCGGAAAGGCTAATGTAGTTGCCGATGCCCTTAGTCGCAAACCTTGCACCCTGAATGCCCTGATCCAAGCCGAACAGCCAGCCTTGTTCAAAGACTTCCAAGATTTTGGACTAGAGCTTGTTAGCCATGGTTATCTCGCCAATCTAGAGTTAACCCCAACCCTGATGGATCAAATCAAAGAAGCCCAGAAAGGTCATGAAAGCATAGAGGGAATTAGGAAGAAAATTTCCCTCGGCAAAGCACCCGGTTTTACCGAAGATGCTGAAGGAGTGCTGAAATTCAATGACCGTATCTGTGTGCCCAATGTCACGGAACTTAAGGAGTTAATCCTGAAGGAGGCCCATGAGACCCCTTATTCAATCCACCCCGGCGGAACCAAAATGTACCAAGACCTTCGAGAAAGATTTTGGTGGCATGGAATGAAGCGGAGATTGGTTCATTCGTAGCCAAGTGTGATATCTGTCAGCGAGTCAAGGCTGAACATCAGCGACCCGCTGGATTGCTTCAACCTTTGAAAATTCCCGAGTGGAAGTGGGACGAGATTGGAATGGATTTTATTACCGGACTTCCAAGATCCAACCGAGGCCATGATTCATCTGGGTCATCGTTGATCGACTGACCAAGGTTGCCCACTTTGTTCCTGTCAAGACCACTCATACCGGAGCTCAGTTAGCAGACCTGTATATTTCCAGAATAGTGAGCCTGCATGGTGTGCCTAAGAAGATTGTATCTGATAGAGGCACGCAATTCACCTCAAGATTCTGGAAATCCCTTCATGAAGCCCTCGGAACCAAGTTAGCCTTTAGCACAGCTTATCATCCCCAGACCGATGGCCAGACTGAGCGAGTGAACCAGATATTAAGGACATGCTTCGCGCATGTGTTCTATCCTATGGTTCCAAGTGGGAAGATTGTCTTCCGTTTGCAGAGTTCTCGTACAACAACAGTTATCAGTCTAGTCTGCAAATGGCCCCTTTTGAAGCCCTTTACGGCAAGAAGTGTCGTACACCCCTGAATTGGTCCGATACCGGAGAGAGCAAATTGTTCGGACCAGATACCCTCCGAGAAGCTGAAGAGCAAGTTCAGCTTATTCGTGAACGCCTCAAAACTGCCCAATCCCGTCAGAAGAGTTATGCTGACACCAAGCGCCGTGATCTCACTTTCAGTATCGGAGATTATGTGTATCTCCGAGTGACACCCCTCAAGGGAATGCAGCGTTTCCATGTCAAAGGAAAGTTAGCACCAAGGTATATTGGACCCTTCAAGGTCATTTCTCGTCGAGGAGAAGTATCCTATCAGCTGGAGTTACCCCGAGAGTTAGGAGATTATCATGATGTTTTCCACATTTCCTTGCTCCGGAAGTGTCTTGAAGTTCCTGACCAGCCTGATGTTTTCAAAAACATCGACCACCTCTCCATCGACCTGAACCAAGACTTGACTTATCGTGAGAGACCCCTCAAAATTCTCGAAGAAGATGTTCGTGTTACCCGAAGACGTGCGATCAAGTTTTACAAAGTCCAGTGGACTAACCACTCTGAAGAGGAAGCAACTTGGGAACGCGAAGATTATCTTAGAAGCGAATTCCCAGACCTCCTTAAAACCGAAGCGTAGCAAATCTCGGGACGAGATTTATTTTAAGGGGGAAGGATTGTAACATCCCAAAATTATTATCAGGTTTATATTCCAAAAAAATGAGAGCCAACAAAAACTTTTGTTGTTTATTGTGTGATAATTGCTTTTGTTACTTGAGTTGTTGTTCTTGCTGTTTGTGTGAGTGTTTGCACTAGTAAACACTAGTAAGAAAGAAAGAAAACAAGATATAAAATCAAAGCAAGAAAAATAAAAGTGACAAGTGGTCACCTGAAAATCTCCAAGTGACAAACTCAATTATTTTCAAACCAAAGTCAGTGGAGTTGTAATGTAAACACTCCCCATTTTGTTCCTACCACTTTCCCCTCTCAAATATTATTTTTGAACTAGTTTTGAAATTCTAAAATAAAAACAATTGAAATAAATTCAAATAACATAAACAAAGTACTATAAAAGAAAATGTTTCAAAACATTTTATTATTTTATGCCAATTTTTGTGGAGCTTCTGTACATTATGGGAAGGCCCCACAAATTTTGGCAAATTTTTATAAATTGATTAAGTGCCCCAAATTAAATCAGGAAATGCTGCTGCATTTAACAGAAGGGCTAAAACGTAATTAGAAGAAAGAAGAAGGAAAAGGAGCAGAGCAAAGGAGCCAGGGAGGTTTTTGCAAAAATGTCTTCGGCTACCTCTCCGTCGCCGTGTCGTCGCCGTACGCCGCGCGCGTCGCCGTTTCCCCGGGTCCCCCAGGCCCCCCCTTGCTCGCAGCCGTCCACGGTCGTCGCCTCTGCGCCCTCTGCACGAACTCGAGCACCCCGTTGCCGTAATCGCCGCCCTGTCCCCCTTTGCCGCCGCGGCAGCGCTTGGACGGCGCCGATGAAATTCGTCCCACCCTCTGCACCTCGACGCGTGCCGCTCCGCCCAGGCCTTCTAGAAGACACTAGAACCACGCTCGTCACCGCGTTACCCTGCCCGTCGCCGTGCCTCGTCAGCCTCGGGCGAAAAGATCCGCCGGTGCGCTGTGGACACTCCCGTGCACCTCGCCCATGAACGCCGGCATCCGCCGCTATATAACCACCCCCGACCCCCTCTGCTCACTCCACACCACCCCGTCCCCCTTTCCCTCGCTCCAATTTCACCGTGCTCTGCCCGGAGGGCAGACATTGCTGCGCCACGGCCGCCGTCAAGGTCGGACACGGCCGCCGCGCTGCTCTACCCTATTCTCCCCTCTTTGCCTCGTAGCATGAGGCCACAGCTTCACCACCCTCACCCGCCCCTTTTTCCCTCTGGATCGTGCACAGGAACGCCGTAGGGAGCTCGCCGGAGTAGCTGCCGTGGCCGTGGGAAGTCCGTCGACCCGCCGCCGGAGCTAGCCGCCGTCCCAGCAAGTAGGACTCAGCCAGGAGCTTCCACCTCACCACCGCCGTCGATTCGCGTCATCGCCGTGCCTTCCCGTGCCCCCTAGGTGAGAGAATCATCCACCACCTCGCCGCCGGCACGGCAGCGCCGCCAAATCTTGGTCGCCGTCGTCGCGTCGCACGTGGACCGTTGGATCTCGATCCAACGGTTGCGTACCGCTTCGTTTATTAGGCAGAAAGAGAGAGACTGACGTATGGACCCCACACGTCAGCGTTTTAATGTTTTCCCTCGTGCGCACTGTGACACTGCCACTGGGTCCCAACTGTCAGCCTTTTCAACATTATCCAGAGAGATTTAGTTTCGAATTTAAATTCTCTCTGAGAAGTCAGTACTGGTCCTGACTTTGAAATTCAATATCTCGAGATTTAGGAATCCAAATAAATCAAACTCAAATGTTCTGGAAAGCTTATGAAATTGTTTAACCAACACAATTGGTCTCAGGTCATTTAATTAAATAATTAAAAAGTATTATTGAAAATGCCACAGAAGGTTTAAAATCTAAACTTGTTTGTTTCTGATACTCTGTTAGTCCAAATAATTCCAAACCAATTTTGCTAGCTTAGTACTGCCTTGTGTTAGCTCCCCTAATTTTGGTAGAATTAATTAAGTAGTATAAATTGTGGACTTTGAGATAAACCCTTCTGGACTAAAACAGACCATTATGTTTATTGGTTGATCCAAATGAGTTAGGACCAATTTTGTTAGCTCACATATATCCATGTTTAGTTACCCCTAAAAGGGTTTAATTTTTGGAACAATATAATTTAATTGGTAGCTAAAACTTGATTATTAAGCTACTGGATTCAATCCAATGTGTAGGGAGTTTGGTAACTCCAAATGATCCAATTCAAATTGGGTTGTATTCTACACATCAGTGGCTTTCCATAGAATTTTAGTTTGTATTTTTGTGACCAACAGAACTCAAGTTGTGGAATTAAACATGAATAACTAGTTTCTGCCATAATTTGGACTTAATTAAATAATGTTTAATTCAATTTATTTGAAAACCAAATTGTGTGGTTTGGTGTGTGCAGTAGCCAATTGTGATGTTAATGATGGTTATGTTGAGGTGATTGCTTGTATAGCTTAGTGATTGTTTGTTTGTTTGTTTGTTAATTAGACGAGAACGTTGTCGGATATATCGAGGAAGGAGAGTTTGCTGAATTTGAAGAACAAGAGCAAGATCACTTTGCCAAGCAAGGCAAGCTATTCTCTGAGCTTGCACTACCAACATATGCATCTACTTTCATAACATGTTTACTCTCAAAGCAAGATTTATAAAACCCATTTTAAAAGTATATGGATATTATTTTGCCACCCTATGTAGTAGTTTATATAAAACTTTAGGATGGGAAAACAATGTTGTTTATTCAAAACTCCTTTTGAGATTTCTTATGAGTTTATGAAATACCGAGATGTCGGTGTTGGATTGGAAAAGTGAAAAATGGTGATGTTTATGAAAAATGCACAGTGTCCTAGTACTATGGAAACCAATCCTACCCTGTGCGACCACATTTACCACATATGGGAAAAGGCGTAGTCATGTAGTTTGCTCTTATTAGTATGGGATACCTCATCGACGGAGATGACTCCGTTATGCATGAGGGGATGGTCCGAGGATCTACCCCCTGACCCGGGTCCTCACACAAGTTGGTGGGGAGGATAGAAGGTTCCACCATAAACCGCCGGACAAAACTATGAGTCCTCACACTTAGGGTTTCTGACGGGAAACCGGACTGGGTGTCGATGGAAAGTGTCATATGGGAAGGATCCTATACTAGCATGAGCAAATAAGAGGCTATGGCCGGCGGCTTACTTCGCATACACCTGGTATGGCGAGACGTGGCAGACACGATGAGTTACCGGATGGATGTGGGTTAAAAGCGTGCTACCTCTGCAGAGTGTTAAAAACTATTCGAATAGCCGAGTCCTCGGATATGGACAATTGGGAGACTGTCCTAAGACCTTGTGCAAGTTTTAAAAAGGCTTTGAGTTTTTAAAGAAAAATGGAGTGGAGAATGTTTCCTACACCTATACCAACGGATCGGTATGAGGTGGTGGATGAAAGTGGACCATGACGGGCTATGGTCGGAAAGAGGAGAAGTTTTGGAAAAACAGATGAAAAAGGTGACTTCTTTAAAGATAGTTATAAAACTCTTCTTACCTTTTTCAATAAAGATATAGAGATGTTTTAAATCAGAAAAGTTGACAACTAAATAAAACTGGTGCATACTCATGTTGGGAGTTTGCGAGTACATTCAAATGTACTCATATTGGTTTCGTCCCTGGCTATTGTCCTAGCCAGACTACGAGGAGGAACACTACGCAGAGCAGGAATATGGCGACTTCTACGCCAACTAAGGATCTCCACAAGTCAGCTGCCTGTCGGGTCGTCGTCGTTAGAATATGATGTCGATTACGCCGTAGCTTCCGCTGATATATATTTGGTTTGGCCCATGAAGGCACCTATGTAAGAACTTGGTCTAAATGACCATTTATGTAAGACTTTTATTCGGTACTGTAATGGATGTAAACTTTGGTATCCAATTCGGATTATGTGCAACGACAGACTGATCACGGGATCGTTGTGTTAAGCATAATCGGGTATTTCGGACAGCTAGTCCGGGGTCCCCACATCCATCATAAGTCGCAAGCGGCGACTCACAGGTTGAATCCGCCACTTAGTCCAACAAGATATAAGGTCCAATCCCGTGAGACCGTGGAGTGTCAGCGCCCTCACCTTATCCAAGAGGGATTCGACAAAGGGCAACGAAGAAGGATCAGGTTTGGAAGACAGAGCATCGGTAACCTCGAAGGGAAGAGGAGACCAAAGAGGAAGAGGAATTTCACCCTCTGGAGAAGTGTTTTTACAATAGAAGAATGTCCTTTGCCACTCCTTGATTTTCTTGGCAAGAGTTAGCTTTGGGAAGATACTACCCCTGCGGCGTTGGAAGGAAATAGCGCCGCATTGGAGAAAAGGACCATCTGTGGTTTCCCTTTGACTATTGCAATTGAAAAGAGCAAGCCAGAAATCTATTGAGGGCGGGATACCCAGATAATCTTCGCAGAGGACGTGGAAGTTGCTAACTTGCAACATTGAATTAGGGCCAATATCATGAAAGCGGAGACCTAACCGCTGCATCAAGGAACGGAAGAAGAGAGAGCCCGGGGGCTTGAACCCGCGCTCAACATGCTCCGCAAAAATCACTATCTCTCCTGGTTGAGGATTGGGATTACCTCCTCACCGGCCGCTCGCCATTCGCATTGATCTTTTGGCGGAAGAAGGCCCCGTGCGGATAGGGATTACAGGAAATCTTCGTCGACCCACGAGCCTTCCCAGTTGCATTTGCGGCGAGACATTTTTCTCAGATCGATGGAGATATCCACCGAAGGATTGTGAGTACGAGAAGCGAGATTGGAGGCGGCGGAAAGGACTTGATGCAGAGACGCTGGGGAAAACGATGAGTCAAGATAAATAACCCAGACACGGAAGACGTTTAGATCTGAAAATCAACCGTCAAGACAGGATAAGTCGCGTTCTTGAGCCGCCAAGAAAAGTTATAAGCCGCAGATTGGAAACAAGAAAAGCACGTCCTAAGCATTCAAGATCAAGAAGTACTATGAAGTTCAGGCCACGCTTGGGGGCTAATGTCGGGGGAATACTTTCTGGATTAACCCGCGGCCCAGTGCGAATTACTTTACTCGCACGGACAAAGGCCCACTTGGGAACAAGCCCAATATTGAACCGCCATAAGGGGAAAGTTCTAGAAGACATATCCCGGAGGACGTGAAGACCAAGTAGTCTCCGAGTAGGCCTCTGTGGACATATTCCTTGTGGGGAAAGTTTCCTTTGTAACCTAGCGAGCCTCTGTGTATATAAAGAGGACTCGCAGGACTTACAACGGGTCAAGCTATCAAGCCTCAAACCCTAGCTCATACGGCGAGTACCAAATCGGATCGCCTCCATTGTAACACCTTGATTATCATATCAATACCAATCTAGGGTAGGCAGGAAGTAGGTCTTTTACCTCACATTGAGGGGGCCGAACCTGGGTAAATCTGTGTTGATCTTTGTTCCTGCGATCCCAAGCTCGGAGATGCTTGACTCGCATAATCCCACACCTACGAAATCATCTATGACACCTGACATGACAAACCCACGACACCGGGTGCAAATGATTTTCATGAACAAGGACGTCATCCCCGTCATCCTCCAAGGCCACATCATCAAAATCATGACAATGTGCACAATAACGAACAACTCGTTCTTCAACAAGAGCACCATCCTCAACATGATCTTCGTCCTCGTCAAGAGCTTCCACATGATCGTCAACAACACCATCATTCCGAGTCAAGTGATAACGAGTCAAGTCAACACAATGGTGATGGACTCAATCGAAGGAGACGTGGACGTGCATTCCCACGTGGTGCCCATGGTGACAACTATGACGACTTGAACAATGTTCGCTTTGATATACCCAAGTTCTACGGCACAAGTGATCCGGAAGCCTACTTCTCATGGGTACTCAAGGTTGACAAGATCTTCCGCGTTCAGCGCTTCTCTGACAACAAGAAGGTTGCCCTAGCCTCGATGGAGTTTGAAGAGTATGCCCTCTTGTGGTGGGAACAACTACAAGATGCACGCGTCGCTAACCACCAACAACCAATCGACACTTGGGTTGAAATGAAAGAAACAATGTAGAAGCCCTTCGTGCCAAGCCATTACACTAGAGACTTATACAAGAAGTTGCAAGAGTTGAAGCAAGGGTTAAAGTCGGTTGATGAGTACTATAAGGAGATGGAAATCTCCATGATGAGAGCCAATGTCAGCGAGTACGAAAAGCAATCCATGGCTCGCTTTATGAATGGCCTCAACTATCCAATCAAGAAGATTGTGGAATTCTAACCATATGCCAACTTGGTTGACGTGGTGCGCCCACGGCAATCCCAGGGTCGAGTACCCCAGGTAGATTTAGAGGGAGAAGATATGCGCGCTGGTAGTATCGGACGGCTGACAAGCGAGGATTTACCCAGGTTCGACCCCTCATTGTGAGGTAAAGACCTACTCCTGCTTGTCTGATTATGATGATATATGAGGTTACATGGTGGCCGTAATGGCGATTGTGGTGGTGAGACGTGGTGTCTCTATGTCTATGCCAGTTGTGGATCTAGTATTGATCTATCCTCCATCTCCTCATGGGGGTGCCCCTGCCTGGCTTTATATATGCAGCCAGGTAGGGTTTACATGAGTTCTAGTAGACTACGTCTTGGAGTCCTTGACTTGTACTTGAAGTAATTGTTGGTCCGTCAGGTGGGCCTTCGTCTGGGTTGTACCAGGTATACCAATAATAGGGTACCCGAAGGGTATAACCATGTCAGTAGCCCCCGAGTGTCTGGTCGATTCGAAGTATCGGGCAGAGACTCAAAACATATGATGATTGTATTATCCATTCTTCGTGAGTTGAATCATTTATAAGAAATCCAGTGTATATGTATATGAAATCCAATAATAATAAATCCGGTGCAGGCTATAGATAACCCGACTTTGATAAATCCGCGCGGGCTATAGAGAACCCGACTTTGAAAAATCCGCGCGGGCTGTAGAGAACCCGACTTTGAGAAATCCAGTTTAAGAAATTCAATATTAATAAATTAGATGCAGGTGTAAGGAAAACCCGACTTTGAGAAATCCGTGCAGGTTATAGGGAACCCGACTTTGAGAAATCCGTGCAGGTTATAGGGAACCCGACTTTGAAAAGTCCGTTGCATAGCACTCGAGCCAACGGCGAGTGCGCTCTTGATGGGAGTAGTTGAATGAAATTCGAGTTGTCCAAGGAGATTCTCAACTTGGGCTCAGTTCTCGCGTTGTTGCTGCGTTGTCTGATGCTTTTGACTCGGTAATTCGTCGGGGGCGCGGCAGCGCTCCCGATGGGAGTAGTCCCCGAGTGCCTGGTCGATTCGAAGAATCGGGCAGGGACTCATTTGCAGGTGTATTTAACCATCTGATTCTTTGCTCATTTTGCTATGTATTTTGAGTCGAGATTGTCTCGATTGTGCTTGCCGAGTCAGTAATTCGTTGACTGGTATTCTGCTTTGGAGTCGAGTGTTTCATCGACTATGATTTTTGCTTATGATAGTAAAGGGATATTAGCTTAGCAGGCCCGGCACACACGACGGATCGGGCCAGTTAACTACCATTTGTGGCAAAACCATACTAGCTTTCAATCAAACTCGAGTCCTCGGACTCGAATCTGGAACAGACTGGACAGACTCGAAACGGCCGTTGAGGTCTTACTGAATCGAATTGCAGCATAATTTTGAATCTACCCAACGTGTCCGTCGGGGATTATTCATCATGTCTACTGACACGGAACGCTTAAGGATAACGCTGCTGGAGCGGTCCTTAGCCCAGCTCGACTGGTCGGTGGGTCTTACCTTTGCACTATGCATGCAGCATCCAAGGATCGTCGGATCAACTCGGGAATTTTTCGAGTAAGATTTTGCTTATGAACTCAGTCGAATGATTTGTCGACTGATATTTTGCCGTAATTCTATCGGGTGCGCAGCAGCGCTCCCGATGGGAGTAGCCCCCGAGGCTATGTGCAACTATTTGTAGTTGGGCATAGGCTCAATTTGCCTTCATTGTGCTGTTTGTCGAGGATTTCGTGAGTGCTCCAATCTTTGCGTCTACTGGTGTAGATATTTGTCGGTTGCATAGCACTCGAGCCAATGGCGAGTGCCCTCCTAATTGTCGAGTGCGGCTGAGGCTTTGTCAAGTTGATAACCTGCACGGCGCAGCCCCGAGTCTTCGGGTGCGGCCAAGGCTTTGCGAGTTGGGACCTGTGCGGCGCAGCCCCCGAGTGTTCGAGTGCGGCCAAGGCTTTGCGAGTTGAGACCTGTGCGGCGCAGCCCCCGAGCATCGGGTGTAGCCACGTCTTGTAGTGTTTAGTCAGAAGAAATCGACGCGGCGGACCGGAGTCGACGTGGCGGAGTTTGATCGGCGAAAAGGTCAACGCGGCGGACCGGAGTCGAAGCGGCGGAGTTTTGCGACTGAGGAACTCGACGCGGCGGAACGGAGTCGACGCGGCGGAGTTTTGCGACTGAGGGACTCGACGCAGCGGACCGGAGTCGACGCGGCGGAATTTTGCGACTCGACGCGGCGGACCGGAGTCGACGCGGCGGAGTCGAGAAGCGCCAGCCTTCGAGTGTTGGATACAACCAAAGCAGGTTTATAATTAAAAAAATAAAATATGGAACTAACTTAGCTGTTCATGAGCGATGGAAATCTGTAGGTTGTTGTTGTTTGTCGTTGATGATGAAGCGCCAGCCCCGAGTATCGGAGGTGGGGTCGAAGAAGTCACGGGTGTTGCCTTGTACCCGAGTCGATGATTTGTCGGGCTGCGTGGTCCGGTGGCCGATGATGTTTGCCGCAGTTAATCTTGCGTTGATGTAGAGGTTGACGAGTGGCTGACGAAGATGTGCAGCAGCACTACCACCCCGAGTCGACGGTTTGTCGGGTGCGTGCAGTCAAATATGATGTTGTTTTTTATTTCGAGTGCCAGCCCCCGAGGGTACATAGTGCCCTTCTAGGGAGCGGGCTTTGTGTGCCGATTCCACCGACGCTGATTGCCGCCGTGGTGGTCGACGATGTCGAGGGAGTCGAAGTTTGCCCGCAGTAAGGGTGTGATCGATGTTGATGTTGTGTTGTTGTAGATGTCGAAGAAATTGAAGGAGTCGAAATTTGTTGTCACCCAAATTGTCGAGTCGCTGATGTCGCCGAGCTAGACAGAGCTAGCTGCTTGGTCTTTTCCTTTTTCCAATGCTCATACGTTGAGCTGTGCATGCATGTATGATTAGCACGCCGGCCGCTTGTATGCAGATGAGGTGCGGTTTATGCTAGCATGCCCCTGCGCCTGTTTCGAGTCGACGGTTTGTCGAGTCCGCGCAGTTAGAGCTGATGATATTTGTTGATGTCGAGTGCCAGCCCCCGAGGGTACGCAATACCCTTCTAGGGAGCAGGCTCTTTGTGCCAGTGCCACCGATGCAGATCGTGGTCATTTGATCCCCTCGTGAGTGCTAATAGCACTCGAATTGTGCTCCTCTCCTTGCCCGCATGTGGGTCGCCTGGTCTTCTTCTCAGTTTTCATGCTGGTGACTCGTGCCAACGTCGGTTGGAGTATGATGATGTTGGGTTGCCGGACTGATGTGAGCCACGGCAATTGTGGATTTGATCAGCTGTCACGTATCGAGCCCCGGCGTTTGGTGATGAAGATGCTCGTTGGCGAGTCGAGAGTCGACCGCCATCTTGTCGATGATGAGGCTTGGTTCTCGTACATGCGCATACATGTTTAGAAAATAAAGCTTTTGTTAGTGGACAATAATGAATAGAATAATAAGACAAGGATTAATTATGATGGATGGAGGTCGGATCCATGTGCTGCATGCGCTGCTGATTTTGCTGCTCCTTTGCCATGAGACCGTGTGTGAATTGGATCGGGACTCGTCGATCAGAAAGTCCATATGATTAGTAACCCGGCCGGAAAATTCATGCAGGTGATTAGCGCTCTGGCCGCAAAATCCATGCATGCATGCGATTAGCCCGATGATCTTCTTTTCTTTTTTCTTCTTTGCATGTATGTGCTTGTGTCGCTTCTTTGCTGATTCTTGGAACTTCCGCCTGGCTGGATCGATCATGCCTTGGTGGTTGCTTGGTGATTTGTGCTGGCTTGATGTAGTAGTGCTGAGGATCGATCCCTGGCCTCCAGCTTGATTGCTTCAATCGCCTGACCCACGCAGGTCTATGATCAGATAGGTTCTGGCATTGCAGATTGAATCTTCTGGTTCGTGTTTTGCAAGACTGCTCGCGGCTTTGTATGCGCGGCGGCGGTGTTGACGTAGAGCCGCCGAGCGACGGGCGCAAGAGTTGGTGCAGATGCCATGCCAATCGAAAGGATCGATGCACTCGCCAGCACGTCGGGAGCACGTCGATCGGAGCTGGCTGCCGCTTTGTCGATGATGAACTTGGACGTCCCAGCCGGATGCAGTCCGGCCGCTGCCTTGTTGACGGCGTAGGCTCTTGCTAGATGCGATTTGTGCGTTGATTTTGTCAGTCGCACGCGGGAAGGTGTTGTTGTCGAGCCCCCGGTCGATGATCCGTGATGGCGAGTCGCTGCCGTTGTTTGGTCCGAGTCGACGGTTTGTCGGGTCGGCGGTGGTCGAAGCCGATGTGGCTGTTTATGTCAAGTGCCATGCACATGCGTTGCATGCTCTGCAGTCTGCACATAGCCTTGCTGCTTCTGCCGTTCGCCGTGATCTGTGAAGTAGTACGTGTGTGATCCAACCTGCGTACGTGGATTTGCTCCTCCAAACGATGAGTGAAAACAACATGTATGCATGATTAGGAATAAAGAAATTGGATGAGTAATTAATAAGAGAGTAGATTGAATTAGCGTGGATGCATAAGCTGGTTGCTTTTCTTCTGAGGAGTCGATCGGATAATCGATCTGATATTTTCTTGCATGGCTTCGGCCCACCGCAGCGTGCGCTGTTGCTTTGCTCCCTAGGGACTTGATCCAACGAGACAATTCCAGGTTCTTGCCGAACTCGGCGAGTTGCCACTTTGCTAGTTGTGATACGGATCGGAACGCCATGGGCGAATCTCGATCTGGTAGATTTGGTCAGCCGCGCGTGCGGGTGTGCTGACGTCGGAGTCTTTGTGCATACGGAACGCCGCCGCTTTTGCTAGATGCGATCTGGTCGCTTTTGTTGATGAAGATTTGCCGATGAATATGATGGAGCCGCCGAAACTGCGATCCAGCACGCGTTCTTCCCATAGACGGCGCCAATTGACGTGGTGCGCCCACGGCAATCCCAGGCTCGAGTACCCCAGGTAGATTTAGAGGGAGAAGATATGCGCGCTGGTAGTATCGGACAGCTGACAAGCGAGGATTTACCCAGGTTCGGCCCCTCATTGTGAGGTAAAGACCTACTCCTGCTTGTCTGATTATGATGATATATGAGGTTACATGGTGGCCGTAATGGCGATTGTGGTGGTGAGACGTGGTGTCTCTATGTCTATGCCAGTTGTGGATCTAGTATTGATCTATCCTCCATCCCCTCATGGGGGTGCCCCTGCCTGGCTTTATATAAGCAGCCATGTAGGGTTTACATGAGTTCTAGTAGACTATGTCTTGGAGTCCTTGACTTGTACTTGAAGTAATTGTTGGTCCGTCAGGTGGGCCTTCGTCTGGGTTGTACCAGGTATACCAATAATAGGGGTCCCGAAGGGTATAACCATGTCATTGGTTGAGCTAGTCCATCAAGCAACAAAGGCCGAGCGTCACGTGCTTGAAGAGCTCAAATACATCAAGACAAAGGCATTCTTCGCCAACAAGCCGTCTTCGTCAACACCTACACATTCACGAGCTCTTCCTCAAGCAAACATACGAGGTCCTCCAAGAGTCTCTACTTCGACACCTCAAGCACCTCAACCTTTCAAGAAAGTACCTCCCGCTACCAAGGCGCCTCAAGGATATTCGTCGGCACAAGACTCTTGCAATGCTACAAGTGCGGAGGACAAGGGCACAAATCTTTTGAGTGCACCAACAAGAAGGCCATGATCATCAATGACATGGGAGAGTATGAATCTATGAGTGAAGATGAGTACAATGCTTTGAACAAGGTCGCCACAATACAAAGTGCTCAAGAAGAAGAAAGTGAGATATTGTGATGGCGACAACAATCCTTCCTTGGTTGTGGCAAGAGGTTTAACCACCAATGTTCAAGCGGAAGAAGACCAAAGATGAAACTTGTTTCAAACAAGAGCGGGAATCAATGGAAAGTCCATCAAGGTCATCATAGATGGTGGAAGTTGCCACGACTTGAAGTTCAAGAAGCACCCACACCCATACCATGTCCAATGGTTAAGTGATTCCAGAGCCATCAAGATTCAACACATGGTGCAAGTGTCTTTCAAGATTGGAGCCTATGAAGATACGGTTGATTGTGATGTTGTGCCTATGACCGTTTGTCACTTACTTCTTGGTCGTCCTTGGCAATTTGATAAGGGTGCTATGCATGATGGAAGGACAAATTACTATAGCTTCAGGAACAACGACAAGACCTTCGTCCCATGACACCAAGTCAAGTCATTGCCGACAATGCGAAGTCAATATCAAGGGCTCAACATGACTTCAACCACCCAAATGACCATAGGCGCCATCCAACCGCACAAGAGAGAGCGGCGAGAGAGAGAGCTTCTAGTGAGATGAGTGGTGAGCGAGAGACCCACCATAAAGTGAGTGAGAGCCACAAACCAAATGAGAGTGACACTTCAAAGAGAGTTCCCACAAAACTTACACTATTTGCCACCAAGATAGAGATGAAGGAGTTGAGAGAGAACCCATCCACCCTCAACTATGTGCTCATATGCAAGGGTGAAGTTTCTATGACTAACACTTTCACAAACCTTCCTCCTTCTTTGTTGTCTCTTTTGAAGGACTTTGAAGATGTCTTCCCTCAAGAAGTGTCACCGGGACTACCTCCTCTACGCGGAATCGAGCATCGCATCGACCTTGTTCCCGGCGCACCGCTACCAAACCGCGCTCCTTACCGCACCAACCCCGAGGAGACAACGGAGATCGAGCGGCAAATACAAGAACTTCTTGCCATGGGACATATCCGCGAGAGCTTGAGTCTACGCGCCGTGCCCGTCATCTGGTACCCAAGCACGACAACACTCTTCGCGTTTGCATGGATTGTCGTCCCATCAATGCCATAACCGTTCGGTATCGCCATCCTATCCCTCGACTTGATGATATGCTTGATGAGCTTTGTGGTTCCGCTATATTCTCCAAAATTGATCTTAAAAGTGGATACCATCAAATAAGGATGTATGAAGGTGATGAATGGAAGACCGCATTTAAAACAAATCTTGGTCTTTATGAATGGCTTGTCATGCCATTTGGTCTTTCCAATGCACCTTCTACTTTTATGCGTCTCATGAATCATTTTTTGCGTCCTTTCATTGCGAAATTTGTTGTGGTATACTTTGACGACATCCTTATCTATAGCAAATCTTTGGAGGAGCACACTTCTCATGTGGCTCAAGTTTTGTTGGTTCTTCGCAATGAAAAGCTTTATGCAAATCTTTCTAAGTGCACTTTTGCCACCAACAAACTTGTTTTCTTGGGTTTTTATTGTTTCTTCGGATGGAGTCGAAGTTGATGAAGCAAAGATAGAAGCAATTCGGACTTGGCCTTTTCCAATGTCACTTGAAGAGTTGAGACTTTTTCTTGGTTTTGCCGGATTTTACCGACGTTTCATCAAGGATTTTTCCACAATTGCTTGCCCCCTCCATGAACTTACAAAGAAAAATGTACCTTTCATTTGGGCAATGTACATGATTTTGCTTTTAATGAGCTCAAACGGTTATTAACCGAAGCACCACTCCTTGCCCTTCCGGATTTTTCTAAGACATTTGAGATTGAATGTGATGCAAGTGGATTGGGCATTGGTGGAGTGCTTATGCAAAATGGTAGACCCATTGCATACCATAGTGAGAAACTAGATGGAGCTCGCTTGAATTACCCCATTTATGACAAAGAGTTATTTGCTTTGGTTCATGTTTTGGATGTGTGGCAACATTACCTTCGTCCTAAGGAATTTGTCATTCATTCCGACCATGAATCCTTGAAATATTTGAAAAGCCAAACAAATTTGAACAAAAGACATGCTAAGTGGGTTGAGTTCATTGAGTCTTTTACGTTTGTAATCAAATACAAGAAAGGTAAAGACAATGTGGTCACGGATGCTCTATCCCGCAAGGCCAACCTACTTACACGTCTTGAGATTAGTGTCTTGGGTTTGGATGAGATAAAGGAGTTGTATGCTACCGATGCTTTCTTTGGAGAAATTTTCACGCAATGTTCAGAGCACAAAGGAATTGGTGATTTCTATTTGCACCAAGGTTTCTTGTTTAAGGCTAACAAACTATGCATACCCGAGTCTTCGCTTCGTTTGGTCCTTTTGAAGGAATCTCATGGAGGATCACTCATGGGTCACTTTGGCCGCGACAAGACCTACGCCATGCTCGCCACCAACTACTATTGGCCAAGAATGTAGCGTGATATGGAACGCCTAGTTCGACGATGTTCTACATGTCTCAAAGCTAAGTCTACTGTAAACTCTCATGGCTTATATACAACTTTGCCTATTCCACATCGCCCATGGTCTGATATAGCTTTGAATTTTGTCTTAGGACTCCCACGCACTAAATCAAACAAGGATTCCATATTTGTGGTCATTGATAGATTCTCTAAAATGGCACACTTTATACCATGCAACAAGACCGACGATGCTTCACATATTGCTACTTTGTTCTTTAGAGAAATCGTCCGTCTTCATGGGTGCCAAAGACCATTGTGTCGGATCGTGACGTCAAGTTCATGAGCTATTTTTGGAAGACTTTGATGGCCAAGATTGGAATCAAGCAACTATTCTCCACCGCATACCACCCTCAAACTGATGGTCAAACCGAAGTGGTGAACCAAAGCCTCTCTACACTCCTTCGTGTGTTGATCAAGCCTAACTTGAAGAATTGGGAAGAGTGCATCCCACGCGCCGAGTTCGCCTACAATCGAGTACTTCATCGCGCAACAAGGAGAACACCTTCGAGATCGTCTATGGCTCCAACCCCTACATCGCGCTCGACATGCTACCACTTCTACTCCGTGAACAAGTTAACATGGACTTCGACAAGCGAGCCGCTTACATGAAGAAGCTCCATGAGGAAATAAGAACTACGCTCGAGAAGCACAACAAAGACCATGCTACGAAGATGAACAAACACAAGCGCGCCATGATTTTTGAAGAAGGATATCTTGTTTGGCTACACCTTCTCAAAGATCGCTTCCCAGATGCAAGGAAGTCCAAGCTTCACCCTCGTGGAGATGGACCTTTCAAGGTTATCAAGCGCATCAACGACAATGCCTACAAGATCGACATCTCCCACTCCAAACACTTGGTCCATGACACCTTCCACGTCGCGGACCTATCGCCATATCTTGGAACATCAAGCGATGAGGATGACCAAGAGTCGAGGACGACTCTTTTCCAAGGGGGGGAGATGATGTAGCCCAACCTACGGCTCGTACAACAAGTGGCCCAATGACAAGAGCAAGAGTCAAAGCTCTCCATGATAGGTGAATTCACTCCTATCTATATGTGACCTCGACACTCCTTTGAAAGGGTTACTACTTCATTCGGATACTTTGTACATACTCAGGAACCAAATTGATGACGACCCACAATGGAGTGGAGAAGATGACCAAGAGAAGACCCAAGAAGATGGCCAGCAGATGACGCAAGACGAAGGAGAGGAAGAAGGAGCAGGAAGCTCGGCCAGACCCCAGGCCGGACCACAGCCCGAAGCGACCGGTTTCCCAGCCGGCCAAAACCGGACTCAGGTCCGGGCCGCCTCCACAACCAGGCCGGTCGCTCAGCCGGCCAGAACCGGTCCCAAGGCCGGCCCGCACCCCGAGACGTCCGGACCCCCGGCCGACCTAAACCGGCCCCAGGTCCGGACCAGCAACCGACGCAACCGGCACCCAGGCCGGTCTAAACCGGATCCAGGACCGGATCTGCTCCTTCAGCGCCCATCGGCCCCACCCGTCAGCGTGACTTTTCCCTGTTTTGTACCCAGACTATAAATACTCCTTTGCTTCCCAGGGTTAGGGTTAGACTAAGATTTGGGAACTAAAGTAGAGCCTTGCTCCTTCTTCTCAAAGTGTCTCTTTCCTCCTATGGAGATGAATCAAGGCCTCCCCTTGTGGAGATGAACCAAGGCCTCCCCTTGTGGAGATGATCCCTTCGTGGATATCAAGGCTTCCTATTGTAGTTGCGATTACTTGCTAATCTTACCTCTTGTAGTGGCTAGATTGGATTGGTTGGATTGTCCAATTTGACAAATAATTCTAAGAGTAAGGTGTGCTTGGGAGAGGAGAATTGGGGGCTGCCCTTAGGGATTTGTTACCAATTGAATCTTGCTGGGTTGCTACTTGCTAGTTATCTTTGATTTGAGAGTTTTCCCTCTTTGTGTTCTTGTGTTCATCACTTGTTCTTCGTGTTCATCGTTTCCCTCCGCACAAATCCGTGAAAATCGGGACCAACCCACATCAGCTAAGGTTTCTCTAGAACATAAAAACTCTAAAGCATGTGGTCAATTTTGAATCCTGGAGTAACAAAGGCTGAAGGTCGTTGTGTCCATGACGTTTGGCTGGCCGGATGTGTCAAGTCGTCAACAACTCCTTTTATGTCAAAGCTTGTATAAATATGCAACCCATAAATTTTGGGACGAAAAACTGAAAGCCATGGAGATGATCATTTTACTAAATCCTGCAAAGGGTGAACTAACATAATGGTTTTTACTAAATCTGAAATTTCAAACTTCCCACTCTAAATTGCAAATGATCATTTTATTCTAAGATATTCTAAAGTTCTCTATGAAAAAAATGGACCACATGAATTCCGGTCAGTACATCCTTACATATACTAAGCTCCCTAGGATCTAAGCTCTCTCCTTTCCCCAAGTATGGTCCAATAAAGTAGTGACACATACCACCCCATGGTGGACCCTACTCAGCTCATATATTATATTAAAACTGGATTTGAGATATTTTTGTTAAAATATACACATGTTTTGTACATACCTAAAAATTTCCCGCCAAAAAAATGGTATTTCCTTTTTGCGATTTTTTCCTTTTCTCGAAAAAAGTTGGTATTTTCAGCTACATAAGAAGAAAATTGTAATTGTGAAAAAGGAAAATAGCTCCATTTCCCTCTAAAAATTTATCCTTTTTGTGTAGCTCAAAATTTATCTTGTTTGTGTAGTCCAAATTACAAAATACTACAACACGTACACTATCGTAGGTTTTATTTAAAAAAATGAAACCTAGACAGTTTGTTTCGATTTTCTTAAAAAAAGAAAGAAGAGGTGGTAAATTCAGAGCTATCAGCACTTTCCGACAAATCTCTCCCTTATCCTTTCTCAGCCTCCAGCCCGCCACCACAGCATCGCGCAACGTGTGTCATACCACATTTCTCTCCCTCCGCTATTTTTTACAACACTTTTAGAGTACTTACGGTAGTTGTATGATTTATTACAAAGAAAATGAAACCTAGACATTCTTAGACATGTCGTTTTTATTTTCTTTAAAAAAGAAGATGCGGTGAATTCTGAGCTACCGACACTTTTCGACAACTCTCTCACTTATCCTTTATCTACCGCCAGCGCCACCATAGCGTCGCGCAGTTTGTGCCACGCGAAATTTCTCTCTCACCGCTTCCTCGAGCCCTATTCTACCGAAATCATCCATTCTGCCGCAAATTTTGCCTGCCTCTCTGCACACACCTCTGCCTCCATCAAGCCCCTAGAACTGCATGACACTACCGCCCCCAATGTCGCGCCTCAAATCCATTGTGAACTTGCACGCAACATGCGCTCCCCGACGGTGCATATTCTGGTGGCCACCCAACGCTATTGAGCTGAAGGACTTCCTGCATCCCTCGCAGTTGTTGCATGTGAACACACATGTCGCCTCTCGCATCAGACACCGCCGCCACCGTTGCTGTTAGTGGTGCTCTACTCGGTGGTGGTGGCAGCTACGCTTGAGACCGTGAGCGACAAGTCTATGGTGAATGGGACTGTATAGATGAGTTAGACGCCTTATTGTTTGATGCCACCTAATTATTGATGAATAATGGTATGGATATTTGTTTGTGGACCTCTTCTTCTTTGAAGTATGTTTGGTTATCTCTCACTTGTATTAAGAGAACGAGCAAGATTATGTAAGCAAGTGCATGTGTGTATTGGGTAGATGGTTGGATGATATCTGACTTAGCTACAGTCATTAGAGTGCCAAAAGTCATGAACCCATGAATGTACAATGATAAAACAGTCTGTGTAGTTAAACGTCTGGCGAATATGAAAAACTGTATGTTTAGAGATTGGCACTCCTGCAATTAGATATATACTCAAAATTGTTGGTGGTATTCATGTTGTTATATTATTTTATTTTATGTAATCTTAGTCTGATGCACGAAGGATGTAAGCTGCTTAACATCTCTCGAGTCATAACATAATTATGCCAACTATTACTGATTTTGGGATAATTTATGTTAGAAAAAATTACTTGTTTTCATTAAAATAAAATGAATGACATTAACCGTAGGATTTTGATAGCTTATCAGATCTTAGCAAATCTATCTCTCGAGCATGCAATGTTCATCATATCATACGTTGTCTACAGATTGTCGGAATTCTGTTCAATATTTTTGCTGAAATCTTCATAGAACCAAGTCCACAATTTAACTTTCATGACATTTTATAATTGTGGTCATTCCTGGTCCTCTACAGAGTATATGCAAAGGTTAAACTTTTATATGGGGTCACCGGTGTACACCTAACCTTGGTACAAAATTGACATAATTATGTTATTTTCTCTACTTCTGTAGCTTATGTGGGAAAGACTATTTATATGGGTCACTGGTTTACTAAACCTTGCTAAAAAATTGACATAACTGTGTTTTTTCTACTTCTCTATTTTTATGTGAGAGTGTCTGAGTGATCGTGTTGCAAGAGAGAGCGTCGGTGGTACTATTTTCTCCATTATTATCACTGTTTCTTATGTATGTTTCGCTTTCGTTGGTTGTAGTTGGGTGGACGCGGCAACGCGCGTCCTTTCCTTCTAGTGTATGTGAACTTTGTCATCTTTTCCGAGCTCGGGTTATGTACTTCAGCCATTATGTGTAGCACATAACATCATACTAACGACTCTGATGTGTTTTATTGTAGGCTATAGCGGGAGAAAATACCTTGAAGCGCATGCCCGTAGCAACGCACGGGCATTCAACTAGTCTAGCACTAAAATATGTCTAGATACATCCATTATGATGACATCCTTTTCCAAACAGAGTGATTATGAGAAAGATCTGGTCAGCTCAACAAACAAGCATGGCAACCATTCGCCGACTCGCCATGGTTGAGTTCAACCTCGCCACGACTTCCGCATACAGGCGTACATGGCGAGAGCCTGACCAAAAATTCAAGTGGCGGCACCGATCTGCAAAGCCATCATATCACAGCAACTCGGCGGCGGCGAGTCCCAATGAAAGCGAGTTGGAAGACAAAACAATTAGCACAATAAACAATCAGTGCATGGATTTTCCGGCCGGACCTCATGCATAATAAATTAGGTGGGAATCAGCACCTCACATGTATAATTGAAGCGATCAGGTGATATTCTTCAGATTATTTACCCAGTTTTGCTATTCTTAATCTACAACAAATTTTTGCCAGTCTGCGCAACTCTGTTCTGAACAGATTGATCAGCTCAATCCACCAACGAGTCATCGCGATCGTCACGGACTCGCCGCAATCGTCTTTAGCGACTCGACTACTACGGCAACGAACGTCATCAGCTTCGACTGCGTGCACCCGACAGACCGGTGACTTGGGGCAGCGGCGGTGCTGCGCATCTTCGTCGGCCGCTCGTCAATCTCTACTCCAACGCAGAGTGATCCTAATACTCGGGGGCTGCGTCTCAAAACTAATTCGGTGCACCCAACACTCGGGGGCTGGCGTTTCGACACCAACCTCGCCCTCGTCAAGATCAACTGCGGCAATCAGCATCGGCCACCGGACCACGCGGCCCAACAAATCATCGACTCGGGAAGAGGGCGGCGTATGCACGCGCACCCGAGGCTCGGGGGCTGGCGATTCGTCATCAACGACAAACAACAACTTCGTCGCTCCACCCGATAAGGCGACTCCGGCACCTTCAACAACTCCGTCACGACACAACTCCGTGACGTTGACTCCGTCCACTACGACGTCCATAACTCGACAACTTCTACAACCAATTTGACGAAGTCGACCTCGATAGTATACAGATTTCCGCCGCTCATGAACAGCTAAATCATTTCATATTTTATTTCTTCAATTCTAACCTGCTTCGGTTGCACCCAATACTCGCGGGCTAGCGCTTTTCGACTCCGTCGACTTCCTTCATTGCATAACTCCGCCGCGTCGACTCTTTCCGCCGCACAACTCCGCCGCGTCGACTCCGGTCCGCCGCGTCGAGGCACAACTCCGCCACGTCGACTTCGGTCCGCCGCGTCGACCCCCTTTGCCGCACAACTCCACCGCGTCGACTCCGGTCCGCCGCGCCGACTCCCTTTACAGCACAACTCCGCCGCGTCGACTCCAGTCCGCCGCGTCAACTCCCTCTACCACATAGCTCCGCCGCATTGACTCCGGTCCGCCACGTTGACACCCTGCATCACACAATTCGCCTCGGCCACACCCGACACTCGGGGGCTGCGCCATACAGGATACAAAATTACCTTGGCCGCACCCGACACTCGGGGGACTGCGCCATACATGCTACACAAATTACCTCAGCCACGCGCTGCATCAGCTCCATCCACTGCGTCCGCCGCGTCGACTCCCATCGGGTGGGCACTCGCCATCAATTCGAGTGCTGCGCCCCGACAAATATCTACGCCAGCAGACGCGAAGACTAGAGCAGTCGCAAGATACTCGACAATAACAAAAAGGAAGGCAAATTGAGCCTATGCCCAACTACAAATAGTTGCACATAGCCTCAGGGGCTACTCCCATCGGGAGCGCTGACGCGCACCCGATAAAATACGGGCAAAGACAAAGTGCATAATTCACAGTCGAATCTTACTCGACTCAGCTACTTAGCTGCTCACATAAAGGCAAAACCACAGTCAGAACCTCCCCGAGATGTATCTTCGACCTCGGAAGCTGCACGCATGGTGCATAGGTAAGACCCGCCGATCCGTCGAGCTGGGCCGGGGCCCGCTCATATAGCGTTTGGCCTGCAACTTTCCGTGTCAACAGACACGAAGAAAATCCTGACAGACGCGTTAGGTACCCGCAAAGTGCTGCAGGTCGGCTCAGTAAGACCTCCGCGGCCTGAGTCGAACCTGACCAGCTTTTTCCGAGTTCGAGTCCGGGGACTCGAACTTGAATTAGGCTAGTAAGGTTTTGACCAGAAGCGCAGTTAACAGGTCCCAATCCGTCGAGTGTACCAGGCCTACTATGCCACCATCCCTAGGCAAAATAAGCAAAGCATCAGTCGACGTATTTCCGACTCGGCAGGCATAGTCGAGACAATCTCGACTCAAAAATACATAGCAAAATTCATGCAAAGCATCAGTCGACGTATTTCTGACTTGGCAGGCACAACCGAGACAATCTTGACTCAAAGATACGTAGCAAAACATAAGCAAAAGGTCAGTCGACGTACTTCCGACTAACATCCTCCTCCAGCAAAAGGCACCCAATAAAGCCTCGACTATGAGTCTCTGCCCGATTCTTCGAATCGACCAGACACTCGGGGGCTACTCCCATCGGGAGCGCTGGAGGCGCACCCGATGTACTACTGAGTAGAAAGCACCAGACAACGCAGCAAGGACGTGAAAGCTGAGCCCAAGTTGAGCACCTCCTTGGACAGCGCAAATTTCATCGACTACTCCCATCAGGAGTGCACTCGCCGCCGGCTCGAGTGCTACGGATTTCTCAAAGGCGGGTTCTCTATAGCCCGCAACGGATTTCTCAAAGTCGGGTTCTCTATAGCCCGCACCGGATTTTTCAAAGTCGGGTTCTCTATAGCCCGCAACGTAACTCTTAAAGTCGGGTTCTCTATAGCTGGCACAGATTTCTCAAAGTCGGGTTCTCTATAACCCACACAGAATTCTCAAAGTCGGGTTCTCTATAGCCCGCAACAGATTTCTCAAAGTCGGGTTCTCTATAGCCCGCACGGATTTCTCAAAGTCGGGTTCTCTATAGCCCGCACCGTATTTTTTCAAAGTCGAGTTCTCTATAGCCCGCACAGATTTCTCAAAGTCGGGTTCTCTATAGCCCGCAATGGATTTCTCAAGTCGGGCTCTCTATAGCCCGCAACGGTATTATTAAAGTCGGGTTCTCTATAGCCCGCATCGGATTTCTCAAAAGTCGGGTTCCATACACCTGCATCCAATTTATTAATAACGGATTTCTTACACCTACACTGGATTTCTCATAAATGATTCAACTCTCAAGTCATGGTTAAACACAGTAATCACTTGGTCATCAACATACCCGACGCATCGACTACACCTACTCGACATGCTGTTATGAGTCTCTGCCCGATACTTCGAATCGACCAGACACTCGGGGGCTACTGATGTGGGCATACCCTCCGGACACCCCACCATTGGCGTACCCGATGCGGCCGAGCCGAAGGCCCACCTGGCGGCCCATCAATTATTTCAAGCACAAGTCAAGGACTCCAAGATGTAGTCTACTAGGACTCTTTGTAAAGCCTACATGGCTCCTTTATAAAGCCAGGCAGGGGCACCCTAAACAGGGGGACGAGATCCACAACTCGCATAGCCATAGAGAGATAACATCTCAACACCACCATCGCCATTGCGGCCACCATGTAACCATACATATATACAGATCAGGCAAGCAGGAGTAGGTCTTTACCTCACAATGAAGGGCTGAACCTGGGTAAATCCTTGCTTGTCAGCCGTCCGGAACTACCAGCGCGCCAACTTCTCTCTCTATACGAAACCCTAGGTATCTCGACCTTTGGATTTGCCGTGGCAACCCCACGTCAATCGGTAAACGGCAACTCGCCAACTTCATCGGCTTCATCGGAAAATGGAAACTCGCCGACTTCATCGACTTCACCGGCAAACGGCAACTCGCCAACTCCATCGATCCTCGCGCCGATGTACTTTGGCACCATCGGGTTCAACCCGTACTCGACAGTCGCCCGCCCGGTGTTCGCGGACCTCCAGTCAGGTGCAGATCTGACTTTTGGCAACTTCAATTTCCATGTTAGTCGTTGGGGAACACATAACTTGATAGACCCGCGTCGACTCGCGACGATCGCGCCCGCATCTCCATCAACCGCATCTGCACCGACCATGGCCGCATCGGCGACGCCTACATCGACTGCATCTCCATCTTCGCTGGTGACGCCATCGCCCACATCATCGTCGACTGCAAAATTCACACCTTTGTCGTTCGTGAGAGGCGCGTCTTTCCCGACTGCTTTGCCAAGATCTGCATCAGCATCTCTCGACTCACCAGGCGGGGCCGAGGGGGAGGTCGAGTCCGCCTTCCAGTATGACAGCGACGAACCGCGCGTACAGCTCGACGATTACAATGACTCCGACAACTCCACCGACAATGGCAGCGATGGTGACCGATGCAAAATCTCGCTTAACATCCCCTTCCGTGTTTGCATGGCTATTGGGGGCATCGGGACAGATCCCGAAACATCCGAGGCTGCCGCTCGCCGCGAGGCACCAACATATCCCTGGACGGTCACTATGCCAGACGGAAGAACAATGCTCGTCATCACGGAGGAGATGGCGGCCAAAGCTGACAAGGCAATCGAGGAGTGCCTCATAATGCCCGATGACTCGACCCGCGAAAAGCTCACGACATACCAGTACCTCATGTGGCAAGAAAACCTTCGGCTGAAGAACTACCGTGCAACACTCGACGAACTAAGAAGGCATGCCAGCGTGTTGAGTGCGCGGCGAGCGGGACTGTCTATACACTCCACGGGACAGACAGCCCCGAGGCATCAGTCCAGGACACGACGAATCTCCGAAAGAGACAGAGCGGACCTAACCCGCAACTTGGATCTCTCGTTCATGACGCATGACGAAGAGGGGATCCCTATCCCCAAGACAGCCACGGGAGCCCTTCTCTCGGTGGCTACATATCTCAGAACTACACAACCGGATGATGCTTGTGGGTTCAGCCCGCGACTGGCTCAAAAGCTTGCCCCATAGCAAGTACGACTCATGGGATAGCTTCACGGAGGACTTCGTCAAAAACTTCGCCGCAACATGCGACCGTCCTGCAACATTCAGAGAACTGAGAGCGTGCAAGCAACGATCGGACGAGTCGCTACGATCATACATCCGACATTGGACCACCATACGCAACTCCGTGGGCACGGTGTTGGAGGACCGAGCGATAGATGCTTTTACACAAGGCCTCGCCAGACGAGACTTCCGCGAGGCACTCGGAAGGGAGAAGCCGAGCTCCATCGCCGAGCTCATGAAGGTCGCCAACGAGTGGGCGGACGGAGAAGATTTGGTGTGAGACAAGGACCGCGAGTCACCACACCGTGACAACAACAGCTGGAGTTGCAGAGACAGCCGCGGCCGCGATCGGAGGCAAAAACGCAAATCTCATCACTACGATGTCGCGGATGGCGCCGAACTAGTGGCGGCTAGATACATCGACACTCGTGATGAGCGCGACCGCAACGGAGGCCGTCAAGACGACCGTAGTGGGAGTCGACAGGACAACCGCAGAGATAGCCGTGACTATGGTCAGCGCAGCGATGGGTACTGCAAGCGGGAGTGGCGGAAAACCCGCGATGACTCGCAAGATCAACGCACACCCGCAGAAGGAATGGAGGAAGAGTGCAGATTCCACATGTTCAAGGGTGAGGATGGAAAACTTCACTCAAGACACCTGTTGAAGGACTAAAAAAAATTCACCAGACTAGCGACCGAGTACGCTCGCCGTTTCCCACACCCCCCCGCCGCAGCTGCAAACGGAGCTCCCTCAGCACTTCCTGCACACCCAGCAGCCAGGCACATGGCGGGTGCGGTACATCATCAGCCACGCATAGAAGCTCCTGGCGTGGCAGGGATCAGTACCCCGAGCCTCGCGGCCAGATGAACATGATACAGAAGGGACGCCCCTCCAACAGGGAACAAAAACTCATAACTCACCAAGTCAATTTGGCCACCATGGCTCCTCCTGCTGTGCCCGAGTACCTGATCGGGTCAGAAACCAGCATCACATTCTCCCGCGACGATCACCCGCCGGCCGTTGTTCGTCCAGGGCACGCCGCTTTGGTACTCGACGCTCAAATCGGCGGCTTCGCCATGTCCAAGGTCTTCATGGACGGAGGGAGTAGAATCAACATCTTGTTTGCCGACACTCTTCGCAAAATGAACCACTCAACCAAAAATCTGGCAAAATCAGATAACACCTTCCATGGCATCGTCCCGGGCAAAGCGGTCTACCCGCTCGGCACAGTACAATTCCCAGTAGTCTTCGGTGAGCCGGGAAACTTCTGAGCAGAGAAGATCGACTTCGAAGTCGTCGACTGGAAGTCACAATATCACGCCATCCTTGGGCGCCCGACGTTCGCTCGGTTCATGGCGGTCCCGCACTACGCTTACCTTAAGCTGAATATGCCGGGACCCAATGGTGTCATCACGGTGAGTGGAAACTTCCAGCGTTCGGATAGCTGTGACAGGGAGTTCAGCAAAATATCCGAGATGTTCGACATGCAGGAGCAACTCGCAGATCTCTCCCTCACCAACGACCGCACACTCTTTTCCGAAGCCAAACAGTCGGCACCTGACAGTGCCTTCAACACTACAAATGATACAAGGTCACATCAGGTGCACCCGACGGATCCGTCGAAGACGGTCAACGTGTCATCAAGTTTAACTCCCGCATAGGAAGGCGCGCTCGTCAACTTCCTCCGTGAGAACTGGGAAATCTTTGCATGGTGTCCAGCCGACATGCCGGGTATTCCCAGAGAATTTGCCGAGCACTCCCTTCAACTATTTCCAGACACTCGACCTGTGAAGCAGACGATGCATCGATTCTCCAAACCAAAAAAGCACTAGTTTATTCGCGAGATCAAAAAATCAGACTGGGTGGCAAATCCCGTCCTCGTACCAAAAAAGCACTAGTGGGAAAAACCTTATAGGTAGGTTACATTCTGTGGCGCACCCTTAATTGGTGTGCCACAGAAATATTTCTGTGGCGCACATGGCTTGGTGCGCCACAGAAAGTCTCTGTGGCGCAGCAAGCCAGGTGCGCCACAGAAAGTCACATTTCTGTGGCGCACGTGGCCAGGTGCGCCACAGAAAGTTATCCGGGGGGCGGGTTAAAATTTGAAAATAATAATTCTGTGGCGCACCTTGCACGTGCGCCACAGAAAGTTGTCATCCCCCCGTGGATCGCCTTTTTGTCTTGCAGGAAGTAAAAGAAAATGATAAAAAATTCAAAAAATGAAATCCTTTGACATGTAGTTAGATATGAGTGTCTAGTAGGTATAGAAATTTTGAAATATGAATTTTGACCTTTTCTGCAACAAATGAAAAAGAAATCTTGTAACGGCATAACTTTTGCATACGACGTCGAAATAATGCAAAAATTTGTCAAAAAAAAACGTGAGAAAAATGCGAGTTCGAATCCACCCGGGTTTACCCGGTCAGCAATTCACAGATTCCTCAAATTCCAAAAGAAAAAAAAAGGTATTTGCAACAGACGATTTTTCGCAGCAAAATCAAAAAAATTTCAAAAAACTCAAAAAAATTAAAAAATTCAAAATTTCAAAAAAGACACAGAAATGTATAACAACGAAGATTGTTGATTTTTTTTTATTTTTTTTGGTTTTTTTGGATTTTTTTAGATTTTTTTATTATTTTTTGAATTTTTTGGATTTTTTTGGATTTTTTGGATTTTTTGAAAAAATTTAAGTTTTTTGAATTTTTTGGGATCTTTTAAAACTTTTGAATCTCCTTTTGAAAGTTTAGAAGTTTTTGAAAAATCTGAAATTTAAAAACACACGTTTATAACATATACATGACATATACACATACAAGAGTTAAGAGGATTCATATACTCCCTCCGTTCGGAAAAGGATGTCACAAAAATGAACTATAGATAGACAATTTTTGTGACATCCTTTTCCGAACGGAGGGAGTAATATATATATTAATAAGAACTTGAGTAGCACAAGGGTAGGTGAAGTGGGTGGAACTTAGAAGTTAAGCGTGCTAGGGTTGGAGCAATTTGAGGATGGGTGACCTAGCGGGAAGGTATCAGTTCAAAAAATTCAAAAAATCTGAAAATAATTCCAATAATTAGGATTTTTCATATTATTCCATATTTTGATTTTTCTGATTTTTTGAAACTTTTTAATTTTTTTGCAGTTTTTAAATTTTTTGAATTTTTCAGAATTCTATGGCGCACCAGCCAGGTGCGCCACAGAAATGTGGATATCTGTGGCGCACGCCCATGGTGCATATATGAACTTTGCATATATTACTTATATTTCAATCATATTTGCATCATATAAGGGTTATATCATTGTTTTATATTGATTTTGGGAATATTTCATTGTTTCCCTATTTTTCTAGAATTAACCCTGCACAGGCAGAAAACCCTATTTTCTATATTTTGATGTTTCAGGGATCCAAACGACGTCCAAATGACCTAATAATTTACGAGCATCAGTTTTTGGAAAGAACAAAACGTGGGAGCGAAGGATGCGAACAAACGGAGGCCCGAGGGCCAGAAGAGGGTGGCCCACGCGGCCAAGGAATATGGCCGTGTGGGACCCACCATCTGGGGCCTCGTGGCTCCGTTGCCGTCGATCTTTTTTTCCCGAGCCTCCGTCTAGACCTAAAAACGACTATAAAAATAGTCCCCGACGCCCTTCAGAAAGGAGCGCCGCAGAAACAAAGAAACCATGAAACAGAGACCCGGAGTTGCAGATTGGAGGGGGAAAACTCCGGCGGGGCGCTGCCGGCATGGTCTCCATCTTCTCCAACAACTTCTCCACCGTCTCCATGATGAAGAGGGAGTAGTCCACCACTGGACTGTGGGTTTGTGGAAGTAACTTATGTATCTCTCCTCTCTTGAGCTTCACTAATTAGTACCGTATGAGCTGCTGAACATGATTACGGTCATCTATGTAATACCTTTGTGGTGGATCTTTTTATGAGTTAATATATTTGGGATTGCAATAGTTTTGTTTCAGTTATGAAAGTAGATGCATATTATGTACCCCGTTCTTGTTTACTTGTTATGATCAAGCATGTGTATGAGGGGGAACGTGTGCATTAGTTGGAGTAACGAGGGGTGGCTAGTGCGGTGAACGTGAGAGAAAGTTCCGCGATCCACTTGGGTGTTTTACCTTACTTTGTTGCCTCACTAGGTATAAAGAAAAATACCTTGCTACCGGAGATGTGGGTGTGACCATTGCCACTACTCCATGACTAGATCTAGCATGTTCTTATTTTAACTTCATGTCATGAAACTTAATGCTATGCTCTGATTTATCTTAATTACTAAGGTGTTATGATTTAGTTCGCATCTTGGTGGAGTATAAGAGAGTTTAATAAAGAAAAGATCTCTATGTTAGGACGTGATGCCCATATAATTAGTAACTTGTCATGAAACTTTTTTGTTGCAATCTCATATGTCAATTCTAGTGTTCCATTGTCTACCACTTTATTAAAGAGAGAGTGCATTTGTGAAACCATGAACCCCGGTCCATTTTTAATCATAAGAAACACATTTCCAACAACTTTTATCCACTTTACATTTTCTGCCATTTTAAAATCCGAAAATACAAAAACACTTTTACATCTTGCATTCACAATACAAAACCCAAAAATATCATCCATCATTGTTTCCACCATCCTTGCATATTTATTTATCATCATTGCATATTTATTTACTGTTTTACATTCATTTTATTTTGATATCATTCTCACACCTTGTGCTTGACAACCACTTGGTGAGGTTGAGGGCCAAAACAATTTATTTTGTTTTGTAGGTTTTCAAGAGAAGGATAAGAAGATAAATCTTTCACTACTGTTTCCCCGAGAGTTCGATATTAAACCCTCGAGTCACCCCTCATGGGGAAAACCGGCTTTCCTATACTATACACTCTGCACTTGGAGTCTCAACCTAACCCATATTCTTTTGACGCAGGTAACTACGTCAAGGTCCATCAAGACAGTTTTCTGTCGCCGTTGCCGGGGAATCATTGCTGTAAAGGTTTATCCAAGGGTATCTTACAACAAAGTCAACTTCATCACCAACTTGTGCAAACACCTAAGCTTGGGGAGGTTGCACCTATGTGAGCATCATATTCTTTACCTTCAAATCATTTTATTTTGTTTTGTTATTGTCTTGCATATCATATTTATATTTTGGTTTCATATTTTATTTTCAATTTTCCATTTTGTGTTGCATTTGTTATTTCGGTTTGCATTGTTTAGTGTCATTTTATTTTCAGTTTTGCATAAAAAATTAAAAAACACATAAAAACTTGCATAATGGAAAAGAGAACCTTTTGGCCATTTAGTGTTAAGAACTTTCCTCAAAATATGAATATCCCTGTTGAAAAATTTGAAGTAGATCATAATATCACTAAAATGAGTTATGAACACCGTTTTTATGGGAAACCCAAGGAAGATCCTATACTTCATCTTAAGAAGTTTAATGAAAGATGCAAAGTGTTAAATTTGAACCATGCCAATGTTAATATGATTAAAGTTAAGCTTTTTCCCTACTCCCTAGCTGGAAAAGCCTTATATTGGATATTAAGATGGCCACCTGGAAACTTTAGCACTTGGTTTAATTTAAAAGCTTCATTCATTGAAAGATTTTGTTCCACTGAAACAGTTTATAATTTGAGACAAATAGTTATCACCTTTAAACAAGAAGAGGATGAACCTTTGGTTAAAACATGGGAAAGGTTTAGAGGTATAGTTTTTGGAATGGAACATGGTCTTAGAGATTGGATGCTCATGCATATATTTTATAGAGGATTGTCTGAAACCTCTAGAGTCTTTTTGGATAATGAATGTGGGGGTTCTTTTATGAATACTACCGCTGCTAACACTCATATTCTACTTGATGGCTTGCTTTTGGAAGTGAAAATTAAAGAAAGTTTAGAAAAAGCCCAAGTACCAGAAGATGTTTTTGATGACCGTCATGAAATATTTAATCTATATAATAGGGGAAGAAAAGTTGAGGAAGTTAAAATGCTTAGTGAAGTCAAGGAACCATTACTTGACTTAGAGAATTGTATCTTGCATGAATTAATATCTATCTTACAAAGATTTGCAAGTGATCCTTCCATCAATGTTAACCAAGCAGGTTTTGGTTCTTATATTGCTAATCATGTTTTAAAAGAAAAGATTGCTAGGTACAACCAAGAAGCTATGATAACACCTAAACTTGGGGATATTTGGATTCCCAAAGTACTAGTAACCATTGGAAAAGAGACACACCATGCTATATTAGATCTAGGATCTAGTGTCTCTGTTTTATCTAAAGAATTATATGAAGTACTTGAATTAAAGAATCTTGAAAACTGATGATTCCATTAAACATGCATTAGGAAAAGTAAGTGATGTTATGGTAGAGTTGCATATGACATTTGTACCTGTTGATTTTCTAATCACGGATATGGGGAATAAAACCTCTAGTCCAATTATTCTTGGAAGACCTTTTCTTCGTACCACAGGTGCTATCATTGATTCAAAAGAAGTGAATGTAAGTTTCAGTTTCCACACAAGAAATGCATGGAACACTTCCCAAGGAAGAGGGACACCTCAAAGTTCAAGCTCCCTCATGAGTTTCGTCCATAATAAATATCAAGTAAGAAGCCTAGCTACATGGCTATAAAGAAAGCGCTTTACGGGAGGAAACCCGGTTGTTTTTTATTTTTGATTTTCTTTGTGTCCTCTTGTTGTAACAAGAGACTTAGTTTTTAGTATTGTTTCTAAAATTTTTAATAAAGTGCCAAGTTTTACCTATTTTGGTTTGAAAAAGTTGCTATTTGCATTCGGAGATTTTATTCCGAATGAGCTTATATTTTAACTGTAGTTGCAACTTTTCATCCTCTGTAGGCATGAATTTTTTTAGAATTTTTCGACATATTTAATTAGGGTAGAAAAATACGTTTTGCTGCTGCTGTTTTTCTGGACAGATTCTGTCCCATTTTGTTTGATGCATTCTTTGAACTTTTAACTAGAATCTTTTTTATCCAATTGAGTTTATAAGTAGGCATACAACATTATAAACTTTCTGGACATTCATATGAATTTTGGTTTAATGATTTTATGCAGCAAGTAATTCATTTGTCTATCACTACTAATGTCGACCCACAGAAAAGAAATGGGAGAAACGGTGTTTTGAAGTTTTTTCACAGGGATTAGAGGAGATGCACCAAGAGCTATCAAAGGATGGTGAAGACCATAAGCCTGGGGATGTGAAGACAACCCCACTGGACCAAGACACTCTCGGTTTGCACACGTCTAACTTCTGTTTTTTGATCAATGCACTTTATCGCATAAACTTGGAGCGTCTTTTATTTGCTTTTTATTTCAGTTTGATTTTTTGTTTGTCTTGAGACTGAAAGGACAATGATGTCGCCTAGAGGGGGGGGGGTGAATAGGCGATTAAAACTTTTCCGGTTTAGGCTTGCTAATTGCGGAATAAAACTAGGTGTTTAAATTAGCAAGCCAACAACCTAAATAAACTAGGCTCACCTATGAGCACCAACAAGTTATGCTAAGCAAGACAAGCAACAAGGTGATGAAGATGACAAAAGCTTGCGGGTGCACTCGACTCATGATATATGGTGACTCAAACCTCGCTGTACAACGAACAATGAAGGCCTGCGATGCTACCGCAGACAATATGATCGCATATCGCAAGCTGTACAATAACATGGAGGGCAACTTCGACGGTTGCGAGCTGCGTCACATCGGACGAGAAAGCAATGAGGAGGCAGATATTTTAGCCAACTTCGGTTCTACCAAGGCACCAGTACCACCTGGCGTATTCCTCGAGCGCATCGAGCACAGATCTATCAAGGTCAAGCAAACTGCAGCACCTTCAGCTCTGGTGGCTGTGGACAAGGACATTCCTCCACCTAGTATGAAGAACCCGCCGGTCGAAGTTCTCCTCATCGAACCAACCTGGACGCACATGTTCCTTGCATACATGTTGCGCAATGGCGAACTTCTGAAAAACATACTCGACGCGCCAAGGCATACACTGTCGCAGCAGTGGAACATGGGGTTCCCCTAGTACTGCCAAAGTGGGTCCACCCCATGTGGGCCCAAGATGAAGATGAACAAGGCCAAGACTCAAGTCAAGCTGGCGGGTTCACCGTCAAGACACGCATGGCCTACATCGACAAAGGGCTCCGGTCCTGGGGACCTTCCGGGTCCCCGAACCAAGCAAGAAGGCCAGGAAGGACCCGAGAGACCGAGTTCCCGGCAGGAGGCCAGGCTCCCTCTCGGGTACTTCCTCATGTCCCTGTGGATAAGCACTCCACCTCACCGCGGAAGACTTGGGAAGCAAGGCGAAGGCAGCACGGGCGGGAAGCACGTCCCGTGGTGGTGTCAGCTCCTGTCCACCCCAAGGCGGACGCTCCCACCTAACCCAAAGGAGACGCTAGGCTGAGGAGAGGCCACGTCTCCTCCTAAACTAGATGAGGAGGGTCCTTCGCCCCGAAGGTCCCTCATGCCCCTCACGTGACCCTGTGGCAACCCCTTAGCCTATAAAAGGAGGACCAAGGCACGGAGGAGGGGGAGGTCGAAGCAAGGACGAACACAAGCTAGAACCAGAGCAAGACTAGACTAGGGCTGCGAAGGTAGAGAGGAAGGTGATCTCCTCCGGGTCAGGATCTGTCCTTCTTCTACCTCCAGCCAAAACCCTTCCGGGTACCCCATCCGGGAGGTTCCATTGTAAGCCACACTATGAAGAACCCATCAATCCAGACATGCAGGAGTAGGGCTTTTAGCCTCCGGGCGGCCTGAACCTGGGTAGCTCCTTGTGTCCCTTTGGTTGCATGCTTTGATCGTGGAGAGGAGAGCTTGATCTAGACTCCGCCCAAGAAGACGATTCTCAGCCTCCTTCGCGCCCCGTGCCGAACCTAAAAGGGGGTATCCTATACTCCCGGTGTCCGTGCAACGAGACACGACATCTGGCGCGCCAGGTAGGGGGCGCAAGCGCTGGTTTCATCTTCATCAAGTTCATCGGCAAGTTCTTCGTCAAGCATGCCTCGAGGAAGAAGGGAGATCCTGCGGCGTCCAAGCCGGTCTCTCCCTCACGCACTCAAGCTTCAGCTGAACGTCGTGCTTGGCGCACGGCGGAGCGTCTCTCCGTCCCCGCCTCCCATGGAGAGGGTGGCGCCGGACGAAGTGGACGGTCACGACAAGGACAACGGCCCTGGCGGAGCGGCGGCTCCAAAGGGCACCACCATGCCTCCTCCTCGCTCGGGGAGAAGAGCGTCTGCAACGGCACTGGCAAGGAGCCCACCGCTGGAGGAGGGAACCACGGCGTTCGCCCCAGCGGGGATCCACGAGCATCCAAGAGCAAGACCTCCGCGCACTCGCCTTCGGACGTGCAAGCTCGCCATGATGCTCTAGTCGCTGCCAAGGCCCTGATGCAGTTCCCTCCAAGCAGCGGCGATCCCAAGGTCTACCAAGAATGGAGGACTCGCGTCGAGAGGCTCCTCGACTTCGCCGATGGTGGTCCGTGGGTCGAACCCACTCAAGCTCCCACCGTCGACTCCCGGAGCAGCACAAGACAAGACACGTGATCCGCGAGGCCAGCCTCGTGGTGAACGTCAAGCCAAGACGGCGCCTCCTCGCACCGCGCCACCGATGGCTGATCGGCTAAACCGCGATCACGGCGAGGCCATCTCCATCGGGTCGTCTACCTCGCGCAACCCAGATCTTCGTGACGAGCTCAACAGCCGTCAGAACGAGGATATGCGCACCCGCATCGAGCGTCGCCGAGAACGTCACCGCCGGGAAGATCGGGGCATCGACCTCGCCGAAGGCTGCCTCGCCCTCGCCCCCGAGTTCCGCCACTTCAACTGGCCCAAGAAATTCAAGATCGACGTTCTCCGCTACGACGGCACCACGAACCCCCGGGACTTTCTGCAGATCTACTCTCTTGCTGCGATGGTTGCCGGGGCCGACGAGGTCATGATGGCCAACTGGTTCCCTTGGCCCTGAAGGGAGACGCCCAGACTTGGCTTCTCAACCTTCCCAAGTGCTCCATCCGTTCCTGGCGGGCACTGAAGGAGCAGTTTCTGGGGGCTTTCCAAGGCGGGTACGAGCGCCCGGGGGCTCCCAGTGATCTCCACGACTTCAAGCAGCTGCCGGGTGAAACTCTCCGCAAGTTCATCCAGCGCTTCACCCAGAAGATGAACACCATCCCGTGCATCAAGGAGGAGTTGGTGATCCAGTCCTTCCACGCCAACGTCCGCAACCCCAAGATGCGCGAGAAGCTGAGCATCCATCGCGTCGAATCTGCTCGTAAGCTCTGGGAGCTTGCAGATCGGTGCGCTCGAGCTGAAGAAGGAGCCAAGTTCCCCGGGGAGGATGAACCCGAGGACAAGGTCGCTCCAGCCAAGAACAAGAAGCGGGACCCTGGACCCGACAAGCGGATCTTCGTCACCGAGCCTCTTCCGAAGAAGACCAAGCCCGCGCCGACTTCCGAGGAAGAAGGTGAAGGTGATCCCTGGTGCCACATCCATCCAGAAGGCAACCACTTGCTCAAGGACTGCCGCATGCTCAAGAACCTCGCCATCCGGGAGCAACGTCGAGCTGATGGGGTCAGTCAAGACGGTTGCTACAACTGCGGCACTGCGGGCACATCGCTCGTGACTGTCCCACGGGTCGCCAAGGCGGAGGCGGCCGTGGATGGAACCGAGGCGGTGGCCGCGGGGGCCGTGGAGGAGGACGCGGCGGCCAAGGTGGTCGCGGGTACACACTCCGGAACCCACGGCGGCAACGGGGAAGCTCCGGCTCCCCAAGGAGGCAACGGCGGCAAGTATCAAGAAGTCACTGGAGTTGTCGGGTGCATCCACGGAGGGTCTTCTCTGCCTCCCTCCAACGGCGCCTGCAAGAGACTTGTCCGGGAGCTGAACGCGGTTGCTTCTGCTCCGTCCAAGCCCTGGACTGGTCTAGTCAAGTCATCACCTTCGACCCAGAAGACCACCCTGCAAACACTGCCGGGGTCGGGACCCTGCCGCTGATCGTGTCGCCCGTCATCCACAACTACAAGGTCACCAAGATGCTGGTCGACGGAGGCTCCAGCCTCAACTTGCTGACGGCGAAGGTCCTGGCTATCCTTCAAATCCCCCTGTCTCGCCTGCAAGACACGGGGTGTTCCAAGGCGTGAACGGAAGTGTTACTCGACCCCTCGGGAAGATCACCCTTCCGGTCACCTTCGGCGACTCCAAGAACTTCCGCACCGAGGAAATCGTCTTCGACATCGCCGACACTCCGCTACCGTACAACGGCATACTTGGCAGACCTGCTCTGGCCAAGTTCATGGCCGTCTCCCACTTCGCCTACAACATGCTGAAGATTCCGGCGCCGTGGGGTGTGATCAAGGTCAAGGCCGACATCGACGATGCTATCTACTGCGTTCACCAGCTGAACCAGACGGTGGCAATCATGGCGGATGTCCCTCAAGGTGTACAGGAGGATGATGATGGGGCTCTCCCCGGGGGCGAAGGGCACCCTGGGGCTCCACATCTACTCCCCAAGAAGGCGCCATTCCATGGCGATCCGCAGCTGACCAAGAAGGTGGCGCTAACCAGCGACGGAGTTCGCTCCATCACCATCGGGCCCGCCTCACCGAAAATAGGAAAGCGCGCTCGTCGCCTTCCTTCGGAAAACTCTGACGTCTTCGTGTGGGAGGCGTCAGGTTTACCCGGTGTTCCAAGGGAGGTGATCGAGCACAAACTGGTGGTCAATCCGGCTGCTCAAGAAGTCACTGGAGTTGTCGGGTGCATCCGTTCTTCAGGCTGCTCAAGAAGTCAGGCCCCGTGGAGTGGACCTCCGAGGCCGAGGAAGCCCTGTAGTCCCTTAAGCGCTACCTCGCCTCGCCACCAATCCTCGTGGCACCAGAAGAGAAGGAGCCCCTACTACTGTACATCGCTGCCACCAACCAGGTGATCAGCGCTGTGCTCGTGGTAGAGCGTGACGCTCCCCCGAAGAAGTCAAGCAAGATCAAGGGCAAGCGACCCGGGAACTCTTCCGGGACAACCGTGCAAGAAAAGGCTGCCGGGTGACCAGGGGTCTCACGATCCTGACATCACTGCAACCTCACCAGACGGTGTGGAGCCCATCGGGAATGGAGAATCTTTCTCCGACGAGACTTCGCCGGCGGCTACCTCATCCCCACCCCAAGACGTCGACGTGGAGGAAGCTGAGCCCTCTCAGGACTCGGCGACCCGCAAGGTGCAGCACCCGGTCTACTTCATCAGCACAGTGATGCGCGACGCCCGGGAGTGGTACCCCATGATGCAGAAGCTGCTGCTAGCAATCCTCATTGCCTTCCGCAAGATGAGGCCGTACTTCCAGAGCCATCCCGTCACGGTGGTGTCCAAGTACAACCTAAGAAGCCCCCTGGAGAACCCACTTGCCACTGGTCGCATATCATGGTGGGCCATGGAGCTTCAAGGTTTCGGTCTCAAGTTCGAGCACACGGACAACATCAAGAGTCAGGCACTGGCGGACTTCATGGCCGAGTGGACCGAGACGGCGTTCGACGACCCGGAAGAGGAAACCTGCCTCCCCGGGAAGGAAGATCCTAGCGCCTGGACCATGCACTTCGACGACTCCTACACCAAGGGGAAAGGAGGTGCTGGGGTTCTCCTAACCTCACCAACCGGGGACCGGCTGAAGTACGTCGTCTAGATGCACTACCAAGGGAACATCTCCAACAACACAGCGGAGTACGAAGGCCTGCTCGCAGGACTTCGTGCTGCCGTCGGCCTCGGCATCAACAAGATCGTCGTCAAGGGTGACTCTCAGTTAGTCATCAAACAAGTGAACAAGGAGTACGCGTGCCCTTAGATGGCACCATACGTTGAAGAGGTCTGGAAGCTGCAGCGGTGCTTCGACAACTTCCAGGCTGTGTACGTCCCACGGTGAGAAAACACGGCCGCAGATGAGCTATCGCAGGTGGCGTCCAAGCAAGAACCAGTGCCTCCCGGGGTCTACATCGAGGTCCTCAGGCGACCTTCGATCCCACCCGAGAGGCTCGCGACAAGTTCTGCGCCGGGGGCTGGCGACCCTTCTACCTCGACAACACGGGTAGCCAGCCCGGAAGCTCAAAACCTAGCAGCCCCTCCGGCGGAGGAAGCTATGCTTTCTTTCCGTCGGATGGTGCTACCGGTGGAAGGAACTCACCCGCCCTGGGCCCGGGACATCGTCAAGTACATCATGGAGCACGCCCTCCCGGAGGACGATCACGACGCCGAGCAGGTGGCTCGTCAAGCCAAGCGATACATCATGATCAACGGCGAGCTCTACCGGCGACGGGACAACAGAGTCAAGCTCCACTGCATTCCTCAAGAACAAGGCCAAGTACTGCTACGGGACATCCACGAGGGCACATGTTCAAGTCATGTGGCATCAAGATCACTGGCGGGTAAAGTTTTTCGTCACGGGTTCTACTGACCAATAGTCCTCAGTGATGCGGAGCAGCTAGTCAAGACCTGTGAAGCCTGCCAGTACTATGCGAAGAACATACATCAGCCGGCACAAGCTCTGCAGCCAATTCCAATCTCCTGGCCGTTCGCGGTCTGGGGGCTGGACATCGTGGGAAAGATACCGAAGTCTGTTGGGGGCCAGGAATACCTTTTCGTGGCCATCGACATGTTCACAAAGTGGGTGGAAGTGATGCCAGTACCAAGACAGACAGCTTAAGCAGCCATCAAGTTCATTGAAGGGATCGTGTACCGCTTCGGAGTACCCAACAGAATCATAACGGACAATGGCTCTCAGTTCACAAGCTGATCCTTCCTCTACTTCTGTGAAGAGCTAGGAATCAAGGTGTGTTTTGCCTCGGTCTCCTACCCAAGGTGCAATCGGCAAGTGGAGCGAGCCAATGCGGAGGTCCTAAAGGGTTTGAAGACCAAGGCCTTTGACAAGTTAGAAGACAAGGGCAAGAACTGGATTGAGCATCTACCAAGTGTCTTGTGGTCCCTCAGAACCACACCAAGCAGAGCCACTCAAGAAACACCATTCTTCCTTGTCTATGGAGCAGAAGCCGTCTTGCCAATAGAGCTCAGGCATGGATCCCCCCGGGTACTTGCCTATGATGAAGACGCACAAGTGAGAGGAGGATTGATGACATCAGCTTCCTGGAAGAGGTGCGGTGTCGAGCTTCCTTGCGATCTGCTCGATACCAGCAAGGGCTCCGCCGCTATCATGATCGCCATATCCGTTCACGGGTACTGGAACCCAGAGACCTGGTGACGTGGTGCGCCCACGGCAATCCCAGGGTCGAGTACCCCAGGTAGATTTAGAGGGAGAAGATGTACGTGCTGGTAGTATCGGACGGCTGACAAGCGAGGCAAGGATTTTACCCAGGTTCAGGGCCCTCGTGTGGAGGTAACACCCCTACGTCCTGCCTGTCTGATTATGATGACATATGAGGTTACATGGTGGCCGTAATGGCGATTGTGGTGGTGAGACGTGGTGTCTCTATGTCTATGCCAGTTGTGGATCTAGTATTGATCTATCCTCCATCCCCTCATGGGGGTGCCCCTGCCTGGCTTTATATATGCAGCCAGGTAGGGTTTACATGAGTTCTAGTAGACTACGTCTTGGAGTCCTTGACTTGTACTTGAAGTAATTGTTGGTCCGTCAGGTGGGCCTTCGTCTGGGTTGTACCAGGTATACCAATAATAGGGGACCCGAAGGGTATAACCATGTCAGTAGCCCCCGAGTGTCTGGTCGATTCGAAGTATCGGGCAGAGACTCAAAACATATGATGATTGTATTATCCATTCTTCGTGAGTTGAATCATTTATAAGAAATCCAGTGTATATGTATATGAGATCCAATAATAATAAATCCGGTGCAGGCTATAGATAACCCGACTTTGATAAATCCGCGCGGGCTATAGAGAACCCGACTTTGAAAAATCCGTGCGGGCTGTAGAGAACCCGACTTTGAGAAATCCAGTTTAAGAAATCCAATATTAATAAATTAGATGCAGGTGTAAGGAAAACCTGACTTTGAGAAATCCGTGCAGGTTATAGGGAACCCGACTTTGAGAAATCCGTGCAGGTTATAGGGAACCCGACTTTGAAAAGTCCGTTGCATAGCACTCGAGCCAACGGCGAGTGCGCTCCGGATGGGAGTAGTTGAATGAAATTCGAGTTGTCCAAGGAGATTCTCAACTTGGGCTCAGTTCTCGCGTTGTTGTTGTGTTGTCTGATGCTTTTGACTCGGTAATTCGTCGGGTGCGCGGCAGCGCTCCCGATGGGAGTAGCCCCCGAGTGCCTGGTCGATTCGAAGAATCGGGCAGGGACTCATTTGCAGGTGTATTTCACCATCTGATTCTTTGCTCATTTTGCTATGTATATTTTGAGTCGAGATTGTCTCGATTGTGCTTGCCGAGTCGGTAATTCGTCGACTGGTATTCTGCTTTGGAGTCAAGTGTTTCATCGACTATGATTTTTGCTTATGATAGTCAAGGGATATTAGCTTAGCAGGCCCGGCACACACGACGGATCGGGGCCAGTGAAGTACCATTTGTGGCAAAACCATACTAGCTTTCAATCAAACTCGAGTCCCCGGACTCGAATCTGGAACAGACTTGACAGACTCGAAACGGCCGTTGAGGTCTTACTGAATCGAATTGCAGTATAATTTTGAATCTACCCAACGCGTCCGTCGGGGATTATTCATCATGTCTACTGACACGGAACGCTTAAGGATAACGCTGCTGGAGCGGTCCTTAGCCCAGCTCGACTGGTCGGTGGGTCTTACCTTTGCACTATGCATGCAGCATCCAAGGATCGTCGGATCAACTCGGGAATTTTTCGAGTATGATTTTGCTTATGAACTCAGTCGAAGATTGTCGACTGATATTTTGCCGTAATTCTATCGGGTGCGTGGCAGCGCTCCCGATGGGAGTAGCCCCCGAGGCTATGTGCAACTATTTGTAGTTGGGCATAGGCTCAATTTGCCTTCATTGTGCTGTTTGTCGAGGATTTCGTGAGTGCTCCAATCTTTGCGTCTGCTGGCGTAGATATTTGCCGGTTGCATAGCACTCGCGCCAATGGCGAGTGCCCTCCTGATTGTCGAGTGCGGCTGAGGCTTTGTCAAGTAGCTAACCTGCACGACGCAGCCCCGAGTCTTCGGGTGCGGCCAAGGCTTTGCGAGTTGGGACCTGTGCGGCGCAGCCCCCGAGTGTTCGAGTGCGGCCAAGGCTTTGCGAGTTGAGACCTGTGCGGCGTAGGCCCCGAGCATCGGGTGTAGCCACGTCTTGCAGTGTTGAGTCAGAAGAAATCGACGCAGCGGACCGGAGTCGACGCGGCGGAGTTTGATCGGTGAAAAGGTCAACGCGGCGGACCGGAGTCGACGCGGCGGATTTTGCGGCGAAGGGACTCGACGCGGCGGACCGGAGTCGACGCGGCGGAGTTTTGCGACTGAGAAACTCGACGCGGCAGACCGTAGTCGACGCGGTGGAGTTTTGCGACTGGGGAACTCGACGCGGCGGACCGGAGTCGACGCGGCGCAGTTTTGCGACTGAGGGACTTGACGCAGCGGACCGGAGTCGACGCGGCTGAATTTTGTGACTCGACGCGGTGGACCGGAGTCGACGCGGCGGAGTCGTGAAGCGCCAGCCTTCGAGTGTTGGATACAACCAGAGCAGGTTTATAATTAAAAAAATAAAATATGGAACTAACTTAGCTGTTCATGAGCGATGGAAATCTGTAGGTTGTTGTTGTTTGTCGTTGATGATGAAGCGCCAGCCCCCGAGTATCGGAGGTGGGGTCGAAGAAGTCACGGTTGTCGCCTTGTACCCGAGTCAATGATTTGTCGGGCTGCGTGGTCCGGTGGCCGATGATGTTTGCCGCATTTAATCTTGCGTTGATGTAGAGGTTGACGAGTGGCTGACGAAGATGTGCAGCAGCACTACCACCCCGAGTCGACGGTTTGTCGGGTGCGTGCAGTCAAATAGGATGTCGTTTTTTATTTCGAGTGCCAGCCCCCGAGGGTACGTAGTGCCCTTCTAGGGAGCGGGCTTTGTGTGCCGATTCCACCGATGTTGATTGCCGCCGTGGTGGTCGACGATGTCGAGGGAGTCGAAGTTTGCCCGCAGTAAGGGTGTGATCGATGTTGATGCTGTGTTGTTGTAGATGTCAAAGAAATTGAAGGAGTCGAAATTTGCTGTCACCCAAATTGTCGAGTCGCTGATGTCGCCGAGCTAGACAGAGCTAGCTGCTTGGTCTTTTCCTTTTTCCAATGCTCGTACGTTGAGCTGTGCATGCATGTATGATTAGCACACGGCCGCTTGTACGCAGATGAGGTGCGTTTTATGCTAGCATGCCCCTGCGCCTGTTTCGAGTCGACGGTTTGTCGAGTCCGCGCAGTTAGAGCTGATGATATTTGTTGATGTCGAGTGACAGCCCCCGAGGGTACGCAGTACCCTTCTAGGGAGCAGGCTCTTTGTGCCAGTGCCACCGATGCAGATCGTGGTCATTTGATCCCCTCGTGAGTGCTAATAGCACTCGAATTGTGCTCCTCTCCTTGCCCGCATGTGGGTCGCCTGGTCTTCTTCTCAGTTTTCATGCCGGTGACTCACGCCAACGTCGGTTGGAGTATGATGATGTTGGGTTGCCGGACTGATGTGAGCCACGACAGTTGTGGATTTGATCAGCTGTCACGTATCGAGCCCCCGGGCGTTTGGTGATGAAGATGCTCGTTGGCGAGTCGAGAGTCGACCTTCATCTTGTCGATGATGAGGCTTGGTTCTCGTACATGCACATACATGTTTAGAAAATAAAGCTTTTGTTAGTGGACAATAATGAATAGAATAATAAGACAAGGATTAATTATGATGGATGGAGGTCGGATCCATGTGCTGCATGCGCTGCTGATTTTGCTGCTCCTTTGCCATGAGACCATGTGTGAATTGGATCGGGACTCCTCGATCAGAAAGTCCATATGATTAGTAACCCGGCCGGAAAATTCATGCAGGTGATTAGCGCTCCGGCCGCAAAATCCATGGATGCATGCGATTAGCCCGATGATCTTCTTTTCTTTTTTCTTCTTTGCATGTATGTGCTTGTGTCGCTTCTTTGCCTGATTCTTGGAACTTCCGCCTGCTGGATCGATCGTGCCTTGGTGGTTGCTTGGTGATTTGTGCTGGCTTGATGTAGTAGTGCTGAGGATCGATCCCCGGCCTCCAGCTTGATTGCTTCAATCGCCTGACCCACGCGGGTCTATGATCAGATAGGTTCTGGCATTGCAGATTGAATCTTCTGGTTCATGTTTTGCGAGACCGCTCACGGCTTTGTATGCGCGGCGGCGGTGTTGACGTAGAGCCGCCGAGCGACGGGCGCAAGAGTCGGTGTAGATGCCATGCCAATCGAAAGGATCGATGCACTCGCCAGCACGTCGGGAGCACGTCGATCGGGAGCCGGCCGCCGCTTTGTCGATGATGAACTTGGATGTCCCAGCCGGATGCAGTCCGGCCGCCACCTTGTTAACGGCGTAGGCTCTTGCTAGATGCGATTTGTGCGTTGATTTTGTCAGTCGCACGCGGGGACGGCGTTGTTGTCAAGCCCCCGGGCGATGATCCGTGATGGTGAGTCGCTGCCGTTGTTTGGTCCGAGTCGACGGTTTGTCGGGTCGGCGGTGGTCGAAGCCGATGTGGTTGTTTATGTCGAGTGCCATGCACATGCGTTGCATGCTCTGCAGTCTGCACATAGCCTTGCTGCTTCTGCCGTTCGCCGTGATCTGTGAAGTAGTACTTGTGTGATCCAACCTGCGTACGTGGATTTGCTCCTCCAAACGATGAGTGAAAACAACATGTATGCATGATTAGGAATAAAGAAATTGGATGAGTAATTAATAAGAGAGAGTAGATTGAACTAGCGTGGATGCATAAGCTGGTTGCTTTTCTTCTGAGGAGTCGATTGGATAATCGATCTGATATTTTCTTGCATGGCTTCGGCCCACCGCAGCGTGCGCTGCTGCTTTGCTCCCTAGGGACTTGATCCAACGAGACAATTCCAGGTTCTTGCCGAACTCGGCGAGTTGCCACTTTGCTAGTTGTGATACGGATCAGAACGCCACGGGCAAATCTCGATCTGGTAGATTTGGTCAGCCGCGCGTGCGGGTGTGCTGACGTCGGAGTCTTTGTGCATACAGAACACCGCCGCTTTTGCTAGATGCAATCTGGTCGCTTTTGTTGATGAAGATTTGCCGATGAATATGATGGAGCCGCCGAAACTGCGATCCAGCACGCGTTCTTCCCACAGACGGCGCCAATTGACGTGGTGCGCCCACGGCAATCCCAGGGTCGAGTACCCCAGGTAGATTTAGAGGGAGAAGATGTGCGTGCTGGTAGTATCGGACGGCTGACAAGCGAGGCAAGGATTTTACCCAGGTTCAGGGCCCTCGTGTGGAGGTAACACCCCTACGTCCTGCCTGTCTGATTATGATGACATATGAGGTTACATGGTGGCCGTAATGGCGATTGTGGTGGTGAGACGTGGTGTCTCTATGTCTATGCCAGTTGTGGATCTAGTATTGATCTATCCTCCATCCCCTCATGGGGTGCCCCTGCCTGGCTTTATATATGCAGCCAGGTAGGGTTTACATGAGTTCTAGTAGACTACGTCTTGGAGTCCTTGACTTGTACTTGAAGTAATTGTTGGTCCGTCAGGTAGGCCTTCGTCTGGGTTGTACTAGGTATACCAATAATAGGGTTCCCGAAGGGTATAACCATGTCACCTGGTTCTCCACAAGAAGCAGAACCTTGATAACATGAACAAGCTGTCGTCCAAGTGAGAAGGACCTTATCGGGTGACGCATACCCTGAGACCCGGAGCTGTTTATCTGGAGGACGAGAAAGGCAGGCCGGAGGGCAACGCCTGGAACATCGAGAATCTCCGGAAATTCTACCCTGAATACGAACATGAATCGCAGATAGTTCGAGTCAACTAAGCACGCCCAAGGGGCTAGTGTTCTGTATAAGGGTGTAAGAATCGTCGCCAAGGAATAAAAGATAAGTTTTTCAATTCCGTGAGCCTCTCTTGTTGTCGTGAAGTGTGTTATCCGTAACAACCCCCAAGCAGGGGGCTGACATGGTGCCGGTGGCTGACAGGTCGAGCGCGAGTAGCCTATCAGTAGGCGCTGCCACCTGATCGTGCCGTACTGCCGCGGTAAGAAGTGGAACGGGCAGTGCTGTGTTTTAAAGAACCTAAACACAGAAATGCACATTCAACTTTGCTTGCGGGTTGCTCCGGATGAAACACTTTCACGACATGTAAGGGAGGGTCCATTCTTTTCCTACTGAAAGTGTGTTATGTGTAGCGCCTCTCCCGGGACAGGAATGGATGCTGAAGAGCGGCTCAGGAGCTGGTACCCGGGAAGGACAGAGTAGATCAAGGGCACGGCAAAAACCAGCTAAGTCTTTGCATGTGCATTGCATTCTAGGCATAATATCTCGCTCGGAGTCAATATACCACCAACCTGCGCATGCTTGACAGTTGATGAGAACCTTTGCGGGGGTAATGCGTCCTCCCCGGCGAACGGTCAGATTTCCCTTCTGGCCTAGTACCCGTGGCTGTGGAGTGGACTCCCGGAAGGCATAGTGCTCTTAGGGGTGCTGCTACCGGTGCAGGCGGTTAGAGTACTTGTCACCTAAGAGATCTCCTCAGAAAACTTGACGGCGCGTTAGTGCAAGGGAGGTTTGGGAAATGACCCCGGGAGTTGAGCCCTAGGATTGCATTCATCTGAACTTACATTCTGAATTTACAATTCTGATTACATTCAGTCGAAGTTTCCTGGATACATATCTAGCCTATGCTACTAAGGCCAGCTCAGGCTCCTGGCTGTGCAGATCTGTCTTCTGTTTTATTGCCTGTGGGTGCACTCTTTTCTTCCGGGGACGCCTGGGATGAAAAGAAACACGCGTGCAGGATCTTGTCAGGCGCGTCGAAGAGCTGACCCCCTTCTGCCGACCAGGCGCTCCAGGGCCAAAGAGACGGAAGATTCCGTCCGCCAGTTCGCCTACGGACTGACTCTCGGCCTGCAAAAGTCCAGATCAAGATCGAGGTCATCCAAGAAGAAAAGGCGGAAAGATGGAGAAGAGCAACAGTGAACCTGCTCAATGGCCTCGAGCTCAGCCACAACCAAGGACAGCTCCGGAATACCGGCAGTCCTTTCCTTCAGGATGGACCACAGGTGCGTCCTTCACTGCCCTAATCCTTGCCTCTTCTTGGGCAACAGGACCAGAGAGCACATTTGGGCGAGCAGAAGAACGGGACGCAACCTCGCCGTCAGTGGCTCGGGCTCCAGCTTCGCTGGGTGCCTCCGCGCTCCTCGAAGACGGACTCCGCCGTCGACATCGGACAAGGCCCTCTCTGCTTCGCCATACATTGTTCTGCGGGCGCGGAGAGGCAAGGGAAGAAGAGGAGCGGAGAGGCGAGAAGAGTGGTCAAAGGGTTGGAGTCTGGAGGTCTTTTATAGGCCTCCCACGCTCCACCTACCCCTTGACGCTACGGCTGCTGCAGTAATGGGAGTGCGTTTTGCAAAAAACTCGTTCTCATTCACACGGACGCGACACGAAGACAAGGAGGAAAACAAGATCTTCTTCATTTACAAGGACTACAAGGGGACGATCTTTTTTACAACAAAAAGGTTGGCTCCCGTCGAGCAAGGAGCACCGCCGTACAATGGAAGACGCTACTTCCAGAAATACGTCGTCAAGGCCGCCGGGAGGAGGTCAACGAGATCTCCATGGCGCCCGTCCGAAGCTCCTCGCCTTCAGGAAGACGAGCTCCCCTCGACCTTGATGTCAGATGAGTTTTCCTCATCTTCATCCTCGTCGTAGGAGCTCGACTGCCGCTGCTGCTCTCCATGCAGCACTCCACGCGTCCGCCATCGACACCGAAGATCTTCACGGAGAGCGTGCATCTCCGTCGTACCGGAACACCAAGCATTGCCCCCTGGACAGGCGGCGGGCAGGGAGAACGACTTCCACCCCGGACCCAGAAGCATGGCGCCTTCAGTGGTGCGCTCCGCCATGGCCCAGGAGGGGCCATTGGGGCAGCCTTCCACTTGCAGCCAGAAAGGGGGTCCGATGTCCTCCATCTCCATCGCGAAGGAATCCGGCAGGAGAAGCCGGCTGCGAGGCCTGCGGTTCAGATCCACGATGAACTCGAACGGCGCGAAGCTGGTATGAACCATGCTCCTAGGAGGGGGAGCAGCGGTGCCGCGGCCTCCACGGCCGCCGCGACCGCGAATCCCAGACCTCGCGGAACAGCTGACCACGAGTGGAGGGGCCACTCTCCGCAGCAGCTGAAGAACGAGGGCGCCCAACTCCTCTCCTCGCTCTCGCCATTGGCGCTGGCAGCTTGTGGGGAGGCCTGGAGTTGGCTGAGGAAGAAGATGACGAAAGAGCCAGGGTGCGCCTCGCTTTTATAGCCACGGGCGCCTCTGTCAGGCGTCTCCTCGGTTCTTCCGTTATGGGAATCGAGGGGGCCCCGCAGTTATTCCCCCGAGCGGAGTAACTCCAAGACCTTCAAGGCCATAATGAAGCAGAGCAAGGAAGACCAGGTGCCCGGGGACCCACTTTGACCTATCTTTAGGCCATGGCCCCGGCAGCTGGAGCAAGAGCCGCCGGGACCATGCCCGGGGGCTACTGTCGCAGCAGTGGAACATGGGGTTCCCCTAGTACTGCCAAAGTGGGTCCACCCCATGTGGGCCCAAGATGAAGATGGACAAGACCAAGACTCAAGTCAAGCTGGCGGGTTCACCGTCAAGACACGCATGGCCTATACTCAAAGGGCTCCGGTCCTGGGGACCTTCGGGTCCCCGAACCAAGCAAGAAGGCCAGGAAGGACCCGAGAGCCCGAGTTCCCGGCAGGAGGCCAGGCTCCCTCTCGGGTACTTCCCACGTCCCTGTGGATAAGCACTCCACCTCACCGCGGAAGACTTGGGAAGCAAGGCGAAGGCAGCGGGCGGGAAGCACGTCCCGTGGTGGTGTCAGCTCCTGTCCACCCCAAGGCGGACGCTCCCACCTAACCCAAAGGAGACGCTAGGCTGAGGAGAGGCCACGTCTCCTCCTAAACTAGATGAGGAGGGTCCTTCCCCGAAGGTCCCTCATGCCCCTCACGTGACCCTGTGGCAACCCCTTAGCCTATAAAAGGAGGACCAAGGCACGGAGGAGGGGGAGGACGAAGCAAGGACGAACACAAGTAGAACCAGAGCAAGACTAGACTAGGGCTGCGAAGGTAGAGAGGAAGGTGATCTCCTCCGGGTCAGGATCTGTCCTTCTTCTACCTCCAGCCAAAACCCTTCCGGGTACCCATCCGGGAGGTTCCATTGTAAGCACACTATGAAGAACCCATCAATCCAGACATGCAGGAGTAGGGCTTTTAGCCTCCGGGCGGCCTAAACCTGGGTAGCTCCTTGTGTCCCTTTGGTTGCATGCTTGATCGTGGAGAGGAGAGCTTGATCTAGACTCTGCCCAAGAAGATGATTCTCAGCCTCCTTCGCGCCCCGTGCCGAACCTAAAAGGGGTATCCTATACTCCCGGTGTCCGTGCAACGAGACACGACATACACAATCATCAAAGGTGAACTATACAAGAGAAGCATATCGGGGATCCTCCAAAGATGCATCGCACTAGAGGACGGCAAGGCCATCCTTCGAGATATCCACGCAGGAACCTGTGGACACCATGCGAGTAGTCGAGCATTCGTTGCCAAGGCCTTCCGAGCAGGGTTCTACTGGCCAACTGCACTCAGGGACGCGGAGGACATAGTGAAGAGGTGCATCGGCTGCCAGAAGTTCGCCACCAAGCCGCACGCGCCTACATCAGAGTTGAAAACCATACCTCTCGCTTGGCCCTTCGCCCAGTGGGGGCTCGACATGGTGGGACCACTCAAGAAATCCTCGCGTGGAGGACATACCCACCTCCTGGTGGCAGTCGACAAATTCACCAAGTACATCGAAGCGGTCCCAATAATGAATTCAACTGCCACAACAGCGGTAAACTTCATCAGATCAATCATATACCATTTCGGACTCCCTCTGAGCATCATAACTGATAACGGTACAAACTTCACGGCAGAGGAATTCCGTGACTTCTGCAAGGACCAAGGCGTGAAGCTCAACTATGCATCAGTGGCGCATCCGCAGTCGAACGGACATGTAGAAAAGGCCAATGGACTCGTGTGCAGCGGGATTAAGAAGCGTCTGTTGGTGCCACTCAAACGAGCTGCGGGTGCCTGGGTGGAAGAGCTTCCGGCCGTACTTTGGAGTCTGCGAACTACTCCAAATAGGTGGACACAATACACACCGTTCTTCATGGTGTACGGCGCAGAAGCAGTCCTACCCTTTGACGTACAGTTCGACGCACCCAGAATCATCGCATACGATGAATAGGAAGCGGAGGCAACACTCGAAGATAGCGTCAACACGCTGGATGAAGCACGCGACATCCCGCTCGCTCGCACATCCATCTACCAGCAAAACCTCCGCAACTATCATGGCCGTCGACTGCGCACCAGGTCCTTCATGGTTGGCGACCTGGTGTTCCGCCTGAAGCAGAAGAAGGTACATAAGCTCGCCTCCCCATGGGAGGGACCCTTCATCATCACGGAAGTCATCGACGGCGGCGCATATCGACTGAAGCACGCGAAGACAGGAGAACTTTCGCACAACCCTTGGAACGTTGCGCACCTGCGTCGTTTCTATGCTTAGACTGCTCAGTCCTCAAATGTAATAGGCGACATGTCGGATAGCTACAGGTTTCAACGCACTCTTTTCCTTACTAGGGTACCTAAGGGGACTAGAAGGTTTTTAATGAGGCGGCTTGAAGCTTAATTTACCAAAAAGTGGAATACAATCGATGTTTCTCTATATCTTTCTTTACTCTTTGCATAACACCAAACAAAAACCTTGGCCGCACCCGAACACTCAGGGGCTACGCCACACAGGTCACAAACAAACAAAAACTTTGGCCGCACCCTAACACTCGGGGACTGCGCCGTAAAGGCCAAACATAAACAAGTACTCTAGCCTCACCCGAATGCTCGGGGGCTGCGTCGCACAACTCCAATCAAAATTCGCAAGTACTTCAGCCACACCCGCAGGCTCTGGGGCTGCGCTATGCAAAGTCAACAAACCTCACAAAATTGCTTCAACGCCCTGCACACTCGGGGACTGTATACAAAACCACATCTCGCAAGAGCAAAAAGATACAACTCCATACTCGGGGGCTAAACCCCGCCTGTACATGGCAATCATTCATGATCAGCTTTCATGCATATAGACTGCAGAAGGTAATTTTACATACAAATTATACAATAGTATCTAATCTACTTTGCAGATTCCTCCTTCGGCTCTGCCCATTTCTTTTCTTCTTTCAATACCTGGTGAATAAGGACTAACGCATCAACTCGAGTCACATCGTAGTGCTCCTGCATGGGCACAGGACCGCCACCAGGCACTGGTGGTGAACCTAGCGCAATTCTCTTCAGATCAAGGTTGGGCAATGAGCCTAAACGAAGGCGAGCGCAACATTAGCCCCGCTAATGAGTTGCTCTCGAACAAACTTCTTTATGGCTTTGCCTTAGCAAAATTTGTTCAGCAGCGCCACTAAACCTTGTGGTTGATCATTTGATGGAAACAAGGATCGATAGACTCGAGCTAAAGACGACCTGTAGACTTCAAGAAGAACAGCCGCACGCCAGGCACGGTCATGAAGATTCGCCAGCACAAGTCCCTCGCCCTATCACACCAATAAGGGTGAGTGGAATACTGTGGGCTGTTAGCATAGCCATTCAGGTGATCATCCAAGCGCGCCACCTCGGCTTGACTATCTGTGCAAGCACCTGCAAAAATCGCGCTACATCATAAAACAGCCGAAAGCAAACAACTCGACACTTGTTCGGGTGCACTTACATTCCAGATGAAGATTCACCTTGTCAGCTCCTCAAGCGAATAAATCTCACGGGCCATCGCCGGTGAAGGTCTCGACAGCAATTCAGCCAGCTCACTCTTCGTTTCCTTCAGCTCTTGCTCTGTCCTCGCGAGTTTCTGCTGAAGGTAGTCAATGATCTTCTGGTCATTCTTGCTCCGAATGTTTGGCTTGGGAGCGGCACTTCTAGAGGCAAGCCTGTCGACGCACCGGCTGCTCCAGGCTACACAAGAACAATTCAAGCATAAGCACGATGCATGCTTAACGCACACACCCGATCCACAAGGCTCAGGTACCGTTCGTTCCATAAGTATACTCATGACATAGGAAAGGTAACAAAAGCATAGTTCATAATCATCAAAGCCTCATGCGGCATTAGTTTTCATTACAAGAGACAAAGAGAGTCCTGCCATCTACGACATGGACTCAGACCTAGACCTAGCAGTGCGGGCAGCACACTCGGCAAGGATGGTGGCACATTCTTCCATCATAGCCACCATCTTCCTCGACAGCATCCCCGCCTGCTCCTTCATCGAACCCGTCACGGCAGATTTTCTGTCAGGTTTCTTCGGGAAGCCAGCTATGACTTTCTTGAAGTCGCCTGCAACACCATGGCCAAGCAGAAGAAGGAAGGTGGTCTCGGAGCCACCTACCATTTGGGCGCGGGCATAGTTAGTCAACGTAGACGTCCCAGGTCCGAACACATCAGCTAGACCCTCTACAGTCGCGGGTGGAGTGCCTTTCGGGAAGACAAGTTGGTGAACAGCTCTCAGGGCACCCGCAGACTTGTTGAGAGCCTCCCTGGCCTGGGCGCATATCTTGTCAAAGGCACCCGCCACATCCTCGAAGGACCCTTCGTCCGTAGCAGGCGCAGCTCCAACAGCTCCTGTCAGGTCAAGAAAATTCAGAACCAGATCACAATACATTCAACTCATACAACACATGGTAGAATCATTACCTCCCATAATATGAGACAGCGAGCGCAGCTACTCCGTCTGCAGCATTTCACGAGCGTCCATCTCTTTGAGCTTCTCACGCTTAGCTGCAAGTTCCTTCTCGAGCTCCTGCACCCGAGTCAGAGCCGCCGCTCGCTCACCTGCAGGCAGTGCGATATGAATCTTCGCGTCTACTTTTTGCATAACCCAACAGATATGAGGAGAAGGGCCTTACTGTTCGACTGCTCCAGTTTGGCTAGCGCCTGGTCGTGATCCTCCTCCATCTGCACATAGGTCTCACCCGACTCCAGCATCATGCGGTAGAACGGCTGCAGAATAAAGCGCATAACATAAGCATATGAGCCTATGCCCAACTACACCTAGTTGCACATAGCCTCGGGGGCTACTCCCATCGGGAGCGCTGTCGCGCACCCGATGAAATATGAAGCATAACATAGTACTTACGTGGTTGAAGCGCTCCGGCTGTGCAGCACCCGAAGAAGAAGGCACGTCTCCCTTTGGTCTAGCAGGCATGCTCGCCGGGATCGTCCTCTCCACCTGAACTACAACTTCCGAAGACGATGCAGGTGTAACCTCAGGAGCTTTGGACGGTGCATCCTTCTTCGGTGAGGTGTCCTTGGCCGGGCTGAACAACAACAATCAGCCAGAAGACAAAGGAAGAAACAACCATCAGACTTGAACAAACGAGCACGAGATTACCTCACATCTTCATCATCAGAAATCAGAAGGGTCGTGTAGTCCAAGTGCGCGGTAAACTCCGGGGCATCTTCAGGAGGCACCGCACGCAATGGGGTCACGCCCTGGCCTCTTTCGCCTCAGGTGACGAGGAACCCGAGTCCTCGTCGTGTTCTACGTGTGGAGGAGAGCTGGCCGCAGTCGACATCGTTTCGTCTACACGACGTCGTTTTCGCGGCTGCTCCTCTTCCTGTTGCCGGATTCCTCCACCTCTTCGACTGGTGTGTAGGCGGAGGCGAGGGAGACCTCGTCGCTTTCTGGGTCGGCAAGCAAAATCTCCACCTCCGCAGTCTTTCCATCTTCGAGAAGGGGAGGCAAGCGACGCGAAGGAGTGTGGCCCTGCACATCAGAAACCAAAGGGATTCAGTCGAACGACATACAAACTTGGCGGCAGTAAACGCGTAAAAAACAGGGCGTACCTCGGGCAGTGGGTGATCGCTGTCAAACGCGTCAACCGGGCAGTCGAGAGGACAAGGGTCATTCGACGTCAACTTGGTAATCAAGCGGACCCGAGCCTCCACCTCCCTCTTAGATGGCAGAGACTCCTTCTGCCAGGCGCGTCGGGTCATGCACGCCCTGGAACTCCCACATCGGGTGCGCCTGCACTCGCAGTTGCTGCACACCCTTTTGATGAAAAGCAAGATCAGATGAAGGCCGCTCACTTCGCGGCCGACCGTCTTCAGGAGCTCAGCAATCTTGGCCAGCAAAGGCTTTGCCTTTGCCTCTTCAGTCGCGGTGGTTTGGTGCAGCCATGCTCGGGTCTTCACTAGAGTGACATGGGCATCAAACTACGACAACCCCTCTTGCTGGGTCCTGATGTAGAACCACTTCCTCCTCCAGTTCTGCGCGGACTCGACTTGTTGGAGATCGAAATACTCGACCTCTTTGCGCACATGGATGTTGAATCCCCCAACAGCATATACGCCGTCTGGACCGGCGTTTCTCTTCACATTGAAGATCTTCTTCCAAAGACCCCAATGCGGGTGCACCCCCAAAAAGCACTCGCAAAGCACGACAAAAAAAACGATGTGCAGAATGGAGTTGGGGGGTGAAATCATGCAGCTGCACCTTGTACGCATACATCAGTGCTCGCACAAAATCTTGAATAGGGAAGGAGAATCCCCTATTCACGAAGTCATGGAAACATAAGCGCTTGCCCTCCCTGGGTTGAGGGCTTATCTCATTCCCGGGCACGCGCGTCGGCAGTTCCTCGGCGGAGGGGATCCATCCGTCCCGCCGGTAGGCCTCAATTTGCGCAGTCTTCACGTGGACCTCGTCCAGTCGCCGGCTTTCTTCTTCAATGTGGCCGCGGCGCCGGTGGCGGTATTGCTGCCAGTGGCAGCGGCGCCGGCAGCGACCTTCGCTTTCTTTCCTGCCTTCGTCATGGCGTTGGTGGCTATGGGGGAAAAGGCGAGTAGAGGAAGATGAAGCAGAAACAACGGCGGCGAGGGAGACAATGACAGATCGTGCGCCGCAACGCGTATCCAGCCATACACGTGGCGGTCATGGAGAGCAACCGTCACCGGCTACTCCGCCCACTACGCACGGGAAACAAGGAGGCCATCATCACGTTGCCGTGAAAACCGTACCGGAGCGGTCAAATTCAGTCCAAACGGCATTCATCTCTGGTCAACATTGTCGTGTGGGACCCACACGTCACGTCCCATCTATCACAAGGCAAGCACGCAACCGCTTGTCAGATGGTGCAATCGCTAGACGCGTCATCCCTGACGTCATCACAAGCGTAAACGTTCGAAAATGCACTCGAGTCCCTTCAGGGGTCGACTATGAGGGAAACAAACGAACTAAGCACAACTGGTCTCTCGACCGTTCCATAGACTCCGTCATATAACTCCCATCGGGAGCGATTCAAAATTTTATTGATTGCTGCAAAGGTTTCAAAGTTCGGAGATTATCCTCAACTGTAAGCAATTAAGCACAATCTCGGGGGCTACTCCCATCGGGAGCGCTGTCCGCGCACACCGATAAAACAGAACTTAGAAACATTAAGTTGTCCAAAACCGTCAGTCGAAGCTTACTCGACACAGATCAAAGCTTACTCGACTTGGCTGCTTAGCCACATGCAAATATCAGTCATAAATCCCTGAGATTGCGTCCGCCGCATATATACCTCGGATGCTGCATGCACAGGGTAAAGGTAAGACCCACCGATCCGTCGAGTCGGGCCAGGGCCCGCTTCCAACAGCATATGCCCTGTAACTTTCCATGTCAACAGACATGAAGAAAATCCTAGCGGGCGCGTTAGGTAGCAAAGTTATGCTGCAGCCCGGCTCTGTAAGACTTCTGCGGCTTGAGTCGGATCTGACCAACTTGTTCCGGGTTCGAGTCGGGGGACTCGAGCTTGAAGTAGGCTAGTTCCCCCCCCCTCTGCGGCCGCTCCGGCGGCGGGAGGGTGGGGGAACACCGGATCCCGCTGTGTTCATAGTGTAGAACCTAGTAGGTGGCCAGCCGGCGGTGCGGTCGGAGTGGCTTTGCAGGGCGGCGGTCGTCCTCTTCGACGGTGAAGGTCCGGAGGTCTTCACCGTGGGTCGCCTGCCCTGTCCTTGTTCGCGGTTCCTCGGAGCTGCTGGCGGGGTTTCCCCTCGCCGGAGACCGGGGTGCGGCGGCTCCGGTTATGCAATAACCTGAAGACGTGGCTGTGTTGGAGCAAGACGACGACGATGGCGCTGCAGGATGGAGGCTCTTTGGAGTTCGAGGTCCGTCGACTTCCCGTCCGTGGAGGGGCTCTCCCGATCCAAGGCTTGAAGGGGAGTAGCGGCGGCGGCGCGCCGGCAGCACGTTCTGTCGTAGTTGGTTTCGTGGTCCAGAGGGACTTGTTTGTTATTTTCACTTTGTTCTGGGCTGGTCTGTAAGATCCTTGTTCTAATACATCAGGTTTTCCCGCAAAAAAAAAAAGTTTGGCTTCATTTGGAGAAGTGGTTTATCATTAATTTGGTTTTCATGTTTTAAACTTAAAAAGCTATTAAGTCATAAAACAGTAATCCAAAAGAGACGAAACTTTCTTAGAATATGTAACAAAACATATACTACTTGCTAGAATTTTTTGAATAGATTAAAATTTAAGCCGTTGCATGGAAATCGGAAGGATAAAAAAGTCGCAGGCACCGGATCTCAGTCCGAAAAGGAGAGACGGCCGGTATCTTCTCGTACAGCAGCACAACTTCTCGTGGCGGCGTCGAGCTACACACCGATTGTTCTTCCTTCCTCCTCTGCCCCGCCTCTTCTCTTCTTCTCCGACTCTCCCCCAGATTGCAGCTCTCTTCCTGACGATTCGCTGTGCCGGCGGCGACAAGTCGGGCCTGCTGCCGTGCTCGCGTTGATTGATTTCCTTCTTTGTTGGTAAGGAACCCTAGGTTGGCCGGATCGATTTTTCTAGGAGTTCGCTTTGTTCATGGGGATGTTATTGCTTTGCTGTGGAACTGAGAAGTCGTAATCCATGTCACGCTTTTTCTACTCGTTCAATCAATTATCGATTTGTTTTCTGCGTGGTGCCCTGTTAATTTGACTAAAGTCCACCTATCCGTGATTGGGCTAGGTTATTCTTGAACCCGCAAGATTGACCTGCGTTGAGCTCGTAGTAGTACTCGGTTTTGCAGCTTATTTTCCAGGAAATAGAAGTCGGGGTTCGTGCAGTAAGGTATGGGTGGTAGTAAATTGGGCAACTTTAGCTAATGCTGCATATATTTGGTGTAGTCAGCACAAAAAATACGCTTGAAGTTGAAGATATGATTAGGAATCGTTCGTGCTAGCTGCATTGTAAAACTGGGTTTTCTATTAACCAACATGGAGATATGTGCTGAAGAGTATATTTCTTTTGGTCACGCGGATTGTCGCATTAAGGGTTAATAAGTAATTGGTACTTTGCTTAATTCTGGATGTGCACTGCCCTCGACTGACCGTCCTAGATGTGCATTTTATCAGATTGTTCTTTAGGCTTGTTTGGGTCCGACTAGCGGTTGAGTTCTATTTGGGTGGAATTTTAGAGATTAAGCCCGGTTGACATCTAGTCTTTACTGGAGTGGGAGTTTGAGTTTTTAAATTAGGTGCTGTTTCTATGTTTAGAAAACCAGTTCAGGGTATCTTTGTGGTAATGCCTCCTTTTCTTTTGAGAATTATCTTTCGAAGTAGCACAAGTGTTATTTCGGTGAATGGAAATACTCATTTAATTAGGTTTGCAGTTTCTGAACTGTGCAATGGCAAAATTATCCCATAATCTTTTGTTTAAAAATAGCCATGAAAACAGGAAAAGGTTGGTTAACCAAATAGTAAAATAGGCAAACAAATGGGATTATCACAGTGACCACAATGTCAAAATACACCTATAATGTTGTTGGATGGTCGTACCCTTCCTTTTGCAGTTTTCACGAGTCTACATTCAAACTCTGGAGAATTAATATTATCGAATGTTTCTTCCAGGTATTCAGCTGTGGCATGACAAGGAAATTTTCAGCTTGATGATGTCCTTTCTGAAGGGCATACCTACACAAACAGTACTTAAATGGAACTGGAGAAGCGGATCACAATTATCAGCACATCTGCTTGCTAACATTCCACCTCAAATAGAATTGTCGGACTACCGAAGATTGCCGAGTTCTGCTAGTGAGAGCCCATCAAGACTTCTCCGTGGAGAAGAATTAAAAGCTGAGCTAATTCCTGACCTGGATATTTTCTTTGAGAGGCTTTATGAATATTTCTGTGCAAAAGGTCTAAGATGCATTATAACCAAGTGGATTATTGAGATCCTCAATGTTACGTTTGTGGTATGCTCTATTGGTTTTTCTTCTTATTTGTTGATTGGGGTTCCCTTGCCCACTTAAGATGTGGTGTGGAAGCACTCGAGTCGGGGGAGAAACCGTGTGACCTGATGAAAGTCATTAAGAGTGACCCGTTAGTCCCATTTACATTTATGAAGCTGATCATTGTTGGGTCTATGGTTATATTGACGACTTATGGGCTTATTAACTTTCTGAAGTTCTTTCTAAAACTTAGAAGCACGATCAATGTCCGTGACTTCTACAATAACAGGTATGTCAAGTTCATGGATCACACTCTTTAGAAACTTCTGCTGATTAAAGTCGTTGACTTATCAATATACTTCCACTATTTTTAGTCTTAAGGTTACAGATCTTGAGATTCAAACTATATCATGGCCCAGAATTGTTGAGAAGGTTGTCCTTTTCCAGAAATCACAACAACTCTGCGTTGTTAAGGATCTCTCGGAGCATGATATTGTCATGCGAATAATGCGGAAAGAGAACTACTTGATTGGGATGGTTAATAAAGGTATAATTGCATTTCCTGTTTCCCGTTGGCTTCCTGGAGCTGGTCCAACTGCCAGTTCTCGTATGCATGGAAGAAAAGGCTATCTGATGCTTCCGAAGACCCTTGAGTGGACTTTAAATTGGTGCATCTTCCAGAGCATGTTTGATAGGTAAGCAAATCTGTAGATTCGTTTCTTTATATTGGAAGCATATTACTCTTGCCTTCTTATTTTTCCTACTTATAAAGATTTTAGTTGGTGGTCGGCCGCTCACTCCTTTTCTAGCCTTCCTCATCTCAACCCTGACAAGTGCGACCATACAAATCTATGAGCATAGCAGCAAGCTGATGTATCCAGTGCCGCCCCAGATAAATGAAAGCATCAAAGCAAATTAATTTGACATATAACTAAACTATGTTTCACATCATTTTTTGATTCTGTAGCGTATTTAAAATATTTATCCAACAAGTTATTCAAGCATTTGAAAACAGTTAATTATATAGTCCCTGATGTAACCTTAACATAAGATTATGTTTAACCCGCAAAATAATAATAATTATGTTTGACTGTAAATTGTCTTATCTGTCATAAAGCATAACATGTAGCAGACAAACTTGAATAAGATATACATTCATTATTGCTATCTAGCATACATCATTACAATAAATTATCATGAGTCTAAAACGTACATGGTTCACGGTAAAAAAGGACAAAGTACATGGCTCTCTTTGTGGAATGTGTTCTACAGTTCTAGTAGTAGATTTAATTGCTTTATACGTCTAATATTGTTGAGAATTTACTGCCCTTGCATCCCTGATTATTTAGATAATTTCTCTTGTTCCTTCAAAATACATGCCTGCTAATTTTCCACCTCTTATAGATGACTGTTAGTTGACACTGTTTTATTTCACTCTTTGGAACTCATTTCTTGTTCTCTTGCAGCAAATTTTGTGTTAGAAAAGATTTTCTGGCAAGCCCATCTTTGTTGAAAAAACGGCTCATATGTATGGGTATTGTGATGCTTCTCCTATCACCCTGCCTTATAATCTTCCCACTGGTATACCTGTTTCTGAGGCATGCTGAAGAATTCTATAATCACCCTAGTACAGCATCATCTCGAAGATGGTCAAATTTATCACGGTGGATTTTAAGGGAGTACAATGAGGTAGTTTCTCTAGTAAACCAAGATTCCTTTCGAAAAGAAATAGCATTACTTTGAACATTCGAAAATCTGAAATCATGTGGCTTCACTGTCCATTTTTCTCGTACCATGTATAAAAAAGCTTCTAAAGCTTATAGGTCATATGTTATTAGCTTCCCTTTTGATAACATCGCTGCTTATAAATATTCAGGTTGAGCATTTCTTCAAACATCGGATGAACAACAGCACAGTGTATTCTTTAGATTATTTTAAGCAGTTTCCAACTCCACTAGTATCTATTGTTGCAAAGTTCATATCATTTGTATCTGGTGGCTTGGCTGGTATTCTTCTCATCCTTGGATTTCTGGGCGACTCCATCCTTGAGGGCCATGTAAGTTGCTTAGTTTTGCATGTTTGCTTTAAGTCCCACATTTTTATGCCACAGTGAGTGAGATCTCATACTCATAAGTTGTTTATGAAGGTTTTTGGTCGAAATCTATTCTGGTATACTATTGTTTTTGGAACAATTGCAACTGTAAGCCGGAGAGTCGTGGCTGATGAACTTCAAGTGATCGATCCAGAAGGGGCTATGTCCTTTGTGGTCCAGCAGACACATTACATGCCAAAAAGGTGGCGTGGTAAGGAGAGCAGTGAACTTGTGCGGAGCGAATTTGAAACTCTGTTTCAGGTAACTTAGTCCCCAGTGCTTTTGTTGTTAAATTGCCAATCGTTTGATTTCATGCAACATATGTCGAATTCATCATTACTGTCAGTAGCCACAACAAGTCCACAAGGCAGTATGACATTGAACCATATATATTAGCCCACAAGGGTTAGTTGATTGAAATGAGAACGTGATGCCCGCCGATCTGTATTATGCGTTTGCATTTTTGTTGCTTTTACTTGTGTAGCTTATCTGGGAACTAACTATCCAACATTGAAGTCTATAACTCATGCAGTTCTCTTTTCCAGCGTTCTAGCTAAATCCTTCTGAATTGCAATTGCAGTATACCATTACGATGCTCCTAGAAGAGATGGCCTCGATATTGATTACCCCTTACCTGCTAATATTTGTGGTACCAAAGGTAAGTTTTGAGCTAGATGAACAAATACTTGTTTCTAGACTATGCTCTTCACCTCCTGATGATTGTACCCATGTGCAGTGTGTTGATGATGTTCTGCTCTTCATTTCGGACTTCACAGTTTATGTTGACGGAGTGGGAGATGTGTGCAGGTCTGTTTCTTTCTTCGTCGTTTGATTATCATTAGTATGTTTGTTTCTTCTCACATCTCTGCTGTTTGACATCTTAATAGCTTAAGCTTATTCGACTTCAGAAGACACGGGAATAGAAACTACAGCTCACCAATTGATGCAGTTAAAAGCATGAGGAGCTCGCAAGGGAAAATGGAAAAATCATTACTGAGGTACCCTTTGTAACACATAATTTATCAATTATAACTTTACATGATTGTTTTTTTCCGAACACATACATGATGGTTGTTTTTAACTGATGCATGATGGTTTTATTGTCTGATTATTGTCACAAAAATGGCTTTAAATTATGTAAGATTGTAAGTATTTTGTTTGCGGGAATCTTATACTGTTGAATGCTTACATGCTATGCCCTCTGAATCTTTTCTCACATTGAATAATATACCATGTATATGTATTTGTGCTTGTAGTAAAATATTGGTGCGGTGGAAATTTAGCATTTGAGTATATATATGATAGAAGCATGTGCCCTAGTCATTGTACCTGCGTCCTATCATCAGTCCCTCATTTGACTTGCACTTTCAAAGGGAATGTGTATCCCATGCTTATAGGTAGCCTTTTTTGGTGATTCCATGCCTATAAATATCTCCTTTGGCGGTATTCAATTTCTTGCTGACTGCGCGGTCTGTTTTGTGCTCTAGTCATCTGCCTTCAGTCTTTTTGTCAGTATATTGAGAGCTTACTACCACTAGGCCCTTAAAGTTTTGTAACTATCTCCTAGATTTGTCTGGGTAAATGTTAATTTTTGTTTTCCGTCATAAGTTTGATCTTAATAATATTCTGTTTTTTCAGCGTAATCTTATTTATATTAAAAATGAACAGCAAACAAGAAGGCAATTAATCACCAAGAATTTTCTCAACAATGCTTTTTTTAACAGTTGGGGCTACATATGTTTCGATGTAAGAAACAAATGTCGCAAAAAAATAAAACGTTAAGTTTGATGTCTGTTGATATGACATAATTATATTGACTCATTCTTCGCAGTTTCCAAAGCACCTACTTATCATGGGAACCAAATGCTGATGGCAAGAAATTCTTGTGCAACCTTCAGAAGTTTAAGGAAATGCAAATTCGTCAGCATACCTTTCAAGCAGTGGAAGCATCAGAAGCTGGGTCAAGTGCTAGAGGGCTAAGTGCTCAAATTTTCTATCGACTGCTCTCCAGGAATATCCACCCCAGTAATGGGGTTATTTATAACAGCCCTTTAGGACTGCTTGACACAGATCAGAGAGCTTGTCCATATATCCTGGATTGGTATTATACATGTCAGCTGCCACAATCAGATAGAGAAGATGACACATCTGCTCATCCCGAGGAAGCATCACCTGGTTCAGGGGAGGACATATGGCCACGGAGCAAACCATTGGCGGACATTGAAGAGAATCAACCCTGGGACTCTAATTTGTATGAAAGAGCTCGGAGCCACTTGGAGGCATCAACATCCAGTGCATTCTTTCAGGGTACCACCTTCAAGCGCCAGGTCAAGGAACAAAACTCTACGAGCCGTCAGTGGTGGGCTCAGTCCCTTGCGCGACCGACTGATCCACTCAGCTTTTTTGACGCTGCAGAAGGCAGTTTTCTTGAGCCAACAAATTTCAGAAATCTGTACGAGTCTGGGCATTATTCTAGCCATCACAGTGATTGGCCGCTGACTTCTGCACGGCCGAGTGGTCCACAAGGAAGTTTCCTTGAGCCTCCAAACTTTGGAAACCATTACACGGCTGACCATCGTTCCAACAATCAGAGTGATGACTTGTCGTCAGACGAAAGTGAAGAACTAGATCAGAGCAACACCAGAAGCAACAGTAGATGGAGAAGTCCACATGCCCTCTCCAAGACACTGTATACGGATGACGCCTTTGACATGGAGCAAGGCCCGAGTTTCAATTTTACCGATGTTCGTCAGATAGATGATGATAAAGGAGAAGATCAAGACAATGGCCATGGTGCAGCTGACATGTATGGCTCTACTCCAGGCAAACTCACAGTACGAATAATACCTAGAAGCAGTGATCCTATTTAGTTTGAAGAAGCAAATCACAGTAAAGAAGAAAATAGTAGTAACATTTGTGCAGGGACATTGTTACTGTGGGAATTTTGTTAGAAAGGGAGTACGTCAGGTTACCGTGACCCGGCAAAGGCCGACTAATTCTTTGTACAAACTAGTAAGATGCCTAACCACAAGCAGGCCTTGTTTACTTTGGATGTAGGAAAGTTGGCCTGGAATTGGAGAATCTGGAATTGGGACTCAAATTTCACTGTTTGGACTGGCTAGGAAATTTTGGCTCGGAAACTTGGACCAATTCCGCGCACAGCCCGCCGTAGGTGTCTGCTCGGGCCGAAACTTTCCGAGGGTCAAGCCTCGGAAAGGCACGGAAATGCCTCGCTCGCTCGCACCCCTCGCTCCATCCCTCGTTCCCCTCGCTCGCTCGCACCCCTCCGACGGCGGCGCCCTCCTCTCTCCCTCTCTCCGTTCCAGACGGCGGCGTCAGCGGCCCTCCTCTGCCCCTCTCTCTCCTCTGAGCACCGCCCCTCCTCTGCTCCTCCCTCTCCGTTCCCCCGTCGAGATCTCTCGCAAGCAGGTCGCCGACGCCCGCCCCGTCCTCGCCTTCACCACTCGCGAACTCCTCCCCAAGCTCCCCCGTGTCGACGGCCTCCGCGTCGTCCTCCTCGAGCCCGAATCCGCCGGTGCCTCTGACCCGCGCGTCATGGCCACCATCGGTCCATCGAGGAGATCTCCCCGATGGCGCCAGACCCCGCGCGCTTCCGCCTGGAGGACTCCCACACCACGGAGACCTTCCTCTGAACGGTGCCCATGTTCCACGTCTATGGCCTCGTCGCCTTCGCCACGGGTCTGCTTGGCTGTGGCGCCACCGTCGTGGTGCTCTCCAAGTTCGAGCTGCCCGAGATGCTGCGCTTTGATTCCATTGACAACCAAACAACGGAATTCGAATCAGAGCCCATTTCCTTTCCATCTTGGAAATATAATTGCTAGTCCAATTCAATTCCCAGCAAATTTTCCTACATCCAAACACAGTGGTAGTGTATTTGAGGTCTATTCAAAGAGATTGGAGAGGATTATCCCGTGTCCCGAATGATCCCCGATAATTTGTTTACCAGCTGATTTTGGATGAGATAATAATTCTAAGATATCCCTTACAAGCCCCATTATTTTTGTGTAGATTAAAACACTTCATCGTACTAGTGGATGAGAGTATATGAGGGGTATTGGGCGAAACGAAGGGGTTTCTCCAATCCCCAATACGCTTGGAGATGAAATTAGAGAATCTCCACCGTAGCCCTGATAGCCTTTTCAATGGGGGTTCCGACACAAAAATTAGACATACCAGCGCCCCCATCGGTCTGGATGGCCAAAAATGTGTTGACATCCACATATCCTGCCCAGCTTGAGGGTGCCGGCCACGCTCCTCCACAGTTGGGTGCAACGTGTCATCGGCATAGGCCGGTTAGGCTGATTCATGGCACAAATCCACTTTCTTTGTTCGCCTCGGCGGTACAGGTTCTCCACGCGCCGTCGACATTAAACCGGCACGACATGCAAATGCAATGACCCCCCGCTTCCCGCCTTTACCATCGATGTTTCTTGCCAATAAAATGGTGCCTCCCATTTCGCTGCCCAACCCTCATAAAAATGGTCCGCTACATCGCCACCACCCGAGCCACCCTTCAGGGCTTGTATAGCGACTGTGCCACTCGGAAACCCCTTTTGAGCTCGGGCGCCAGTGCACCCGTTTTTTGAATAAATTTGAAAAAAATTAAACTGAGTTTCAAAAATATCCAAACAAAATACTAGGTGATGTATATGCATGTCCTCTACGTACGGTGCTGATTATTTGTGAAAAACAAATCTTATTACGAGCTACAGAAAAATAAGAAATTTCGGGAGCAGCAACAAGTGACAATAGTATGGATTTTCTGTCAGAAATTTATCTTTTTTCTGTAGGCCATAAAATTTATTATTTTCTTAAGAAATTTCTTGCGTACCTACACAACATGTATATCTTGTTGTGTAAAAAAATGCAGATTTTTTTGAAGCAAAAAAAGTTCGATTTTCAAAATTTTCAAAAAAAGGGCAGCAGTGTGCCCGAGAGCCAAAACTCCCCTCTCCCACTCGGACCCCTACTCTAGCTATCCTATGTTTTTAGATGAAAGAAGTAGTGCACTATCTATATTATCAATTGTACGTGAACTAATCGTCTCATTATTTCGGTTTAAATTCTAAGTTCCTTACCGTTTTTCTTTTTCTTGCTTGAGGATGATCAAGGTTTAACCTTGAGAATTTTGGTGAGTGGATATTAAACTCATTTTGTCTTCATTTAAGCCGGATATCCTCAGATTTTACGTGATTATTTTTCGGACAGAACTACGCGTCCCCCGGGGGCAAAAATCCTCCGGGTCCCCCTACTGACACGTGCCCCTTTTTTCTTTCCAAATCCCGCTTTTGCTACCGTGTAGCGTGTAGCAAATAATCACCCGCTTTTGCTCCTATGTAGCAAAAACATTTCGCCCAGAAAACAAAAAAGAAAAGACTGACTTTGCCGGAGACCTCACCGGAGATCTCGCCGGAGATTTCGTAGGAACAAAAATGTGCTACTGTATAAAAATTGACCTTGCCGGAGACATCGAAGAAGACCTCGCCGGAGACATCATAGCAATTTTTTTGTTCTATTGTAGCAAAACCACGCAACAATAATAGCCAATTTTTTTGTTATATTACAACATCGTAGCAAAAATTCTTCCGACGAGGTTCTCCGATGAGACTTATGATGCAAAACAGCAGAACAAATTGTAGCAATTTTTTCTTGTAATGCAAATTCAAATAACGTATGGGCAAAATTCACACATGTACAAAAAATTCGTAGCAAAAACATTGTGCTATTTTTAGCAATACCACTAAACTATTGCAGCAAAAAAAATGTAAATATTAAGCAGAAGCCATTAGCAAATCCTCCTGCCGCTAGCAGCATCTCTGGCGACGGCTCGCAGCAGCGCCACCGGACGTCCGGAGCACAGCTGCTGCCGCTTGTAGCACCGCCGACGGCCGTCCGTAGCACCATCGTCGGCCGCTCGTAGCAAATCCTGATGCCGCTGGCAGCATCTCCGGCAACGGTGGCGGCTAGCAACATCTCCGTCCGTAGCACCGTCGTCGGCCGCTCGTAGCAGCGTCACGCCGAGCCCAGGCGGCGGCGCTGACGGGAAGCACAACGTGAATCTTTTGCAGCACCGCCGGCGGGTACAGCTCACGCACCTACTCTCTGCAGCACAGCGGCGACGGACGACACCGGGACGCAACGCGCGAGGACGCGACGCAACCTAGCAGCACCGGCGGCGAGCTCCTTTGCCGCAACGAGGCAAGGGATGGCCGCGCCTCGACCTAGGCGTTGCTGCGGCCGAGAAATAGCCGTGTGGGGCCGTGGATGGTGACACCGGCGGCGGGCTATTTGGTGAAGGTGGAGGCGGACGGAGGTCTCACCATGGAAGAAGCATCCCGAAGAACCATCGCTCGTCAAAGTGATAAGGCAGAGAAATAAGTACGAAGGGGAACATGGGTGGGACCCATGTGAACGTTGGTATAAGAAAAGGCAACGAGCAGGGGAAAGAGGATGGCTACACCGAACCCTGATGACAGTAAGGTAAATACGGTAACCGGAGCCAATTCCCCGAACGATGACGTCATAACGCTAATGTGTTGGCGTGTTAATATAACTGGGGCAACCTACGAGACAAATAAGGTTAAGGTTGAACTATTTGATCCACTATACTACACTAGTATGGTCATGGTATTACAAGAACGCATCTCCCACTTATGTATTATCAAGTTATATGCTTCATATTTGCCAATCCTTATTGTCTCTCTTATAATCCCCAACATGTGTATGCAGAAGCAGGTGAAATCTTGGCTCTAGCGTCTGGAACCGGCTCCTCTGACTTAGCTCTTGCTAAGTTAGGGCAACTTTGCCGTTTGTTATAAAACCAACGGCCAAGATTCGGCACTGTAGATAAACACTGTGGAGTTGAAACACTGTAGCGAGTATGGGCCAAGCCACCAAATCGTTTAGGCCTCGTTTGGCAGGCGAGTATGGGCCGATATTCTGGTGTAAATTCCCGGGCCAACCGAAGACACCAGAAAACACTCGGTATTTGTTTGGCAGGTCGGTTTTGGTTGGGCCGAGTCCGAGAAAACCGGTGGAAACCCGTCGGGTTGGAGCGGAAACGAGACGCGAGGGGGGCGTGTTTTGCCATGTCTCTGGCGGCGCATAAATGCATAAAAACATCGACGTCTTCCTCTGACATGGGAGGAATGTATTATTGCGATGTTGACAGGAGTCAACCTACAAGCGATAGAAAACAGCAAACTAAGAACCATATTTGCTCAGATGCTAAGTAGTACTAGTCTAGTCCTGCTCGGCCAGGTTTATACTATATAGATTCTAGGTCTCCACCTCTTCCTCTTCTTCGACGTCGTCAGCTCCGTAGGCAATGATGTAGTCGACGCCCTCTACTCCTCAGACAGATCAGGTGCCTCAAAGTACACCTTGTCAGCATGGTATGCACCATAGCTCTCCTCAATGGCCTCCTCAGAGTCTAAGCAGGGGATCAAAAGGGAACGAATGAGTAACAACGTTACTTAGCAAGTTCAGCTAAATGCTTAGATAAGTGGTATGCACTAACTACGATACTGACCAAAAAGTCATGGATGAGTATGCATTCTTTATAAAACATTTTTAGGAAAAGGTCCATTTTATTTAAAGAAAGCTATGCCCCCAGTCTCCACGGGTCTTTAGTCATCACTTGGGATGCCTTTCCCACGGCGTTCTGTAGTTCCCTCCTGGAACAAGGATGTGACAGTCACAATTTCTTTGCTTAACTCTGCAGAGCTGCACCACTTTACCCAACAGCAGCCTGGCTCTTTATGCTCTCTCCGCACACCATTTGTGCTATAGCCAGAACTCATGGCAACAAGTTATGCGGAGTCGCTTCCCGGCACAACGCATATCCGCCCCTTATGACCCAGTCTGGTATAAACCAAAGACTCGTCACCACTCCCGAGCTCCTATTCCAAATCACCCCGTCGGGTGGGGAAGGTATGCGCTCCCACGCTGTTGGCCGCCGCAACGGCGCAACCAGGTAATAGTCTGCCGAGGATATGCGAACGAAGGAAGAAACCTCTGACGAGCCCATCCATAGTGAATCTATTGGTTGATGCTTCAATACGGCGCAAGGATCACTGGGCCATGGGTTATTAATCCTAGATATATACTTTCCCGTACAATGGAACCTCCACCACAACATCAAACCATGGTTCCATTGCCAGCCAACAATATATATGTATAGCAATTCACATCATTCGAAAATAGGTTTTTCTTTTTCATGCAATGATAAACCATAGTACTTTGCAATTACTTTGATAAAATTAATCAAGTAGGACATGCAAGTTGGAACTTGCCTTGAGACTGACAGGTAATGTAGTCTAAAGCTTCCGACGAATTGGGACCCTCGCGTTCTGAAAATCAATATCATTGTCTGTATGAGACAATGTTGAAAAACCAAATACATGCCAATATGCATAGAATGAGATGATTTTTATTCTTTCCCAAAATTCCCCAGGGTTTTGTTAAGGATTTCTTTTTAAAAATTTCTTTGATTTGAATTTTAGTTAGGATGAGTAACATGACAGTCATAATGTAGTTCAAATTATACTTTGAACTTGATACATAATTTTCCCATATTATTTTCTTTTGAAAATAATTTGAAATATTTCAAAGTCATTTCCACTTAAGGATCATTTGAATTTTTACTGCAAGATATAGTTTTCAATAAATCAAGTGGATATTTTATTTGGATTCCTTATTTTCTACTGATGTTTGTGGATATTTTTATGTTATTTATAGGATTTTATTTGAATTTATAGCAAGTTTTGAAGTTTGGGAAATTTTATAATTTAATTTTTTTACAAATAAATCCCTGGTCCAACTTGGTTGAACCAAGTCAAAGACCTGGGTCGGGTCGGGTCAACCGACCGAGCCACTCTTTTCTCTCTATCCCTCTCTCATGCTCGAGCCCGTGCTCGACTCCTCTGGCCCCCGCGTCGCCCGCGCCGTCGCCGCCCTGCTCCGGCCAACTCTGGCTACCTCCGCCGCCGTGGCGTGGGGCAAAACACTCCCCTTGCTCCGCTCTTCCTCCTAACCGGAGGGATTCGTGCTCTGCTTCCTCCCGCGGCCGCGCACAACCCAATCCCCTAGGGTTAGGGTTACGGTGCCGACGCCGCTTCTCTCCTTCTTCTCCAGCGTGCTCGCCATGGCTGGGCGCAGAGCTCCGCCCTCTGTGCCACCGTGGCGCGGTGGTGCTGGTCCACGACCTCCGTGTGCCCCCTCCAACGGTAGCGCGAGCACTGCCTCGCCGCCGTGGAGCTACGGCCATGGACGCACAGTAAGAACTTTTTTCCTCCTTCTAAACCTTCTATTCGATGTAGTAGCTTCCTAGCTACTGATTATACGCATGTTTCTCTGCTGGCTTAGGTTCTAGATGAACAGATGATGTTTGGATGATGATTTACTCGGATATGTGCACTGCCTCCTCTATGTGCACACAGTAGAGGTGAATGGTGTAGATCTAGCATGTGTAGATCTTCCCACTGCCTCTGAATTTACTGTGGAGAGCATTTCTTGCTCACAGATGATGAATTTGACTTTAGAAAATTAATTCTGAGCTAGAACTTGTACTAGCTGTGATGATATCTTAATTTTAGCATGATTTAAACATGTTTTGCTTGCTGTGATGCCTCCTTGTAGAGTTACACAGTGGCTTTCTTGTTTAGAGATGCTTTTTATGTTTTCCTGTGCTTCTTCCATGTGTAAGGATGTGCATAGCTCAGCTAATCCAGCTCTGCTGGTTCACTGGCTTGTGTGATGCTTTGTTAAAAACAAAATAAGAACAGATACTACACTGTTGCCTTTTTCCCTTGCCTCCAATGCTCAAACAAATGCTAAAGCACACAACTTCACTCCCTTTCATCTCTCTGTCCTATTTCTTGCACAAAACAGAAGTTCTCTGTGGTGCAATTTATTTTCCTATAGCAACCTACCTTGCAGTGCAAGGCTCTGTTAAGAACAGATGCTAAAATGAACACTCTAGCATGATTCTGTCATTTACAGAACCTGCTTAGCCTCTCACTAGCACTTATGAATCAACCTCTGTTGTAGAGCAGCTAGAGCTACGGAAGAGCTCTGATCTTGCTCCAAGGTTCAATCGTCTCCTCCTTGCTGCTTCTTTTTCCTAGAGTTTAATTGCTAGCTGAAATGGCTTGTGGTGGATGGGTTTAAGTAATCTCCATGATGTGCTTGTGGCTTGTGGTTGTTCTTGGTGAAGAACAGATGAAAATGGTGATGCTAGATGTTCTAGTGCTTGTGAATAAGTGTGATTGGTGATGGTTGTGACTTGTGTGTGCTAATGGCTGCGGCTTGGGTATGTATTTATACAAATTTGAGCACTCCTGTGCTTGTGACACCAAGATAAATGGGCTGTGGTGACTCACCTGCTTGCAGTGGCCCTCTTCTACCTCGAGCTGCCCTATTTGACCAGTCTTGCACTTCTTTTCACCTAGGAGATCAGCTCAATGCTGCTGCGCAGTTCATCTCCCCATGGTGATAACTCTGAGTCATCCTTAACTCATAGATCCTATCTGATCCAGATGTTTGTGTGGAAATACTTGGCTGTGAAGGAATTGGATTATGATAGTCGGTTTGGGATGATTAAACTCAAGTGTGTGGCCAATTAAGCTAATTGCTAGCTTAATAAGTGGTTTAGGGTCCATTTGGCTAATCAATAAGCAAATGTGATACCATTATTGTGGGCTAAGGTTTTATTTGCTTCCTGGTTTGATTTTTGGGGAATGCATTTTATCTGCTGCTTTGTCTTTTGAGAGATCAGGATCATATGCTCAAACTCAGCACTTGTTTGCCTAAGATTTCAGTTACCTGAGTTAATTTTCTAAGTGCTGCAATTATGCCTTTGCCCCTCCTTGTTGCCTTCGGATTAAAGAGCATGATCCAATTGATCAGTCCCTTCTGTTGCCTTTGATGATTTGCAATATTCCCCAATTTAGCCTAATTGAACCACTGTTTTGATTAGACTAAAACCAGGTTTCAAAACAGTAACATGCCAGCACCAAATGATGTTGGCAACATTTTAATCATAACCCCAAATTCTACTTGTTTGTGTTGTTTATTTTGCAGATTAGAAGATGAAGAAGACTTGAAGATTTTAGTTTAGGATTTTAGTACTGTTTTTGTATTCTTTCAAATGTTGTAAGAATATTTGTACTATATTCTTGTAAATTAATTGTGTTGATCAATTGTATCATTTGTATCCAAATGCTTCCTGCACATTTGAGTTTGAATCCATGAAATTCTTGTATATATATTCTTTTAGAAATTCTTTTGTAATTATTTGTGTATGTATTTGGGATGTGGAGATAATAAGATGATTTCATCACAATCTTGTGATTTTTATATATTAGTATTTCTGTGATATATGTTTATAGGAAGATTTAGGAAAGAATAGATTTGTTTTAAACATAAGATTATTTCATACACCAAGGGTACCTAGGATTAGCTAAGCTGAAGAAGGTTTGTGTAGTATACTTACAGAAGCGATGATAGTATTATAGCATTTTGCGTACGTGGTATCCACAGACTGACTCAAAGCCTCATTATTTTTTTAGATACAGGGAGCTTTATTACTTAACAAGATTAAGTATTACACCCAGGCTCTGCATAACTAAGATGCACACAGCCGAAACAAGTCTGTAGTTCGGAAAATAAAAAAGGCGAATTACATATCATAATGAAAAATTGTAAGGACGCCTATGGTGGTGGAGGGCCAATCCACAAATTATGCTGCCATCCATGTTGGGATAAAAACTCTCTTGCCGTATCCTCCAGTCTTATATAGACCTCCATAAATAGGTCTCGATGCCCCACATTGCAACTGAGACCACAAACGGAGAGTAGCAGTAGTCCTGTAGATAACCTGCATAAGAGAGCAATTTTTATCATTAAAAACCTTGTCATTCTATATAGCCAAAGCGACCATATTACGACAAGCGTTGCCACCCTAATAAGCTGTTTAAACCTATTATCCACCCCGTTCAGCCAACTGCCAAAAATATTGGCAACGCTTTTAGGTGGATAAATAGTAGAACCTATCTGGATGATGGACCATATAGAACTAGCGAATTTGCACTCGAAGAATAGGTGTTTGATCGTCTCGTCTTTATGATAGAAGACACACTGTTTACTTCCATGCCAATTGCGTTTTGTAAGGTTGTCTTTTGTAAGAATAACTCCTCGACGAAGATACCACGCAAAAACCTTGTTTTTAGTGGAATTTTTATCTTTCAGATTTTCTTATTATTATCTACCGGCACTTCTGACTGGATTAGAGCTGTATACATGGAGTCCACAGTGAATTTACCGCTATTGTGTAAATTCCACCGAAACTCGTCGGGCCCCTCTGTCAAATTGACAGAGGCTAGACGCTGTAACAACTCGTGCCAAGCTACCAGTCTGCGACCAACAAGATCTCTTCTGAACGTCACCGATTAACCAATACTTGAGCGAGCGTATCGCTCTTGTGACGTCCTAGGACTATACTATATAGCGCTGGATATTGTTCTCGGAGCGGGGTAGTTCCCATCCACGTATCCTCCCAGAACCTAATCTCAGACCCATCCTTAATGGAGAAAGAACCATATGGGAAGAAGAATTTCTTCGTCGCCATTAGGCCAGCCCAAAAATACGAATCACCTGGTTTCCAAGAAAATTGTGATAGCGCACTTGAGCCAATGTATTTCCTCCTAAGAAGAGTTTGCCACACCCCCTCTTCAGTCAGAAGCTTAAACAACCACTTTCCAAGGAGGCTCTATTCTTGACCTGAAGGTCATGAATCCCAAGACCGCCATGGTCCTTAGGGCGGCACACTACATCCCATTTGGCCAGCCGATATTTCTTTTTTTTCATTATCCCCTTGCCAAAAGAATCTAGATCGAAAGTAATCCAATCGATGCAAGACTCCCTTTGGTAATTGAAAGAAGGATATCATATACAACACCATATTAATTAGGACTGAATTTATGAGAACCAACCGACCACCCAAGGATATCATATACAACACCATCTTTTTTGTAGTATTTTCACAACATGCTTCCATTGAGTTATCGTTAGCCTCCTAAAGTGAATAGGGATGCCAAGATAATTAATTAGAAACTGGCCAATCCCACAGCCAAATAACTCAGCATATTGGTCAGCCACATCATGAGCTTCTCCAAAACAAAACACTTCACTTTTATGGAAGTTAATTTTTAGACCGGAAAGTTGCTTGAACACTGATAATATTAATTTCAGGTTTCTTGCTTTTTCCATGTCATGTTCCATAAAAAGAATTGTATCATCAGCGTATTGTAGAATGGATAAACCGCCATCCACTAGGTGCGGAACCACTCCAACAATTTTCCCATCCAATTTCGCATGTTCAATGATTATGGCTAGCATATCCGCAACTATATTAAATAATATAGGTGATAGTGGATCGCCTTGTCGTAATCCCTTTTTCGTTTGGAAGTATCTACCAACATCATCATTACTTTGATAGCGGCACTTCCTCCGGAAACGAAATTATGTATCATTGCACGCCACTCATCAGAAAAACCTTTCATTCTGAGTGTTTGTTGTAGGAATGACCATTTGACTTTATCGTAAGCCTTTTCGAAGTCTATTTTTAGAATCACTCCATTAAGCTTTTTCCGATGCAACTCATGAACATTTTCATGTAGGATCACAACACCATCAAGTATATTGCGACCTTGCATAAAAGCAGTTTGAGTGGGTCTCACAACATGATCAGCCACCGAATTAAGCCTAATAGTAGCGGTTTTAGTGAAATTTTTAAGCTAACGTTTAGAAGACAGATAGGTCTATATTGCTGGATCCTTTCTGCTCCATTAACCTTAGGCAACAAAATTATCTCACCAAAATTTAGGCGAAATAGTTCGAGTTGTCCAGCATGCAAAGCATGAAACATCTCGATCAAGTCCGATTGGATTACTTCCCATAAAGTTTGATAAAACTCAGCGGGAAAACCATCCAGGCCCGACACTTTGTTGTGTTCCATTTGAATACCGCCTTCTTCACCTCCTCCTCAGAGTAAGGAGCTGTAAGATGGGCATTTTTCTGATTGGAAACTTGCGGAATATCATTTGTACGGGATTCGTCGAGCGAGAAATTATCTGCATCCGGCTCACCAAACAAATTTTTATAGTACTTCGTGATGTAGGATTTTAGCTGATCGTGGCCTTCAATCATACCCTCCTCCTGAATAAGAGAATGAATGAGTTTCTTCCTATGTCTGCCATTAGCTAGACTATGAAAGTATCTCGTATTCGAATCTCCTTCCAGAATAAATTGGGCCTTTGATCATTGGTACCATTTGATCTCCTCTTCACGAAGAAGACCTGCCATCTCTACATTGGATCGATTTTTAAGATCGATCTCCCGTGTTGAAAGTGGTCTGACTTCCGCAATGGCCTCTAATTCATCAATAATAGATGACAGACGAAGCTTCTCATTTTTTAGCTGACCTACCATATGTCTAGCCCAAACTTTTAGGTGTTTACGCAATGCGCTTATTTTGTTATTCCCCTTTGGATTGGAGTAAGACCAGGCACCGGTCTTTCCCACTCCCTCTTAACCATTTCAAAAAAACCTTCCCTATGTAACCAACCCAATTCAAATTTGAATTAGTGTTTACAAGATGGATTAGGTGTTCCCGTGGTTAAAAGAATGGGTGCATGATCCGACAATGCCTCGATACGTTCGAGGACCCGTACTGAGACATTGGGTACTTAATTTCCCAATCCGAGTCCATCAATACACAGTCTAGCTTTTCGTATGTTGGCTCTGGGAGGCTGTTAGCCCAAGTGTACTGCCTCCCAACCATCGAAACCTCTCTTAGACTAAGACTGTCAATTACACCATTGAATAAGAGAGGCCATCGATTGTCAAATCTGCCTCTACTCTTCTCATGTGGGAACCTTAGCAAATTAAAATCACTACCTATAATAATAGGATATGGATTATCTTTTACCAGGTTCACCAACTCTCTGAGAAAAGCAGTCTTATATTCATCTTGGGTAGCACCATACACAGCGATCAGAGTCCATGTGAAGTTGTCAGCCTTGTTACGGATGTGGACTTAATATGAAAGTCCCCTTCCGAACTGGCCAACACATCCATGGTCTCTATTCTGACGCCTCATAAAATGCCCCCAGACCTACCACGTGGCGGACGGGACCTCCATGTGAATTCTACCCACCAGATAAGCGGTTAAGTAGACACGCAGAGAAGTCCTGTTTACCAGTTTCGGAAATTCCCACAAAATCCAATTGATGATCCCGTATAGAATCAGCAATACGAGCATGTTTACCCAAGTCACGAAGACCTCTGCTATTCTCGAATATGCCATTCATCGGGAAACAATTGGAGGTGTGGAAAACTTCGCCTTTTTTCGTGGCGATTTATTATTTTTCTTTTGAGAAGCTGCTTTTGACTTACGGTTAGACGCTTTCAGATCATATAATGAACTAAGCATCGCCTCGTCTAAGCCACCCTCCGATACCTCACCCACTAGATGTGAGAGGAGCTGGACATCAATTGTGTCATGTAGCTCCTCTTCATCCATGTGAGTAGTCGACGCCTTACACGAGACTTTTGGGGTGACTGTTAACCGGTCATATTCCAAATGTCTTAGTGAATTAGTCGACATGGCAATCTTTTCAACATTATTACCCAAAGAAAATCCTACACTATTCAACTTAGCAGAAATGCTTGAATTTGAAAAGGCAAGAAACGACTTTGGGTTTTTGTTCATACCAGACTTGTCGAGGTTGTGTTCCGCCTTGCGGCGCATAGCCTTCGCCATGGAGTCCTCATCCGTAGCTGAGGAACCGTCCATGGCCACGACATGCCTCTCGCTCCTCCTCAACAGGGTCGGCACCAGGGAAGGCAATGGTGTAGTAGAGCCCACACCCAGTGTCGAAACGCGTACCGGCGTCATCGTGTTGTCGAGGGGCTGCGAAGAACCCGGCTGCTGCACTGGAGCAGCAGGTTGCAGCTGCACGTCCGACAACTGGACTGCAGCCGAAGCGACGGCGACCGACTGCATCGGCGTAGCCGGAGACCCACCTGGCCCAGCTTTATCTTCCAGCCTAGCAACTGTCCACGGCTCCCCTCCTACCCTGGGCGACGGAGAGCTGAACTCCGCTCGCGGCCCATCAGCAGCGACAGTGGGCGACGGCGGGATGTCCACCGCCCATGGCCCATCCGCAGCAGCCAGCGCGCCAGCATCAGTAGTGGGCGCCGTCGAGTAGGCCACCGCACGTGGCCCAACAACAGCTCTCGAGCCATCAGAGACCCTGGGCGACGGCGAGCAGGCGACCGCCCGAGGCCCAATAGCGGCAGTCTGTGAGGCTCCCTTCTCAGCCTGCCTGCCCAGCGCGCTGGCTGCCGCACCAGGCGACGTCGAACGGCCCAGCAGCGGGGACCGAGTAACATCCAGCCCGGTACAGCTTCCAGCAACCTTCATCTTTTCCTGCACCTGCGCCACAATTTCTTTACCTCTCGGAGTTTGTGGACCCTTATTAAATGGAGTCACCGCAATTCCATGGCACACTGCAACGGACCCAAGTAGCCCTAGCGATGAACTCCCCGGCCCCGTAACATTAGTCTGAGGCATGTGAGTGTCACCATCCACGGCCTTCGGCGGTTCATCCAAGTGTGTCTCATCGGTGTCTTTTTCCCCCATTCCTCTTGCGTCATCATCTTTCTCATTCCACCTCCAAATGAAGGGTACAAAGTCCGGTTCGGCGACATAGTCCGCCGCCTCCTTGCTGAACCAAAAAGAATACCCTTTAAGTATCACAAAGGCATCAGCTTTAACCACCCTTGTCTCGAAAAAGTTAGGGTTGCGGATGGTCACTAGAATCCTCACCACGTTGTGTCTTCAGAGAGCCAACAGGTCCACATACATGGTCTTTCAAATGAGAGTTCCCACTGCCCAGAGACCCGGAAAGTGACGAACCGTATTTGGCACTCCAGCTACATGCACCCATGTTGGCGTCAACTCCACCATAGGCAAGATCTCATCCGGCTTCCAAATGTCCAAAGAAATCCACGATTCCTATTTTGGCACACCAAGTTCAAACCCATTCATCCTCTCCAAGTCCGCCATCAAAGGGAAATTGACCAAGAAAGAATCCTACTTGTGCGGAATAGCCTCCCAACGCCACGCGGACTGCAGTGGATAGAAACGAGCTAACAAATCATGGATCATCTTGGCTGACACCGGCTCCCCAATCACCGTCACTATACCCACTGGAGTAGAGCTCGCAGGCCTGAAGACACCGTCAGGGAGGTGCCTGAACATGGTGTCCTCACACCCAATGCCGGCCATCCCAGCATACGGCTTCAGCAACCAAAGTATGGGACACTGGAGAGTCGGATGCACCACCTTGTCACAGAAGTAACAGTACCTATCAACCGAACACTCCTTCGTCTCATGGGAGTCTACCTTGCAGTTTGAGCATCTTTTCCGCTTTGCCGTAGTAGCCCCCTGAGCACCCGCACCAGCTGGCACATTAGCATCCACAGGAACAACAGCAACAGACGCAGCAGCAATACCCTGACTGGACTCAGCAGTTGCCGTCGCCGGCGCCACCGGCTTCTTCTTTTTCTTGTTCTTCTTCTTAGCTGCGGCCGTACCAACGACAAATGGCATCGTCGTTACCACCGTTGGGTTGATCACAGCCTGCGTCAGGACCGCCGGAGCCGCCGTAGCGCGCGCAGCCATGACGGAACTCCCCGAGGCATGCACCAGCACCGTCTCGGTCCCAGCAGCCAGTCCAGTTCCCGCCCCGCCTGCCGGACGAAGATCATGGGAGGCCTGGTCTGCGGGAGTTGGGCTGGCGCCTGCTGCACCCCATGTTGACCGTGTCCCGGTAGTCCCCCCGACCCTCCCGCCCCCGACATGGCCGTCGGCGCCATGGCAACCTCCGCGAACGAACGCGTGAAGGGGAGCGGTGTGCTAGAAGGTGTGGGATGGGGTGTGGGAGTTGGGCCGGCCGGAGTTGTAGATGGCGATAACGGCGGCGCGATGAGGCGAGAGGTGTCGGTGTGTAGAGACGAGGCGTAGGAAGACGATGCGGTTTCTTCGCGAACCCTACGCCCGATCGGTTCCACAGTTTTCCAAAGACCTGCAAAACAACGGCCCAGATATTCCCAGGGCGATGGACAGCCGAGATCCGCGTGCGGCTGGGGCCCAGGTGAAGCATGTAAAATGCATACATGAACTTTGCATTATATTACTTATATTTCAATCATATTTGCATCATATGAGGGTTATATCATTGTTTTATACTGATTTTGGGAATATTTCATTGTTTCCCTTTTTTCTGGAATTAACTCTGCACAAGCAGAAAACCCTATTTTCTATATTTTGATGTTTCAGGTACCCAAACCACGTCCAAATGACCTGGAAATTTACGAGCATCAGTTTTTTGAAGGAACAAAGCGTGGGAGCGAAGGAAGCGAACAAGCGGAGGCCCGAGGGCTAGAAGAGGGGGGCCACGCGGCCAGATTCCTTGGCCGCATGGGACCCACCAACTTGGCCCTCGTGGCTCCGTTGCCGTCGATCTTTTTTTTCGAGCCTCCATCTTGACATAAAAACGACAATAAAAATAGTCCCCGACGCACTTCGGAAAGGAGCGCCGCAGAAACACAGAAACCACGAAACAGAGACCTGGAGTTGCAGATTGGAGGGGGAAAACTCTGGCGGGGCGCTGCCGGCGTGGTCTCCATGTTCTCCAACGAATTCTCCACCGTCTCCTTGATGAAGAGGGAGTAGTCCACCCCTGGACTATGGGTTTGTGGAAGTAACTTATGTACCTTTCCTCTCTTGAGCTTCACTAATTAGTACCGTATGAGCTACTGAACATGATTACGGTCATCTATGTAATACCTTTGTGGTGGACTTTTATATGAGTTAATATATGTTTGAGATTGCAATAGTTTTGTTTCAGTTACGAAAGTAGATACATATTATGTACCCCATTCTTGTTTACTTATTTTGATCAAACATGTGTATGAGAGCGTGTGAGGGGAAATGTGTGCATTAGTTGGAGTAACGGGGGGGTGGCTAGTGCGGTGAACGTGAGAGAAAGTTCCGCGATCCACTTGGGTTTTTTACCTTACTTTGTTGCCTCACTAGGGATAATGAAAAATACCTTGCTACCGGAGATGTGGGTGTGACCATTGCCACTACTCCATGACTAGATCTAGCATGTTCTTATTTTAACTTCATGTCATGATACTTAATGCTATGCTCTGATTTATCTTAATTACTAAGGTGTTAGCATCTTGGTGGAGTATAAGAGAGATTAATAAACAAAAGATCTCTATGTTAGGATGTGATGCCCATATAATTAGTAACTTGTCATGAAACCTTTTTGTTGCAATCTCATATGTCAATTTTAGTGTTCCATTGTCTACCACTTTATTAAAGAGAGAGTACATTTGTGAAACCATGAACCCCGGTCCATTTTTAGTCATAAGAAACACCTTTCCAACAACTTTTATTCACTTTACATTTTCTGCCATTTAAAAATCCGAAAATACAAAAACACTTTTACATCTTGCATTCACAATACAAAACCCAAAAATATCATCCATCATTGTTTCCACCATCCTTGCATATTTATTTATCATCATTGCATATTTATTTACTGTTTTGCATTCATTTTATTTTGATATCATTCTCACACCTTGTGCTTGACAACCACTTGGTGTGGTTGAGAGCCAAAACAATTTACTTTGTTTGTAGGTTTTCAAGAGAAGGATAAGAAGAAAAATCTTTCACTACTGATTCCCCGAGAGTTCGATATTAAACCCTCGAGTCACCCCTCGTGGGGAAAACCGTCTTTCCTATACTATACACTCTGCACTTAGAGTCTCAACCTAACCCATATTCTTTTGACGCAGGTAACTACGTCAAGGGCCATCACCAGGTGCCAGGGGAATTTGAATTTCGGCATCCGCCTCGCCACCGTGATCCACATCAGCCGGATTGGAGCCCGCCGCCATCTTCCTGCCATCAGCCCTTCTTCGGCCATCGGAGTTGGTGGCATGAACATCCCAAGCACAGGAAGCGGCGTCATCCGCGGCCGAGGTAAGGGGCCACGCCATCCTATCCGCACCGGCTTTGAGACGACTGCGCCCACGGCCGACGCCGGCAGCGAAGTACGGCCGCGTCCAGCACTGGATGACGCCCTGGCCGGCCCCGTAGACGAGCCTGACGTCATTCCCAGCTCCGGCTGAGACGCCGGTGTCTGTTCACCTGGTGGCAACGAGACTGAACGCATCTCCCACGCCCGGGACGCCGGAGTCGGGAAACAGATCTCATTCCAGAACTCCTGCTGCAGCTCTTCGTCGGATCGCCGTCCCTTCCTAGTGACCGTAGTCCAGCCCACCTGCGGCTCCACTTCTGCTTCCTCCTCTAGCACTTCCATTGCAGCCTCAAACGGCACCTCGGAAAGGCAGTCCTCCTCCTCGGATGCGTCCCTCTCGAGCAGACATGAGAAACGTGAGCCTTCCGCCCCCGGAGATTGGGCGGCCAACGCCGGTGAGACACCGTTGGGCGGCAGAGTGAGCCGCCGCCTCGCCGCACCGGGCGCCCGCTCGGTCACACCCATGTTTCTATCTCTCGTCGTACGCTTAGTACACTATGGTGGCTTCATACACCATCAATGGCCGGATGGATACTCCAAGCCTCAGCATTTTGCAACACTTCTTTCTTTCCATTTTCATTTTTGTATGCACATACTGAATCAAAGCCTCAGCTTAGCCTAGCTTTGCATGCCCAGTTCTTCCTTTTCTCGCATTGCTATTTTTGGTTCAGAATTAAGACGTAAAAGAAAGAAGCAAAACTGATCTTTACAATTTATTTCTGTACAAGCTGCTTTACATGCTCGTCTAGTACTTGTTTACATGATCATAAAAGAAGGAAGCAAAACTGATCTTACTGCCTAGTTTAGACGAGACATGTGGTTTAGCGTTTGATTATGTTCCTGTGACGATGCGTGAGATGCTTTAACATGCTGTCTAAATTGTCTGCATTGTGCCAGGTTGCTCTCATGCAAGCTTTCAAGTTCCTGATCTTGCTCCTGCAACCTTGTGTCGGTGATTTGTTCCAGTGACGATGCGTGAGATGATTTGATCCTGTGACGATGCGTGAGATGATTTGAGCAAATAATTTTAGCGATATTGTTCTTGTGATAAACCTGAGATTTATACGACCGTTGAAACCTGCATGAGACGTTGTTGCTCATTTTTGTTCCTATAACGCTGCGATGATGCGTGAGATTATATATAACTATTGAAACCTGCGTGAGAACAGATCAGTTTTTGTGTGTTTAAACTTGTCTGTATTGTTTCTGATGTTGTGCTGAACTGTGAGCCCACTTGATGTTTAAAACGATCTGTTTTTTGTGTGTTCAAATCCTTTGAAAATAGATCAGTTTTTATGTGCTCTGGTCCTGTGAAAATAGATCACATTTTTAATTGCTGATGAAACACTTGTCTGCAAAACATGTGTACAAAACAACTAGAGCTGGTGGGGGGTTTTAGTGGAGAAGGGGATTGGGAGGGGTTGGGGTGTTTTGGGTGTGAGTAGTGTTTTCACCCAAAACACTAGGTAATTTACACTACAAAACACCCCTAAACTCTTGTGCCAAACAAGGCCTTAAGAGTAATGTTTTCCCACAAGCGCGACTCAGGGTTATTACCGATCTCTCGGGGAGATGCTAGTTCTACAAAATAAAGATGATTGCCTTGTGTCCCCAACTCCACTGTGGTGTTCGTCAATCAACACATCGAATGAGATGAAAAAAATAAAACAAATACAATGTTGTTAGAAAATTGTGCTTGTTGTGGGCGTAATATGCAAACTATAAATGTAAGCAAGTAAATAATTTTATCTGTTCGGAATAAATAAATGCAGAAAATGTAAATGCAATTAATGTAAATTAAAAAATGTTTCCTATGCTTAAAAATGGATTGGGATTCATGGGTTCACTTCACCCCTCTCTCTTAAATATGGTGGAACGAATATAGATTTTCTAGACAAGATAATATTGATGCAACATTTATGCAGTGTTTGTATCACATTCATATATTTTTTATTTTTTGAAAAGGGGAGAAGCCCCAGCCTCTGCATCGATTGATGCACACGACTTTTATTTCATCGTCAAAAGTAGTTCAGAGTTTACATCTCAGACCAAAGTACCACGAAAAGGGAAACAACAGTCTGAGGAAACAAAAAACCGAAAGAGCCTCTCAAGCGTCTATCTTCTTAAGCGTCTTGAATCCTTCTAGACAGCCGCCAGGTACCCCGGGAATAGATTTCCAAAGCGACCGCCTCCAGCCGGGTGCATCTAGAGTCAATACGTGCACGTTGCGCCTCGGGGACCAGTAAAGCCCACTCGTGGATCCAGTGGATAGCCATGCGTATTACCTGTAGAAAATTAGCATGGCGTGCATTGTTAAAAATGATAACATTCCTACATCTCCATATAGACCATAGCAAAGTACAAGTTCCCACACAAATTTGTGCTTTAAAATTCTTTTCCACCCCATTTAGCCAATTCCCGAACATATTCGTACTATTAGCCGGTGGACTGATGTTAAAAGCATATTGTACAATCGTCCATAAAAATACGCAAAAGGGCATGTAAAAAATAGATGATCTATAGACTCATCAGAATCACAAAACACACATTTCTTACACCCATTCCAATTACATTTAGCAAGGTCATCTTTCGTTAAAATAACTTTGTTATATAAGAACCACATAAAAATCTTAATCTTTAATGGTATCTTGAGTTTCCAAATCTGTTTGCGCAAATTTACGGTGTGACCATTTAAATAGTCTTCATACATGGATTTTACCGTAAAGGAACCTGTAGAAGTAAGCTTCCAAACAAACTTATCCTCCTCATTTGTTAGAGTAATGGTTATAAGCTTTTGTAACATGTGGAGCCAAGCATTCCATTTGTTACCCGTCAAGTTTCGTATAAACTCAATGTGTACCGAAGAATTTGCTAAAGCAGCAGCCACCGAAACATTTTTTATGGCGCACCACACTATACAACGTTGGGTATTGAACAGCCAAAGGGACTTCTCCCAACCAAGAATCCTCCCAAAAACGGGTTGCTTGACCATTACCGACAACAAAACTACCTTTGCTGAAAAAAAATTCTTTTATACCCATAAGACCCTTCCAAAATTGAGAGTCAGTAGATTTAGCTGTCACTTGTGTCAACGTCTTAGTTTGTAAGTATTTGTTCTTTAATAATTCTTGCCATACTCCTTCCTCATTAATAAGTTTATAAATCCACTTGGTTAGTAAACACTTATTCTTTATATCCAGAACCTCGATTCCTAAACCTCCTTGGTCTTTGGTCTACAAACAATATTCCATTTTGTAAGTCTATATTTCTATTTATTTTGATCACTTTGCCAAAAGAAACGGGATCTATAAAAATCTAACCTTTTTAGTACCCCTTTAGGTATCTCTAAAAAGGATAACATAAACATAGGTAAACTCGTTAGAACCTAGTTAATTAGCACTAGCCTGTCTCCATAGGAGAGCAACTTTCCTTGCCAGTAGCCTAGCTTCTTTTAAAACGTTTATCAACCGGATTCCATTCCTTATTAAGAAGTTTCCTATAGTGGATTGGGATTCCTAGGTATCTGAACGGTAGAGTCCTAGCCTCACATCCAAAAATATTTCTGTATTGGTCTTCAGCCTCTTTAGCTTTCCCAAAACAGAATATTTTACTTTTATGAAAATTTATTTTCGGTCCAGATAGTTGTTGAAAGATGCACAAAATCAACTTCATATTAACCGCCTTTTCTAAATCGTGTTCTAAGAATAAAATGGTGTCATCCGCGTATTGCCAAATCGACACCCCTCCCTCAACTAGATGCGGTATAAGGATAGCCTGCATGTCTGCCACTATGTTAAAAAGAATAGGAGAAAGGGGATTGCCTTGACGAAGTCCCTTTCTGGTCTGAAAATAATGGCCAATGTTATCATTCACGTACACCAACCAATCCACCCATAATAAAATTTTGGATAAGATCACACCATTTGTTTTGTCAAAGCCTTTCATCCGCAATGTTTGCAACAAGAAATCCACTTAACTTTATCATATGCCTTTTCAAAATCAATCTTAAATAGGACCCCATCCATTTTCTTCCTATGAAGTTCCTGGATAGTCTCATGTAGGACAACTACCCCTTCTAGGATATGTCGTCCTGGTATAAACGTAGTTTGGATTGGTCTAATAACTTTGTGAGCAATTTGAGTTATACGATTGGTTCCAACCCGCGTAAAAATCTTGAAGCTCACATTCAACAGACAAATCGGTCTGTATTTTTGGATCTGGACCGCATCTTCTTTTTTTGGCAGCAAAGTGATCACCCCCAAAATTAAGCTTATAGAGAGGCAAATGGCCATTTTGCAACTGAGCAAACACAGCCATAAGATCGTTTTAAATCACATTCCAAATGTTTTATAAAATTTAGCAGGGAACCCGTCTGGTCCCGGAGCCTTCGTATGCTCCATATGCATAATAGCATCTTGGACTTCATCAGCTGTAAAATCAGCTGTCAAAATCGCATTCTCTTCTCTAGATATTTGTGGGATATCTGAAACCGTAGTTTCGTCTAAAAAGAAGTTATTATCAGCCGGTGCCCCAAATAACTTTTTTTAGTACTCAGTAATATAAACTTTTAAATTTTCGTCACCTACTATTGTTCCTTCTTCTTGCTCCAACTGGAAGATTTTCTTTTTTCCTACGTTTTCTATTAGCAATGAGGTGGAAATATTTTGTATTATTCCCCCCTTCCTGAATATGTTTCACTTTAGCCCTATGGGCCCACTTTGATTTCTCCTCTCTTCTTAATTTGGATAAGCTATCATTAGCTCTTCTCAACACATCACGTTCTGCTGTGTTAAGAGGATTAGTTTCAGCTTTTATGTCTAGCCTATCAATAATACCAAGAAGTCTTTCTTTTTCTTTCCTATAGATCCCACTTATGTGCCATGCCCAACCCCTAAGATATCGTCATAGATGTCTTATTTTGTTTTTCCACACCTCAATCGTTGTGTTACCTTGGACGTGTGTTTGCCATTCCTTGGAAATCATTTCGAAAAAACCATCTTCTCTTAGCCAGGCTAATTCGAATGAGAAAAAGATGTATTGCCCAGGTGAGCTTGTTCACCTGAGTCAATAAGTAGAGGGGTATGATCTGACCCTGTCCGTGATAGAGCTAGTACAGTCACCAACGGAAATTTTTGTTCCCAGTCTAAACTAGCAAGCACTCGATCAAGTTTCTCAAACGTAGGTGTATCTCTTCGACTTGCCCACGTGTATTGCCTCCCTGACAGTTTAATCTGTTTTAGACTCAGAGTTTGAATAACTGAATTAAACAGGAAAGGCCAACGCGCATTATAGTTGGAATTATTCTTTTCATGTGGCCCTCTAATGATATTGAAATCCCACCAACTAACATAGGTATTAGTGAGGACACACAAATTCGCACTAGTTCTGCAAGAAATATGGGTTTTGTGCTTCTTGAGCTACCCCATAAACTGCCCTAAAGTTCAACTCAAAACCATCCTTTGATTTTAAATGAAACTTAACACAGAAATCACCGACATCAACATCTCGATCAATCAGCGTTTCCATGTTAACCCCCACTAACATACCACCCGATCTTCTCTGCGGTGGTAAAAAAACCAAGAGAAATCCCTAGCAGCCGTCAAATTCCTTAAAAAATGTGCTGGAAAACTAGAACGACCAGTTTCTAGTAAAGCTACAACATCAGAACTAAAATCCCGTATGGATTCCTGAACTCTTAGATGTTTCGCCGTATCCCTAAACCCTTCACTATTTCAAATAAAAGCTTTCATTGTTTGTTCTTTTTCAGTCTAGCACTTCTTCTCAGATTTTTTTTATCAACAATAATTTTCTTATGCTCACGTTTATTGGTTGGTAGCTGACCTAACAGATCCGTTTGATCTCCCAGATCGCCAGCATCCTCATCTGCTAAATCCTCACAAAGCCCAGAAACTTTGGATACAAAAAGATTATGTGGATCCTCATCAAGTGTACTCAAGTTGTTGTTTAGAACTATTAAAGATCTCTCCTTTTCAACCTCTTTTAAGAACTGAAAACGTAATTTCAGATGGTGATTTACCTAAAGAAACTCCCAAAACGCTAGCCCTATCTATAATAGTATTATTTGAAAAATTGCACAAAGAAAACTTATGTGTGGAACACGAACCTACCTGTCACGAGAGTTGGCCCGATCCATCGCCCGCTCCATTTGTGACGCGTCCGCATTTGGCTGCGCTCGAATGCGTTCACTCGAACTCAAACTCGAACTCAGTCCCACCGCCGTAGCTTCTGGGATACCTCCGAAGGCAATAAGATCCTCCCTCGTCGGTGCTTAGCTAGCATTCATAGGAGAAAGAAGACCACCAGCGCTGGATGATGTCTGAGTTGACCGCGGGTTCGCTAGTCCGTCACCTCGGTTGTCCCCGTCGCACATTGCAGCGTGACAACAGCGGTATCAGTAAAGGGCGTGAGGGATCCCCGGCCACGGCTACCAGTAGCACTACGAGCAGGCGTGTCTGCCCTGGCAGCGCAGCTGGGCGAGCGAGTGGCCCGAATAGGAGTAGAAGGCGAGCGAGCGCCCCGGACAGCAGAAGAACGGCCAGACGTGTCTGCTGCGACATCAAAACTGGGCAAAAGAGTGCCCCGGGCAGGAGTGTTCACAGGACTACGGGAGCTGGTGCAGGTCTTGCAACAGAGAAAACTTGCGACTCGCTGGGGGAACAGGCCGGCGTCACCTCCCTGTCTAGTCTGTGATCTCTTTCTCAACAGACTGTGCCACCATCTCTTTGACCCGATCCACCTCCCCCACCTTATCAGTACCAATCGGAGACGAAAAAAGAACCCTCCGAACTTCCTTTATAGCAGACCTCCTATCCCTCTCTTTCTCCTCGTCAAACATATCACACCACCTGTCCGAGAAATAGCCAAACCTTATGTTTTGCTGTAAGCAGACCATCTTTGTAATAGAATCAGAAAGCACCACACCCGGTTTTGCAGCATTATCACGATTGTTTTCTTCTTCGTTTCGACTAGATCCTTCCTCATCAACATGAGCATCCCCTGCTTTCTTTTCCCTTGTTCAGCACCCCCGTCGCCACCACCATCATCATCATTAGGGTCACCATCCACCATCTCAGCATCTCCGTCAGTCATCTCAATCTCTATAGACAGACGATACCCCTCATCTTCATACATGATTGTTTTATGATAAGGAATAGCAGATATATCTATGACCTGGACATGAGCACGAACCACTTCATGCCTCCTGGTATAAACCATGTCAATCGCCTTAGTTTTCCCAAACATTCCAACCATCCCCCAAAGTGCGAGGTAATCATCAAGTAAACCCTCTGGCACCCCACTTATGAGAAGCCACACATTCTCTAGGCGTTGTGTGGGTTTAACTTCAGTTTTCCACTATGTGAATTTGATGAAAATCTTGTTGTTCTCCTTAGCCTCAAAAGACCCAAATCGCATAGCATGAATAAGGTCCATCTTACTCAGAAACTCAGCCTTATACACATTATTCCCATGCAATTGGACATCCCACGGAAAATTGTCATCCATCACTACCCACCGTACCACACCAATAATCTCTTCAGAAGAAAGTGTACCACCGGTAACAGTAATTCTGCCTGTCCTACCACTGTTGGATCTTGGACGATAAGCATCTGAGTTGGATACAGCAAAAAACATCAGCTCCTCATGAGCAAAACCAAAAACTGATAGAGTTGGTTTGGGAGCATCGTGCAAAGGGCAATCCTCATTCGCATGCATCCCTACAGTAGTCGCATAAAATAGCTGTGCAGTCAATCGAATAGTGCCCATGCATATTGCAACGAAAGCACTTCACCTTATCAATGCTTTTCTCCTTTTCTTCAAGTTTTTGCTCTCACTAGTTTGCAACACAGTTTTAGAAGATGAGGCCACAGACTTTGCCGCTCCACTACTACATTCCACCACAACTATCTGGTTTACTGCCTGCACCGACTGAGCAGACACCGCCGGAGCTGAACCTGAAGTTGCTCGCATAGCTTGCTGCTCCAACACCGCCTCCATGACTCTAGAAGCAGCAGCCGTCACCACCGCATCTGAGACCACCACATCCTTCTCAACCTCCTTTTCTTTTCCTTTGTTCACCACCACCGATCGCAACACCTCTCTTCTGCGACCTCTGCCACCACGAGTTCCTATGAACTCGTTTCTCCTTCTATTACGGTATCCGAGATTATCGTAAAACTCATCTCCCGCTCCCGGGTGAAAACCCCATTGAAAGCTCCTTGATTGACATCATGGTAGCTGCCAAAATCACAGTTGCCATCTCCATTGTGAGCACCACGGCCTCCACAATTGAAACCACCACGTCCTCCGAAGCCACCACTACCACGGCCGTTTCCGTAGTCATAACCGACCTTATTGTATTGTCTCCCTCCATTAGCTAGCCAATTACTTGGACCAGCTCCGCCATTAGCCTGCCAGTTGCTCGGACCGGCGCCGGCATCGCCGCGGAAGGAACGACCCCCGTTTGCAGCGCCACGTCCCGGATTGGCTCCCCGACCGGCATTTCCTCCCGCCGAAGGAGGCTGACCAGCACCGCGTCCGAAGCCACCACCCCCGCCGCCACAATTTGCCATCATAACAGGACGTACACGCGGTGCAGGAGACGAATCCTTCGACCAGAAAAACCCTAGCAGGGAACGAAACGCTGCCCTAGCCTTAACTGAGTCATCAATCGACAGATTTGGGCCCTTTTGGCTCTCATCCCCTACTCCAGGCCCAACATGGGGGTCCGTTTGACCTCTGTCATGTCTGATCGGCCCAACATGGTGGCCCGTTTGACCATTACCGTGCTTGTTCGAAAATTTGAAAAAACCTGAAGATCCGTGATCCGAGATCACCGGCGGCGATTCGCGATCAACCTTGCTCCTCACCGGCGTGGTCCACCGGCGATGCAGAGAAGATCATGGTCTCCATTTGTTCTTCCTCCGCTGGATCATGATCCGCTCCGCCACGTTAAAAGCCTCCTCGGCGAAGACTGAAGGAGACAACACGTGATACGCGAACTCCGGTGAGCACCTGTGCTTAAAACGAAACCGGTCAGGGCTCACCTGCGGCGATGAAGCCTCGATCCACTCCTTCACCGCAGCTCTCTGGTTGATCCTCTTCTCCATTCTCTTTGTCGCCCGTGCTCCACCAAGGCTGATCTTGTTACTCGGCGAACTCGATCCCGTGAGATACCTAAATGAGACCTCAACGGGAGATGCCACCGAGTCATCCTCTTCACTCTCTGGCACCGATAAGGCCCAGAACCGCCCCTCAGGGCAAGCCTCGTCGGCGGGAAGGCCCCCGGACCCGACGTCGCCCACGGCGTCGCCTTCACCGTAATCTCCTCTCATCTGTAATAACTATTAAGTTCTCACACTTGTGCAGTGACCTAATATTCCTATGAAGATCATGGTCCTAACAAATAGATGATGCAATATATCTCTAATACTCCTCTAACAAGAGAAAACTCCGCATAGTAGAATTTACGTGGCTGCACAAAGAATTGATTTAGTTACTTTGAAATGATGTTGGACAACTCATACATTACCTCAAATAAACGAGACCATATTTACTTTCACAAGATAGACTTAGGGCGTGTTTGGTTGCTCGCGACGCTTTCCAACAAGCTGCGGGGATGCAATTTTGGGCCGTTTGGTTGCTCGCGGGAGGGCTTGGCCCACGTCGCACGAAGTTTAAACCACTCCTCAGCCAGAGCTAATAGGAACGGTCGATTCAACCGTTTTTCTAGAGCCAACTCCATGAGAGCACTGTGCGGGCAGAAATCTTGCGCAGGTGTGCGCGGGGATGCATCAATGGATATGGCGGGAGACGAAATATTGGTGTGGCTGTATGGAGCCAAAGCTAGGCTCACCCACTCTTTTACTCGGCCACCTCGAGCGGGAGGACAAACTCCATTATTTTGCCAAAGACGGAGGCGGCAGTGACGGCGACGACGATGGAGGTGATTTAGATCTGAGCCACAACAGGGCGTCGAGGGAAACGGCGGCATCGCTAGCGGCGAGAACCTAGAGCTCTGGCGGCTGGAGAAATATTTACCGTTTCACCGCCTCATCTTCGACACTGGCCTGTCGTGAATCTCTCCTGCATGGAGGTAAGCACCATTCCCACCTTGCAAGGCGTAGAGTAAGACAAGTTGCAGTCGCCGGTTAGTAACAGAACAAGATTTCACTGTTACGTATGCACTTTCATTTCACTAGGACGAACGAATTATGCTTATCGTTCAGGCAACATCTCTCATAGCTTTGATGCAGACCTGGCTCTTGCTAATCCATCATAGAGCAGTTCGTCACAAACAGGGCTGTAATTAGATATGGTCCATTGTTTCGGCGAGACCAGGAGAGGATAGCAAATATGAACTACATCTACAACAACAACTAAGGTAGAGGCTGTGAACATGTTGCGAATGGGTAGATCCCCTTATGCCAAACTTGTGGAGACGTTTAGATTCAGTGTGCTGTTACAAGATAGCATCCACATCACTATGGAAGAGTAAGTAGTCCATAGGTTCAGAGTGATTCACAACACATTCAGGAGATCCAGTGAGACAATATTACAACAAGTCCTATATGCGATTTGGAGAGCTCAGAGTAGAGATGATCAAGGCACTAACTTGCCAGACTCTGCTGACGATACATGACAACTATAGGTGGATGCCATATTTCAAGGTGAGCAAACCATATTTATTAGTTCATGACATGCCTTCATTATATTGTTGTGAAAAATACGACTTTGTTCATCTCAACATGATTGTATTGGTGCAATTGACGGTACTCATGTCCCTGCTAGAGTGCCCAGGTCAGAGGCTTGTGCTTACAGGGGTAGAAGGCACTACACCAGCCAGAATGTGCTTGCCGATGTTGATTTTGATCTGAAGTTCACATATGTCCTAGCGGGCTGGGAAGGATCAACGAATGATGCAAGCATCCTTGCTAACAGCATGAGTCGATCAGATGGGATCAATATTCTGGAGGGCAAGTTCTACCTTGAAGATGCAGGATATGCATGTCGCACTGGTGTTCTTCCGCCCTTCAGCGATACCGGGTACCATCTTAATGAGTTCTCTTCATGAGTTTATAGATCCCCAAGTAGCACACTTACAAATTGTTATGGTGTTATCTTTCACTTTTCCCTTAGCCGAGAATGATAAAGTTTATGATGCTCAAGGATAAATAATTTTCCGCACATGTGGTAGATCAACAAGATTCGTCCTTTTATCAAATCACCAATAAGTCGATTTAATTTCATTGCCATGATCCTTTTATCTCCAGATAAATTTGAATGGGCTTGAATTTCCTAAATTGTCCTCTTTGCAATCCGCTTAAGCATACTAAGAACTCTGAACATGTCTTTGACTTCTCTGTTCCTAAGAAATGTATTTAATTCCAATCTCCTTGCAAACTTGTGGAGCTGGAGCAAGAGGAGTTGGAGAGTGACAATCAGAATGAAGCTATGTTGGCAGATTTGATACCCGAGAAGATGATTGAGTTTGTCACTCCCATTAGTTCAAAGAAAAGAAAAAGAAAAATTAGCTTCAGTTGCTGGAAAGTGGAAACTGAGGTAATAAGAAGTCCAAGGATTAAAGGGCTTGCAAAAGGTTTAAAAGGAATTCATGCCCGGATACGAAATTCCTTGCCTGTCATGCCAATTCTTAGGTTTCACGTAAGAGTATTGTGAAAAATCTTGCATCATCTTTTTGCAAGGTTGCTGACAAGGAGCTATAAGCAAAGTTGGATAACAAAGGCAAGAAGAGCATGCCAGAAGAGAAGGGAATATATGCAGCGCACGTTACTAGTGCCAGGAGGAGCAAAAACAAAAAACTAGTCAATTATCCCATGGAAAATGTTATTAGATGTGAGCGTAATCTCCAACTTTGAGTCATGTCTCTGCTTTCTCTGTATGAGGAGTTGGTTTCTTAAAGACTGTAATTTGGTACCAGTGCCGATGGGATGGTTTTGGTCTGAGGTTCAAAGTTGCATGTTGCCATACTTTTTATTTCACCAGTATGTTTCGTGTGAGAAATGTGGAATGTTATATGTTGTTTTTTTTTGCATAAAGGCGGATGGCATATCCTTTATTTAAATTAGTAACATACATAGTTTCCCATGTATTTAAAATCCTAAATTAGAATATCAGAGGCATCAATGCTGTGCTACTTTGGAATGTGATGAACAAGAAACTTTGATACACCTGTGCTGGACTTTGCCCTTTTGCAACATCCTGTTGGAACCTTGTGTGTCCTCAAAGATCATGAAACATTTCTGCACTGGAAGCTATAGCTAGATGATATGAAGCAGAAACTAAACTTACCATTCCACATGGATACAATCATTTTGGTTGCATTGAAAATATGGATAATAAGGAATAATATTTCTTTTAAGAACCAGAGACCACAATCCAAGGATGGATGGGCATTTCTTTACAATGAGATGACTCTTGTTGGGTATAGAATGAAGAAAAACATGCAGATGGCTTCAATGAGTGGAGATGTAACTTGACCCGATTTTCTTTTGTTTTTTCTTTTCCTTTCTTAACCTTTTTGTACATATTGCTTTATAAATATAAATACAAATTGCAGCGGAAAACTCTCCCGCTGTTTATTACATGCACCTCATGGAAGCTCGAAATATTCAACCAATCTTATATTTACTAATTGGAGGCACGAGGCTCCACGTTAATCCTAGAGGTTAAGAAATTTTGTCCATTCGATCTACCTATAATCTGCTTTAAGCCGTTGGATTAAAATTGATTTTCGAACGCGCACGCTTAAGCCTTCTCGCGTCTACCTTTCTCCACCTGAGTTCGAATCCCATCTATGAATAATGCATGTCAAATAATAAAATATTGCAGTGTCATATACCTCCACGACCCTCCTCCCTGCAAAAGAAGGAAAATAGGAAACAAATCTAATCACCTCGGTTGTGATGCGGACAGTGCATCACTGATCCAGCCTCATGCACGCCTAAGATCGATCGATCTGATCTTATGCATGTCGGGCTGTACGAATTCTTTCTCACTACCATGCGACCAGCGATTAGATTAATCGTTGATTTCTGCTTATGAATGTCAGGCGGGAGTCATGGAAGGACGGACACAGGATCGGCAGTGATTATATAGATCGGCACAACTAGCTTGGAAAAATTATTCGTGGGGGCATGGCAGTGTTTCTCCAGCACCAACGCAACTCTATCCACCTTTCAGGTTTGGTCTTCTAACTTAATCAATAAATAGCATATCATTCTATTTGGGATTTCGCATGCAAGATTTGCGGGTGTAGGGAATAAGTTTGGATGCAAATAGATGGTTCGCTGCTTCATGTGCAATCCGTGATGGCCAATACGTTTAGATGCATGGAACCAAAAAAATAATTGATTAATCCTTGCGATTTTGTGCCAGATATATAGTTGTGATTCAGCCTATGCATAGCTCTTAAGCGACCTGTTTTTTCTTAATGTAATTGTATGCACAATGGACAAATCATACCAGCGCACTCTTTCTTAAATAATCAGAATCGAGCATACAGTTTGTAGTGAAGTGGAAATTAAACAGCATGCAATTTGTTGTGATGTTGAAATTAAACAGCATTCCTTTATAAAATTAATTTCACAGTTGTCGATCCTTTCTGCTTTAAACAGTGCAATGCTGAAGGTGGACGCACATCATCATCAGCTGTAATTGTTCTATAGCTTCATTAAAATAATTTTATTACCATTCACCGATCTTGGATATGGCATGTAAATGATTTTATGATTTCTCACCCTAAGAAGATGCAATCATGTTCAGGCTTGATAGTTATCTATGCGATATGTATTAGTTCGCCTAATTAGCTCAATGGTTTGATGATTAGCATACTGGGCAATTAGCATTTTTATGCTTGAAGATCCTCTAGAAGTCATGGTAGATTATCTCTGATATCTCAGGTAAATATAGCCGGATAAAACCTACGGCTTACCATATCATCAAGACAAACTATTTACATGTTACATATTAATTATGCACGTTTATTTCAAATTTTGTATATAGTATTTGCTAATATTGCTACCTAAAATAGGAAAATCATAGGTGCCATGATTAGAAGTTGAGTCGTGCTATAAGTACGACAAAAGTCTGTACGATTTCCGTCCGACTTTACGTGGCAGGTTTCCATTTGGGCCGAATTTGGCCACGGCACAACAAATTAGTCAACACTGCCGTAAAAGAGCACGCCATGAAATCGTCACACATAGCAGTTTCGTCAGAAGTTTTTGTGGGTTTCTGGCACCTTGAATAAATTAGGATAGTCCTCCAGTTATAAATTCAACACACAATTGATAAAAAATATTGTTGCAGTGTGAATGATCGTTCCACAAAATAGTGGGACGTAGTTCATATTTAGAACATAGTCGTTAAATATTTTGAAACGATTAATATTTCTAGCTATATATTTCATTTTGGAGAATATTTAAATGTGGCATAACTTTCAACATCTGGATGAGATTATATTACCAATGTATTTTCGTTTACCACTCCCACAGATTTCGTGCTTAGAAAATTATGTAATATGGTTGCTAGAAGATATTTAGCCAACCAAATGGTTGCCTCGGTAGGCACCAACAATATAAAACTAGGTTAATATTCTCTTTTCAAGCGTAGCAAATCATGGGTCGTGCCATTCTCGGCATGTAAAAACTTTTCTTGTGATCAACTACATCCTTGCGAAAAACCATGATCTTAAAGTATTTTGAGGTTGTATTGATTTTTTCTGAGGTTAATATGTGCATTTTGAATTTCTGCTTGCAGTTTCTCTAGATGACTCTGTGTCAAATACTAGATCGTGAACAATTAGCTGTGAAAAACTAGAACTTCTGCATGCTTGCTGTAAAAATCTGTGGCACATTTAAAAATTAATAATACTTTGCCACGTGCTAGCTGATTATCTGAAGAGTGAGGAATGATGGAATCTACAGCCAGGCCACAGCTACAGCTACGGCTCCAGTAATCTTCAAGCTCTTGGCCACACGGTCACACAACCAGCATGAACAGCAACGGGAATGTGCTGAAAAGTTTCAGGGTATGTCTCATGTATTATGGCTTTTTTTTCTCTCTTTTCCTTGCTGGCTGTAACATTGGCTGTGAATTTGTAGATGTAACTAATCAATAATCTAAGAAGAACTAAGGTTGACAGTCCTCTATGTTTTTCCTTAAAAAAACATACTACATGAGATTAGTGTAGTAACGGATCTAACTTTTTTGTGAAACAATCGCAGTGATCGGATTTAAGGTCTATAAATATTAGAGGCATACGCCTGCATTTAATATTTAAGCTTTTTGGAAAATAGCTGAGACATACAAGAATAAACTCAAAGTATATATGTATGTATATATACTTGCATATAGATAAATACAATTTAAAATGCAAAACTTAGAATTGGGATTCAAATTAGAAGTTCTCTTACATTATTTTTTAATATTGAGTATTACAAAAATAGCCCGTGTGGATGCACGGGTTGACGACTAGTCAAACTAACCACTTTTGGAGCAAAGCAAAAGGTGGATCCAGTTATCGTAGAGCTAGCCCCAAGCATGCAGTGGCGGATCCAGGGAGGGGCAAGCGGTGGCCTGGCCCCCGCCAATCATCGGCCACCCCCATGTAACTACGACAGGGGCCAATACTAATCCAGTAGGATTTATGCTAATCGTAAGTTCGTAGCTCTAATTTACGGCCATTAGAATGCATGTCTTACTGCGGCATGGGCCAAGCCCAACAAGCTCATGGAGTAGACTGCCCAACTGCCCACACCATCTGAATTTACCCTATACAAGTTACATACTCATGCGTGATACTACTGGACTGGACGAGCACTCCACACGATCAGTTTCCAATCTAAACGAGTTGACCTATCGCCGCCGCCGCCGATCGCCTGTGCTCTGGCATCGCCGTCAACCACCGCCGGAAAACCTCTGCCGCGTAACTTTGTCGGCTCCTCCATTCCTCCTCCGTGTCTTTACTCTGGCAATCACCGATGCCCGACGACCACGTTGCCGGCTTGCTGCCCCGCCGCCCTGCCCGTACAGTCTACGCATCACCAGATTATCTCTCAAGGTATACACGTACTACACTAACCTGATTTGATGTGATAATCTCTAATACATTATTTAATAATAGTAGATACATGCGCTTAGATGGGATATGGATATCTATATTTTCGGTTTAGTTTTGCTATACTATTTTAGATAAAAAATGAAGAGAAGAAAATTAACATATCGATTTTCAATTCATGTGCATCAAGAACGATCCATTCTACGCTTAAAATTCCGATATAACCTAGGTCTAACCTTTCAGTAAGATATTAACTCACACGATCTTTTATGTAAGTGTATAGCCCAATTAAAATTGATTGTTCTCAAACATTGTGTTCATCTGTGCAAATTTGAAATTAGCAAACATGTATCTTTCTTGCAAAAAAAGATGCGCATGAGCGAGACTTCATTTTTTATGGTCAACGACAATATATAATTTTGATCTGCGATCGTTGGTTCGCCCCCCTATGACTAAATCCTGGATCCGCCCCTGCAAGCATGTTTGGATTATTCAACCCAATCGCCTCACCCAGTCCCCTACACATGCTTGTAGCAATGGAACAGGTGATGCACTAACTCCAGCTAGTTCATCTAAACACTCTATCTCTCCTACTCCATCACGGCATCACCACTTAACTATATATGTACACACCTCACCATGCTACATTATGCACAACGAGAACCGCAAAGCAGCAAGCACACAAGTAAAAATCTCGAGAAGCAAACATACCGGCTGTCGTGGTGGTGTCACGGCAGATGCCATAGGATGGCTTAAGTTGGGGGCTCGCTAGGACGTTGGGGGATCCGGGGAGGGTGTGCGTGCTCAGGAAGCACGCATGAAGAACCACCAAGAACACGCAAGAACAAGCAAGAAGGAGCAAAACCAAGAACAACCAAAGCACACCAATATGTACCCTACTTCGGGGCCCTCTTGTGGAGGTAACACCCCTACTGCAGCACTAGCCTACTCTCTTTATATCTCAATGATCACAAGTACAGAGTGCTCCTCGAGCTGTATGAAGCTACAATGGTGAGAGCTCCAGGAGGAAGATGGAGCAAGGGGGGAAGTGAGGCTTCTTCTTCGTCGTCCCCCGCCCTGGAGGATGTGCTGGTCTATTTATACACTAACCGGATTACCATTCTGCCCCTGGCCGGAGATGACAATGGCATGGACAAGAGGAACAGGACAAGCTCTGGCTACTATCACTCAGTCCAGTTCATCGTCAGTCCAACGGCAGGTCTATCTTTTCCTCTTTGAGCTTAAGCCAGCGTAGCCCACCGAAGCCTAGGCCACTGCCCTTTCCCAAAATAGCCGAGTCAGTGCCTAGGGCCTTGCGACCCGGAAAACCCGTGGCTCAACCTGGCTGTCTTCTGAGCCTCGGGCAGGAGACCTGCAGGACCCGTGAACTTACTGACATTACTTGGCCCTTGTGCATTATCCGACATCGCCCTGTGCCGGATCCTTCCTGACCAACCCGGCTAGGTTAAGCCGGATCCCTTCCTTTGATTCGGCTAGACTAGTCTGATGCCTTTTGGCCTCTCCCTGCCCTTTAGCATGATTGGGAGCCGACCGACTCTCCCAAGTGATCCGGTTCAAGGGATCCGGCCCAAGTGATCCGGCTTGACCTTGATCCGGCCCACTCTTTACAGCTCTTAACACCACCTCTTTGCCCTATCCGGGGGCAGCCCCCCGACAGTAGTCCCCGAAGCTGGTGCGGTCCTACAGCCTCGGATGGAGGGCCGTAGCAGGTTAAAAACCAACGCCCTTAACCGAATCCCATATCACCCAATCTTGTCTCAGGATTTCCCGGGACACTTGGCAGGGAATCTCTGCGCAAAACCTCATAATCTGGGTCTTTGATTTGACATGTCACTGACAGCACAATATCCGGATCCATCAGGTACTTGAGTGTATTTGACTAAACGACCACGCCTCCTCGGTTTCTCCGTTTACTGGTGCACAGGATCCGCACGACCGCTTCCAATTCTGTGACACACCATGTGTTCGAAATACACGGCCACATCTGCGACCACAAAGTTTCAGGGCACACTTGATCCGGCCATGCCCCGAAAACCGCGCGGTAGTGCGCCAGTTACCAACGAGCGGCTATATATAAGGGTGTGGGGTTGCTCTTCTTCTTCCCCGCACTTCCCACTCTAAAACCTCCATCTACGCCATTGCTGCCGTTGCGACCTCGCCCTTGCGATCTTGCCGTGCCGGAGACGTCGACCACGTCGTAGACCTGACACCAGAGCCGTGCACCGTGCCCTGTGCCACCGTTTCTTCACCAGGCCGCTTCCTCGCCGTACTGCCACCGTAAGTTCTTCATCCTAGCCATGCTCCCCTCAAACTAGTTCATCTTCCGCCATGAACTTGCGCTCGCCTTTTCTAGATTTACTAAAAACGAGTCCATTGTCAAGTCCCAGTGCACTTCCTAGATCTCCTTTCTAGGTTTTCCACTAGATTGCCCTAGTTTGGCTTGCCATCGCTTGGGCAGTTCCACAATATTTTTAGTCGGGATTTCCTCTCTATTTTACTGCCGCGGTAGATCTTGGGTAACCCTAGATTCTTACGAAAAGGTGTTTGTAGTTACCATCCGAATTAATTTTCCGCAGTAACTAGACAACTTTATCCGGGATATCTTTTACCGAATTGCATTACATCTGATTCGGTTATGCCACTATCTGATTCGTTCTGGATTAGAGATTCCGAATCTCCTAACTCGGCTACCTCCAATTTCCTGCAGGACTGATTCGGATATGCCGAAGCTGCCTCCCGGCAGTTGGGAGGGTTCCGATGTTACCACAGACGACCTGGAATGGCTGCTGAGCACCCGGCGTATAACACCTGAAGTTATATGCCAAAAACCGGGAAGGAACTCAAACCGATCACCCAACCGGGTGAACGCGTTGTATTTCTAGCGCATTTCTAGCGCGGATTCGGACTCCCGGCGAGTGACTTCTTCCGGGCTTTCCTAGATTTCTTTGGCCTGCAGCCGCACCACTGTGGGGAACCCGTCTAGCTGTCCGAAATACCCGATTATGCTTAACACAACGATCCCGTGATCAGTCTGTCGTTGCACATAATCCGAATTGGATACCAAAGTTTACATCCATTACAGTACCGAATAAAAAGTCTTACATAAATGGTCATTTAGACCAAGTTCTTACATAGGTGCCTTCATGGGCCAAACCAAACTATCAGCGGAAACTATGGCGTAGTAGACATCATATTCTAACGATGACGACCCGACAGGCAGCTGACTTGTGGAGATCCTTAGTTCGCATAGAAGTCACCATACTCCTGCTCGGCGTAGTGCTCCTCCTCGTAGTCTGGCTAGGACAATAGCCAGGGACGAAACCAATATGAGTACATTTGAATGTACTCGCAAACTACCCCAACATGAGTATGCACTAGTTTTGTTTTTAACTTACAACTTTTATTTATTTAAAACATCTCTATATCTTTATTGAAAAAGGTAAGAAGAGTTTATAATTGTTTTTAAAAGAAGTCACCATCTCACTTGTTTCTCCAAAAACCCTCCTTTTCCTGACCATGGCTCCCCATGGTCCATTTATTCCAACAGCTCATACCACTCCATTTGGTATAGTTGTTTAACACCATCACCATTTTCAGTTCTTTTAACCTTAAAAGCTTTTCCAAAAACTTGCACATGATCTTAGGACAGCTTCCCAATTGTCCATTTCCGAGGACTCGGCTATTCGAATAGTTTTGACCCTCTGCAGAGGTAGCACGCTTTTAACTCACATCGATCCGGTAACTCATCGTGTCAGCCACGTCCCGCCATACAAGGTGTATGCGAAGTTGAGCCACCGACCCTAGCCTCTCCTTTGCTCATGCTAGTATAGGATCCTACCCATATGATAATTCCCATCGACACTCAGTCCGGTCCCCGTCGGCAACCCTAAGTGTGAGGACTCATATGTTTTTCCCGGCGACCACATTGATGAATTCTTCAATCCTCCTCCTTATCTTTCCATAGAGTTTGAGCGAGGACCCAGGTCAGGGGAGTTCACAAACCATCCCCTCATGCATAACGGAGTCATCTCCATTGATGAGGTATCCCATACTAATAAGAGCAAATTATATGACTAAGCCCCGTTCCCATATGGGGGTAAATGTGGTCGCACAGATTAAGATTGGTTGTCATAGTACTAGGACACTGTGCATTTTTCATAAACATCACCATCCTCCATTTCTCCACTTCAATACCGACATCTCGGGATTCCATAACCACACAAGTATTTCCAAAGGAGTTTTCAATAAACAACATTGTTTTCCACCCTAAAGTTTCATATAACTACTACATAGGGTGGCAAAAAATAATTTCCATACACTTTTTGAAAAGGTTTTGTAAATCATTGTTTTTAAGAGTAAATCATTTGATCAAAGTAGATGCATATATATTTAGGTGCAAGCTCAGAGAGTAGCTTGCCTTGCTCGGCAAAGTGGTCTTGATCTTGATCTTCAGGTTCAACAAATTCCCCTTCCTCGATAAATCCAGCAACATTCTCGTCTAATCGATAAACAAACAAATACAAGCAATCACTAAACTACTCAAACAACATCACATCATCACAATCCTAAATGCTCTAAATAGCCACTGCATTCATCAAACAATACAAATTGATTTCAAAATAATTGACTTAAACATTAATTGTTTATGTCCAAATTTTGGCAGAAACTTGTTAACCATGTTTAATTCCACAACTTGAGTTCTGTTGGTCACAAAAATACAAACTAAATTTATATAGAAAGCTACTGATGTGTAGAAGACAACCCAATTTGAATTGGATCATTTGGAGTTACCAAACTCCCTACACAATGGTTTGAATCCAGTAACTTAATAATCTAGTTTTGGCAATCAAATATGTTCTGTTGTTTCAAAAATTAAATCCTTTTAGGGGTAACTAAAAATGACTAAATGTGAGCTAACAAAATTGGTCCTAACTCATTTGGGTCAACCACTAAACATATTTGTTTGTTTTAGTCCAGAAGGGTTTATCTTAAAGTCAACAATTTACATTCCTTAATTAAATCTACCAAAATAAGTGAAGCTAACACAAGGCAGTACTAAGATAATAAAATTAGTTTGGAATTATTTGGACTAACAGAGTATCAAAAACAAACAAGTTTAGAATTTAAACCTTCCGGGGCAGTTTCAATAATGCATTTTAATCCTTTAATTAAATAACATGAGACCAATTGGGTTCGTTAAAAATTTCATAAGCTTTCCAGAACAATTGGATTTGAATTATTTGGATGTATAAATCTCAAGTTATTGATTTTTGAAGTTGATATCAGTATTGAAATTTGCAGAGAATTTAAATTAAGAAAATCTACTGTTCTGGATAATGTTCAAACTTCTGACTAGTGGGGCCTACAAGGTAGTGGCACAGTGCACGCGGGGAAAAATAATAAAATGCTGACAGTGGGGTCCGCCTGTCAGCGATACACCTAAGTGAAGCGGTATGCTACCGTTGATGAATGATCTAAGAGCTGTCGTGCGTCCACGTCGACGACGAACGGCGGCGACCTTAAATCAGCGGTGCTGCCGCGCCGGCGATGGCGAGCATGGCCAGAGAGGGGTACCTGAGGGGCCTAGGTGCGGTGGAGTGGACGCGTTCGATGGCGGGGTTCATGGGGAAGCTTGCTGGAGCAGCGGCACGAGCTGGGACTGATTGGTTTGACGGCGGCGATCTCCCGCACTTCCACGGCACGGGCTGCAGCTCCGGCGATCTCCTGACGACGGGCCAGTGCATTATCCAGAGGGAAAAAGGGCGGGTGAGTGCGGTGAAGCTGTGGCATCATGCTACGAGGCATAGAGGGGAGAATAGGGTAGAGCAGCGCGGCGGCCGTGTCCGACCTTGACGGCGGCCGTGGTGCAGCAATGTCCGCCCTCCGGGCAGAGTACGGTGAAATTGGAGCGGGGGGAAAGGGAGAGGGGGTGGTGTGGAGTGAGCAGAGGGGGTAGGGGGTGGTTTTATAGCGGCGGATGCCGGCGTTCATGGGCGAGGTGCACGGGCGTGTCCACGGCGCACCGGCAAGATCTTTTGCTCGAGGCTGACGAGGCACGGCGAGGCGTGGCAATGCGAGGGCGAGCGGGGTCCGGGGAGGTTCTAGAAGGTTTCCGGAGCGAGCAGTGCGTGTCGAGGAGCAAGGGGGCGGGCCAATTTCACCGGTGCCGTCCAACTCCTCAGCGGCGGCCATCGGGGAACCGCGGCATAAAGGCGATGGGAGGGGCACTCTAGTGCTCTTCTAGGAGAGGTAGAGGGCGCAGAGGCTCGAGTGCGAGTGCGGTGCGTGCAGGGGGGCCTGGGGAGTGCGGAGTGGCGATGGCGCCACGACGACCGCGTAGGGGCGAGGGAGAGAGGTAGGGGATGATACTTTTGCAGAAAGCCCCCTGCCTCCTCTCTGCTGCTATTTTTCCTTCTTCTTTTTTCTTATTTAATTTCTAGTCCTTCTTTTAATTCCAGAAGCATTTCTTGATTTTATTTGAGGTACTAAATCAATTTAGAAAAATTTGGCAAAATTTGTGGGCCTTCCCATAATGTGCAGAAGCTCCACAAAAATTGGCTTTACAAAATAAAATGTTTTGAAACATTTTCTTTTATAGTGTTTCAATTATGGCATTTTAATTTATTTTTACTTTGTTTACTTTTGAATTTTAAAACTAGTTTGAAAATAGTATTTGAGAGAGATAAGTAGTAAGAATCAAATAAGGGTTTGCAATACCACTCCACTGAATTTTGTTGGAAACAAATTGAGATCCTCACTTGGAGAATTTGTGTGGCACTTGCCACATTTATTTTTCTTGTTTTGCTTTTATTTTATCCTCTTCTTTTCTTCATGTTTAACTTTAGAGCAAGCAACACACAAACAAGAAGAAATAAACAACACAAGCAAGAATATGAGATCAACACATATAATTTAACAAAAGTTTTTGTTGGCTCTCATTTTTGGAATTAATAATACTTGTTAATAATTTTGGGATGTTACAATCCTTCCCTCCTTAAAATAAATCTCGTCCCGAGATTTGCTAGGCTTAGGTACTAAAGAGGCCTGGGAATTCGCTCCTAAGATAATCTTCACGTTCCCAAGTTGCTTCTTCTTCAGAGTGGTTAGTCCACTGGACTTTGTAAAACTTGATCGCACGTCTTCGGGTAACACGAACATCTTCTTCGAGAATCTTGAGGGGTCTCTCGCGATAAGTCAGGTCTTGGTTCAGGTCGATGGAGAGGTGGTCGATGTTTTTGAAAACATCAGGCTGGTCAGGAACTTCAAGACACTTCCGGAGCAAGGAAATGTGGAAGACATCATGATAATCTCCTAACTCCGGTGGCAATTCCAGCTGATAGGATACTTCTCCTCGACGAGCGATGATCTTGAAGGGTCCAATATACCTTGGCGCTAACTTTCCTTGACATGGAAACGTTGCATTCCTTTGAGGGGTGTCACTCGGAGATAACATAATCTCCGACACTGAAAGTGAGGTCACGGCGCTTGGTGTCAGCGTAACTCTTCTGACGGGATTGGGCAGTTTTGAGGCGTTCACGAATAAGCTGAACTTGCTCTTCAGCTTCACGGAGGGTATCTGGTCCAAACAATTTGCTCTCTCCGGTATCGGACCAATTCAGGGGTGTACGACACTTCTTGCCGTAAAGGGCTTCAAAAGGGGCCATTTGCAGACTGGACTGATAACTGTTGTTGTACGAGAACTCTGCAAACGGAAGACAATCTTCCCACTTGGAACCATAGGATAGAACACATGCGCGAAGCATGTCCTCCAATATCTGGTTCACTCGCTCAGTTTGGCCATCGGTCTGGGGATGATAAGCTGTGCTAAATGCTAACTTGGTTCCGAGGGCTTCATGAAGGGATTTCCAGAATCTTGAGGTGAATTGCGTGCCTCTATCAGATACAATCTTCTTAGGCACACCATGCAGGCTTACTATTCTGGAAATATACAAGTCTGCTAACTGAGCTCCGGTATGGGTGGTCTTGACAGGTATAAAATGAGCAACCTTGGTCAATCGATCAACGATGACCCAGATTGAATCATGGCCTCGGTTGGATCTTGGAAGTCCGGTAATAAAATCCATTCCAATCTCATCCCACTTCCACTCGGGAATTTTCAAAGGTTGAAGCAATCCAGCGGGTCGCTGATGTTCAGCCTTGACTCGCTGACAGATATCACACTTGGCTACGAAAGAACCAATCTCTCGCTTCATTCCATGCCACCAAAATCTTTCTCGAAGGTCTTGGTACATCTTGGTTCCGCCGGGGTGGATTGAATAAGGGGTCTCATGGGCTTCCTTCAGGATTAACTCCTTAAGTTCCGTGACATTGGGCACACAGATACGATCATTGAATTTCAGCACTCCTTCAGCATCTTCGGTAAAACCGGGTGCTTTGCTGAGGGAGATCTTCTTCCTAATTCCTTCAATGCTTTCATGACCTTTTTGGGCTTCTTTGATTTGATCCATCAGGGTTGGGGCTAACTCCAAATTGGCGAGATATCCATGGCTAACAAGTTCTAGTCCAAAATCTTCGAACTCTTTGAACAAGGCTGGTTGTTCGGCTTGGATCAAGGCATTCAGGGTGCAGGGTTTGCGACTAAGGGCATCGGCAACTACATTAGCCTTTCCGGGGTGATAGTGGATTCCAATATCATAATCCTTGATTAATTCCATCCATCTCCTCTGTCGCAGGTTCAACTCCTTCTGGGTGAAAATATACTTCAAGCTCTTATGATCCGTATAGATCTCACAGCGATGTCCCGCAAGATAGGGACGCCACTTTTTAAGAGCAAGAACAACAGCAGCTAATTCCAGGTCATGGGTTGGGTAATTCTCTTCATGCGGTCGCAACTGCCGGGACAGGTACGACACAACTTTGCCTTCTTGCATCAGAACGCAACCAAGTCCGAGGCGTGATGCATCGCAATACACGTCGAAACTCTGGGTGACGTCTGGCATAACCAGGATTGGGGTGGAGGTTAGTCTCTTCTTCAACTCTTGGAAACTATCTTCGCACTTCTGAGTCCATTCAAATTTCTTGTCCTTCTTCAACAGTTGGGTCAAGGGCTTGGCTATACTGGAAAATCCTTCAACGAACTTGCGGTAATAACCGGCGAGTCCGAGAAAGCTTCGGATTTCAGTCACACTGGTTGGGGATAACCAGTCAATAATGGCTTGGATCTTCTCTGGGTCAACAGAAATTCCTCCAGCAGATACTATGTGTCCGAGAAATGCCACTTCATTGAGCCAAAACTCACACTTGCTAAGCTTGGCATACAGCTGGTGCTCTCGGAGGGTCTCCAAAACTAGACGCAGGTGTTCAGCATGCTCTTCTTCGGTCTTGGAATAAATAAGGATGTCATCAAGGAAAACTACCACGAACTTGTCGAGGTACTCCATGAAAATCTTGTTCATGAGATTCATGAAATAGGCTGGGGCATTGGTCAGACCAAAGGACATCACGTGTATTCAAACAAACCGTAACGGTGGTGAAGGCGGTCTTGGGAATGTCTGTCTCTCTGATCTTCAACTGATGGTAACCTGTCCGAAGATCGATCTTTGAAAAGACTCGGGCTCCGTTCATCTGATCGAACAGATCCTCGATCTTGGGAAGGGGTACTTGTTTTTAATGGTCACGTCATTTAGCCTGCGATAATCCACACACAGTCGTGTGGTACCGTCTCTCTTGTCCACAAAAATAATGGGTGATCCCCAGGGTGAAGCACTTGGACGAACAAGTCCTTTGCTGAGCATATCTGCCAACTGCTTCTTCAACTCAACCAGTTCTTCCGGATTCATCCGATAAGGCCTTTGGGATATTGGGGCTGTTCCTGGGATAAGCTCAATTATGAACTCAATTTCCCGGTCTGGCGGCATACCAGGCAATTCCTCAGGGAAAACATCTCGGAATAGGTGAACAACACGGATCTCATCTAGGGTGGGTCGAGCTATGCTCTCATGGCAGCCTGGTTGGGGTGATTGGGTTCAGACACATACTCCACTTCTACTTCTTTGTCGGTGGTGATGGATACAGCTCTTCTGGCACAGTCAATTCGACCATGGTACTTGGCTAGCCAATTCATACCGAGTATGACATCTATGCCTTGGGTTCCTAAAAATTAGGTCGGCTGCAAATTTTTTGCCTGAAATCTCTATGGCAGTATTTGGACAAAATCTCTTGGTTTCTAGGGTGGAACCAGGGATTTGTATACTCAAGGTTTTAGTTAGGAAGCCTTCTACTAAACCTCCCTTAGCAACAAACTCCTCGGTAACAAATGAATGTGTTGCACCAGAATCAAACAGAACAGTTGCAGGTACTGAGTTGACAAGGAACGTACCCAGCACAACATCCGGCGCATCCTGAGCTTCTTCAGCATTGATGTGGTGCAGACGACCCTTGACAACAGCAGCATTTCCGCGGGGTGCGGCATTCTTGCCATTACCATTTCCATTGCGGCCTTGACCATTGTTCGGTGCATTGGGGCGCTGAACATTCCTCTTGGATTGGGGCATTCCTGGAGTAGTGACCTTTGTTGCCACATTCAAAGCAGACAACATTGGCATTGGGGTTGAAGTTGTTGAAGTTTCCTCTGGGACGGTTATTGTCATTGGGGCGGTTGAAGTTGTTTGGGCGGTTAGGGAAATTGGGGCGTGGAGCTTGGGGTGGTCGATAGGCAGGTTTGGGGTTTTGCTGAAAGATACGAGGCTTCTGACTGCTCGAACCTTCCTGAGCATTCATCCTCCTCTTGCGACCTTCATACATAGACTTGCGCTTGGTCTCCAGCTGGATGGCTTTGTCCACAAGTGACTCCAGATCACGGAAGTCATGGACAACCAAAGCACACTGCAGTTCATCATGCAGCCCATTCAGGAAACGTTCCATCTTCTTCTCCTCTTGTCGGTGTCCTCGGGAGCATACCGAGATAAGTCGGTAAACTCATCAAGATAGCCGACTACATCTCTACTTCCCTGCCTCAGCTTGCGGAATTCATCCCTCTTCCTATCAATGAGTCCACCAGAAATGTGCTTCTTGCGAAACTTCTCCTTGAACTCAGCCCAGTTGATGACGTGGTCAGCCTGCTGGAGAGCCTTGGTAGCTTCCCACCAAGCTCGTGCAGGTCCAGCAAGATAGTGGGTTGCATACAGCACCTTTTCATTGTCTCCTACAGCAGCAACTTCCAGATTGTTCCCAATGGTAAGAAGCCAATCATCGGCTTCCAGTGGGTGAAGTCCCTTGGAGAAGGTAGGTGGGTTGGTTTCTGGAAATCGCCTAAGGTGGATCGCTGGTTCTCATTGCCATTGCCATTACCACCATTGTTGTTGTTGTTGTTGTTGTTTGTAAGCGGCTGCGAGTTGTTGCAGGGCAGTGAGATGAGCCTGGCGCTCCTGCCGGGCATTTTCACGTTCCTCCATGATAAGCGCGAGAAGTTGGCCGGGGTTGGGTCCGGTGGTGGTGGTGCTGATCCTGATCCTCCCGTATTGTCGCGACGGGGCGGCATCCTGAAGCACACCGGGTATAAGAGGCAAGGCAAGAAAAGTTCGACTAAGGGAAAAGACGATTTCGCAAGTGGTTGATTAATTTAAGGATTATATGAAAATATTTCACACAGATCTAACAAGACAAACATACTTATATTTCACAAACATCACATCAAGGAGTTCACAACAACACAAGCTTACAACCTCAAGCTTACAACATCACCTTACATCTAAGATACATAGCATCTGGTTTCCAAAAGAACCACTACTTCTACTCGACTAGTGATAGGGGTCAACCTAATCCTGCGGTAGTGATCAAGTCACTCGCCTACTGAGGTGGAACCTCCAGCTCTAACACGTCAGCATCTGACTGGTAGAGTGGCTCCTCGGGATCCTCCTCCTCGTCCTCGAGAACTGCCTCGAGTGGCTCCTCCTCCTCGTCAACTAACTCCTCCTCATCATCTCCTCCTCACAGTCCATCTCCTCCACAAAGTCATCATCGTCACTGAGGAAAGCGTTGTTCTCCTTGCGGAGATCCTCGCCCTCCTCCTCCATCTCGTCAGTATGGTGCTCTAGATCCTCGATCAGCTGGTCCTGCTCCGCCACCTTTTTGCGGAGCTTCACGATGGTCCTCCTCAGCTGGGCCCTCTTCCGAGAAGAGCGACCTTCTCCTCCAGCAGCTTCTCCTCACTCTCGCGAAGCTCAACGAGCGACTCGCGGTCAAAGCGAAGCTGAATCCTAGTGCGTAACAGATCATCCTGAGTGTGCTGAAGTAAGAGCTCCATGTCCATGATGTAGCTCCCAAACATCGGGTGGCAAGGGGAAGGAGTAGGGTGTCCGTCGCAGTTGCGCCTCCCGTAGAACCGGAAACGGGAGTCTACTAACTCCGCCTTGTGCTCCTCACAAAGTCGGGCTAGCATCCTCTGTGTAGCTGACGACCTGATGAGCCAGCTCAGCCTTCCGACACCGTGAACATCAATCTGGGCTCCCTCAAACTCTGGAGCGGGGCGACCTAGCAGCTTGCTCAACTCGAACAAGTCACTCTCGAACATCAACTTGCTATCCTTCTCAAGCTGAACGAACTCGGTCCAGTGGAGTACCATCTACAATTTTTAAGCAAATTTTAAGTTAGTGGGATGATAAGTGTACAAAATTTTAAGGATACTAAATTAATTGTAATGTTTAATGAGAATAAATTTTTGCATAAGTAAGAGGATTGGAGATAAGCCGTTTTCAAAAATACTTCACTCCTTTCTTTTAGAAATTACTCCTTTTTGATAACATTTGTCTAACGACCATGCTAACTAAGGTTTCCTAAAGCTAGGATGGCTCTGATACCAAGTCCGTGGGGACCCCGGACTAGCTGTCCGAAATACCCGATTATGCTTAACACAACGATCCCGTGATCAGTCTGTCGTTGCACATAATCCGAATTGGATACCAAAGTTTACATCCATTATATTACCGAATAAAAAGTCTTACATAAATGGTCATTTAGACCAAGTTCTTATATAGGTGCCTTCATGGGCCAAACCAAACTATCAGCGGAAACTATGGCATAGTAGACATCATATTCTAACGATGACGACCCGACAGGCAGCTGACTTGTGGAGATCCTTAGTTTGCATAGAAGTCACCATACTCCTGCTCGGCGTAGTGCTCCTCCTCGTAGTCTGGCTAGGACAATAGCCAGGGACGAAACCAATATGAGTACATTTGAATGTACTCGCAAACTACCCCAACATGAGTATGCACTAGTTTTGTTTTTAACTTACAACTTTTATTTATTTAAAACATCTCTATATCTTTATTGAAAAAGGTAAGAAGAGTTTATAATTGTTTTTAAAAGAAGTCACCATCTCACTTGTTTCTCCAAAAACCCCTCCTTTTCCTAACCATGGCTCCCCATGGTCCATTTATTCCAACAGCTCATACCACTCCATTTGGTATAGTTGTTTAACACCATCACCATTTTCAGTTCTTTTAACCTTAAAAGCTTTTCCAAAAACTTGCACATGATCTTAGGACAGCTTCCCAATTGTCCATTTCCGAGGACTCGGCTATTCGAATAGTTTTGACCCTCTGCAGAGGTAGCACGCTTTTAACTCACATCGATCCGGTAACTCATCGTGTCAGCCACGTCCCGCCATACAAGGTGTATGCGAAGTTGAGCCACCGACCCTAGCCTCTCCTTTGCTCATGCTAGTATAGGATCCTACCCATATGATAATTCCCATCGACACTCAGTCCGGTCCCCGTCGGCAACCCTAAGTGTGAGGACTCATATGTTTTTCCCGGCGACCACATTGATGAATTCTTCAATCCTCCTCCTTATCTTTCCATAGAGTTTGAGCGAGGACCCAGGTCAGGGGAGTTCACAAACCATCCCCTCATGCATAACGGAGTCATCTCCGTTGACGAGGTATCCCATACTAATAAGAGCAAATTATATGACTAAGCCCCGTTCCCATATGGGGGTAAATGTGGTCGCACAGATTAAGATTGGTTGTCATAGTACTAGGACACTGTGCATTTTTCATAAACATCACCATCCTCCATTTCTCCACTTCAATACCGACATCTCGGGATTCCATAACCACACAAGTATTTCCAAAGGAGTTTTGAATAAACAACATTGTTTTCCATCCTAAAGTTTCATATAACTACTACATAGGGTGGCAAAAAATAATTTCCATACACTTTTTGAAAAGGTTTTGTAAATCATTGTTTTTAAGAGTAAATCATTTGATCAAAGTAGATGCATATATATTTAGGTGCAAGCTCAGAGAGTAGCTTGCCTTGCTCGGCAAAGTGGTCTTGATCTTGATCTTCAGGTTCAACAAATTCCCCTTCCTCGATAAATCCAGCAACATTCTCGTCTAATCGATAAACAAACAAATACAAGCAATCACTAAACTACTCAAACAACATCACATCATCACAATCCTAAATGCTCTAAATAGCCACTGCATTCATCAAACAATACAAATTGATTTCAAAATAATTGACTTAAACATTAATTGTTTATGTCCAAATTTTGGCAGAAACTTGTTAAACATGTTTAATTCCACAACTTGAGTTCTGTTGGTCACAAAAATACAAACTAAATTTCTATAGAAAGCTACTGATGTGTAGAAGACAACCCAATTTGAATTGGATCATTTGGAGTTACCAAACTCCCTACACAAAGGTTTGAATCCAGTAACTTAATAATCAAGTTTTGGCAATCAAATATGTTCTGTTGTTTCAAAAATTAAATCCTTTTAGGGGTAACTAAACATGACTAAATGTGAGCTAACAAAATTGGTCCTAACTCATTTGGGTCAACTACTAAACATATTTGTTTGATTTAGTCCAGAAGGGTTTATCTTAAAGTCAACAATTTACATTGCTTAATTAAATCTACCAAAATTAGTGAAGCTAACACAAGGCAGTACTAAGCTAATAAAATTAGTTTGGAATTATTTGGACTAACAGAGTATCAGAAACAAACAAGTTTAGAATTTAAACCTTCTGTGGCAGTTTCAATAATGCATTTTAATCCTTTAATTAAATGACATGAGACTAATTGGGTTGGTTAAACAATTTCATAAGTTTCCAGAACAATTCGATTTGAATTATTTGGATGTATAAATCTCAAGTTATTGATTTTTGAAGTTGATATCAGTATTGAAATTTGCAGAGAATTTAAATTAAGAAAATCTACTGTTCTGGATAATGTTCAAACTTCTGACTAGTGGGGCCTACAAGGCAGTGGCACAGTGCACGCGGGGAAAAATAATAAAATGCTGACAGTGGGGTCCGCCTGTCAGCGATACACCTAAGTGAAGCGGTATGCTACCGTTGATGAATGATCTAAGGGCTGTCGTGCGTCCACGTCGACGACGAACGGCGGCGACCTTAAATCAGCGGTGCTGCCGCGCCGGCGACAGCGAGCGTGGCCAGAGAGGGGTACCTGAGGGGCCTAGGGGCGGTGGAGTGGACGCGTTCGATGGCGGGGTTCGTGGGGAAGCTTGCTGGAGCAGCGGCACGAGCTGGGACGGATTGGTTTGACGGCGGCGATCTCCCGCACTTCCACGGCACGGGCTGCAGCTCCGGCGATCTCCTGACGACGGGCCTGTGCATAATCCAGAGGGAAAAAGGGCGGGTGAGTGCGGTGAAGCTGTAGCATCATGCTACGAGGCATAGAGGGGAGAATAGGGTAGTGCAGCGCGGCGGCCGTGTCCGACCTTGACGGCGGCCGTGGCGCAGCAATGTCCGCCCTCCGGGCAGAGTACGGTGAAATTGGAGCGGGGGGAAAGGGAGAGGGGGTGGTGTGGAGTGAGCAGAGGGGGTAGGGGGTGGTTTTATAGCGGCGGATGCCGGCGTTCATGGGCGAGGTGCACGGGCGTGTTCACGGCGCACCGGCAAGATCTTTTGCTCGAGGCTGACGAGGCACGGCGAGGCGTGGCAATGCGAGGGCGAGCGGGGTCCGGGGAGGTTCTAGAAGGTTTCGGGAGCGAGCAGCGCGTGTCGAGGAGCAAGGGGGTGGGCCAATTTCACCGGCGCCGTCCAACTCCTCAGCGGCGGCCATCGGGGAACCGCGGCGTAAAGGCGATGGGAGGGGCACTCTAGTGCTCTTCTAGGAGAGGTAGAGGGCGCAGAGGCTCGAGTGCGAGTGCGGCGCGTGCAGGGGGGCCTGGGGAGTGCGGGAGCGGCGATGGCGCCACGGCGACCGCGTAGGGGCGAGGGAGAGAGGTAGGGGATGACACTTTTGCAGAAAGCCCCCTGCCTCCTCTCTGCTGCTATTTTTCCTTCTTCTTTTTCTTATTTAATTTCTAGTCCTTCTTTTAATTCCAGAAGCATTTCTTGATTTTATTTGAGGTACTAAATCAATTTAGAAAAATTTGGCAAAATTTGTGGGGCCTTCCCATAATGTGCAAAAGCTCCACAAAAATTGGCTTTACAAAATAAAATGTTTTGAAACATTTTCTTTTATAGTGTTTCAATTATGGCATTTTAATTTATTTCTACTTTGTTTACTTTTGAATTTTAAAACTAGTTTGAAAATAGTATTTGGGAGAGATAAGTAGTAAGAATTCAAATAAGGGTTTTCATATACCACTCCTCTAAATTGTTGTTTAAAACAAATTGGATCCTCACTTAGAGAATTTGTGTGGCACTTGCCACATTTATTTTTCTTGTTTTGCTTTTATTTTACTCCTCTTCTTTTCTTCATGTTTAACTTTAGAGCAAGCAACACACAAACAAGAAGAAATAAACAACACAAGCAAGAATATGAGACCAACACATATAATTTAACAAAAGTTTTTGTTGGCTCTCATTTTTGGAATTAATAATACTTGTTAACAATTTTGGGATATTACAAACACCTTCCGGCTAACGCCTTTGTCTCCCTGTCGACTTTTACCTCCTTTCTCGGGGGATATTTCGGTCACTGGCCGACAGTACCAGCCTGGGCTAAGTACTTCCACCTCCGTAAACAGACTATCCCGGGCAGTGACCCGAAAGTGATGACCGCATGTGGTTCGGCTAGTATTACTCCGAGGGCGGGCTCCACCTTTCCCCGGATCACTGGCCTGGATACTTGCAGGAAATGGCAAAGGTCTTTCTTCTACGTGAAGAGCGCTGAAGGCCATGATGCTCTCAACTTGCCCGAGTTCAAGATCGAGCCCCCCACAGCCGAATTAAACTTCAGATATGATCCGGCTGACACTCTTCCGGAGCTTCAAATCATAGATAAGACTCTGGAGGATTTTCTGGAGAAGGGCCTGCTCTCGGACGATCTCCTCCGGACCTTCGTCTTCCGCCGTGTCAGTCCTCTTCAACAACGTGAGCACAAGATTTGCCACATGAGTGGTTTGCTAGATCCTACCCGGATCAGCAAACATGACCTCACCAGAGCTTCCGTCAAGAGACGGGTAAACGCCATTGCCTACACCGAGATGTCGGACAAGTGGCAGTGGGGCGTGGAGCCGTTCCACCGAGATGCACTTCCCCCACAGGTTTGTTCACCATTCTCCGAATCAATCCATACTTCATAAAAATACCATTGGATTAATCCATATCTGCCTTGTCCATACTGCAGCTGTTCGACCGCCAAATCACCGAAGATGGAGATCTCTCCACCAAAGTGTGGGGACCGGATCGCAGCCCGCTGCGCGAGGGCGAAGAGGATGCGGATACGGACGATTATTTGCCGATTCCGCGTGCCAAGCCCATCCGCAAGGGTAAGCAATCGACTATTTACACCGAAGATGAAGATGATGATTGCTGGATCCTAGATCCCATTGATGCTGTTCCGATTTCATGGTTACCACCTTGTGTTCCAGCCAAACCGGATGCTCAAGGGACATCTCGGAAACGTGATGACGCGTCCGGATCAGATGTCCCTCAAGCCAAGAGAATGAAGAAGACCGCCTCCAAGCCGAATCGGCTCAAGCCCATGCCTACCACCAAGGGGTAATGCCAACTTAACTTCATTCGCTTTCCCCTCTATTATCCGAGCCACCTCTATCCGAATTAACTGTTTACTTTGCTTATGCAGTGACGTCCTCGTCACCGAGCAAACTCATTCATCCATTCTTTCTCCCATTCCTCCACTGGATACGGCCATGGAGCACCAGTCTCCTAAAAAGGCTGTCACCTCTCCCGCGCGTGCCACAACCGCCAAAACTCCTCCGCCGACTCTCGTTCCAGAGTCGGTTATTGACCTGGAGAGTGAGGAAATCTCGGGTTCTACCCGAGATTCAACTTGGCCCCGCCCTCTGAAGGAGTTGGAGAAGGAAAAAGCTAAGACTTCGGCTAAGTCTTTGACTAAGCCGGATCCTCGCCCTACCGCCAAGGCTCTGAATCAAGAGCAGCAGAAGAAGAAGAAGCATCAGCAGCAACCTCTCGAGAAGCAGCAGAAGCAGCAACAGGAAGTATCTAAACCACCACAGCAAGCGTCCCAGAACCAACCGAAACAGCCAGATCCAGCCAAGACCCCGGGCGCATCGCCTCTACCTAAGCCGACTCAAGTCACCTTTGGCACAACTCCAACCACCTCGGATAAGCAGATGGTTGCTAGCAAGCCGGTTTCCGCCGCTCCATCAGCAACTCGGGTGCATGATCAACTCTCTGAGGCGATCACTCGCGCCCGCCTTAGTGGCCAGGTTCTGCCGAATCTCCGCACTCCGAGCGGCGACAACCTCGGCTCCGCAGAGCAATTTGTTAAAGCTTGGAATGCTGCGGACCTTGCCGAAGGCTCAACCACTTCAGCGTCGCCGCATCCGGCTGGCCCTAGCCGGATGTTTCAATCTCTACACTCTGTGCAGGCCTCGGTCGCTGAAGCTAACCGGGTCTTCGAGGTAACTTCGCCGAATCCTGCTTTTATTATGATCAATCTACACTATTCCCAGTCCCCGAGATTCTGGTCGAACGACTGATACTCCTCCGAGTAAGAAAGTCATTCGGCTTGAATCTCTAAAACTTGATCATAAATTTTGTGGGACCCCAGTCCCCGAGTCTCTCTTCCAATTGATTCGGTCAACTTTCTTTTTATTAATCTCGGGCCTCCAGTCCCCGAGATTCGTTTTGGCTCCATGCTGCTAGTCTCGGGTGCCAGTCCCCGAGACTCTTTTTACGCCATTAACCCTTTTTCTTTCAGGAAACCACGACTGCTCGCAGCCGGATCTTTAAGCAGCTAGTCCTGCAGCACCAGGCCCTCCAAGCTTCCTTCGATGCGCAAGGTGAGGAGATGAAAAAGAAAGATCAGGAGCACAAGCGCGCTTTATCGGAGGAAAAGTCAGAAGTGATCGGCTCCTGCGGGAGCTTGACCGGGTTGAAAAAGTGAAGGAGAAGGTCAAGAAAGACCGGGACACGCTGCAGAGGGAGAAAGACTCGATCCAGAAGGAGCGAGATACTTTCAAAGCCGGGCTTGAGAAGCGGGCCGAATTGGACAAGAAAATCCAAACGCACGTTGCAGATGCTGAAGCCGAAGCTAAAGCGGCGAAAGATGATCTGGCTGCTCACAAGGCGATCAGCGCGAAATGGCTTGCTGATCTTGCTAGCCTCAATGAAGACATGGATCGTAAGTTTGCCGAATCTCCTCTTCCTCCTCTGCTCTTATCCGACACCTCGTTTCGTGTTACGTCGTTTAACTCGGTGTTAGCTTATCTGAATGTAGGAGAGTTTACCAGCATCCGGCTTCAAGCCGCCAAAGCTGTGAGGGATGCCCGAGCTGAGAGAGCTAAGTTAGCTGGAGCTCCCCTACCAGAGACGTGGGATATCGAAGATCACATTACTGCACTTAAAGCTCGGATTGCTCCTTTGAAGGAGTCCCACATTGATCTGTTCAATGCAAGTCTCAAAGCTCACCGAGTCTTGTTTCCTGAAGCTCGGCAAGTCCGGTCTGCGGACGAGCTAATCAAAGACCTGGATCAGGCGGAGACCCGGTTAAAGCAGTGGAGATCTCGTCCGCCCGCGCTGGTGCTGACGCAGGTTTGCTATTTATCATGTCTTGGTATGAGCTGATTGATCTCGCCAAAGTGCGCTCCCTTCGCGAGGGTTCTTCATGGGCTTCAGATCCGGACCGGATCAAGATCCGCGAGGAAGCTGCCAACTTTATGGCCGAATTTGCAAACACCAAGCATCTTGATCTGAAGGCTCCGGTCTACTCGGATGGGGAAGAATCTGAAGAAGAGGAATCAGACGATACCTCCCTTGACGAATACGCCGAGTCTGAGGGCGAATCTGGTGATTCGGCTAACTCTGCGAACAACCTCGCATCAAGTCCACCAAAGTACCAGCTTCTGACTCGGACAAGATTGCCGAACAAGCTTTAGTCCAAACTTCCAAGACCAGCCACTGATTCGGCTAAGACTACAGAGCAAGCTTTAGTCAAGACCGCCAAAACTTCAGCTGATCCAGATGTTTCCGAGTCTGCCAGCCTTCAAGCTCTCCGTCCAAGGTTATTCCTGCAAGTGAGGGTCCTCTTTCAACCGAGGTTCCTCCATCATCCGAGTTCATCCCTGCAACCGAGTCTCCTGCAACCATGGCTCCTTCTTCCTGAATTATCTTAAGAAAAACATTAAATCCCCGGTATGCCGGGAGCAGATGTAATATACAATTTAAGTTCTTCCGAGACTACTTTTATTTTGCTTAATGTGATCCGGACTAAGTTTATGTTGGATCATCTTAAACCGAGTCCCCGAGTCTGTTTTCTTGTTTACTATTTTTGCCGAATCTCTGCTCTTGTCTACCTTTTAGGTGTTTGACAGTCGAGTCACAAGATAGGAATCATAGCATACAATACTTGAAACATGCGAGTTGTGGTTTAGAATCATCTAACATAAACAAAAAAGAAATAACAGGGGTTAGTAAACGACATGTGCCGAATCGGTTTTGGACCGAGTCCCCGAGTCCATTTTCATGTTTCCCATATTCCCCACCTCTGCTCTTGACTACCATTTTGGTGTTTGTCAGTCGAGTCACGAGATCAACAACACAGCATACATTACTTGAATTTTGGGACGAGGTTCAAAACAATCCGACACATGAACGGTATGGACAAAACATAATAAAAAACACATGCATAAGGACGAGGCAGTCCCCGAGTCCAGACTCGGATTGCCGAAATTTCATTTATAATAAACTGAGATACATACATTGCGCCCCTAAGAGTAAAAGGGTCGAAGCAGAGCTACATTCCAGGGTCGCTTGGTTTCTTCTCCGGGTCTGTCCAGGCCATCCTTCCTTGGTTCCTGTGCGTCTACAAGGTAGTACGAGTCATTGTGCATAGCCTTGCTCACAATGAATGGTCCCTCCCAAGGAGGTGATAACTTATGTCGTCCTTTGCTGCGCTGCACCAGCCTTAGTACTAGATCTCCCTCATGAAACACTCGAGGGCTGATCTTCCGACTATGATAACGTCGGAGACCCTGCTGATATACTGCTGTCCGAGATAGGGCCAATTCTCTTGCTTCCTCTAGCAGATCCACTGCATCTTCCCGGGCCTCTTTTGCCTCGGTTTCGGTATACATTGTCACCCTTGGTGCATCATATTCTATGTCAGTGGGTAGCACTGCTTCTGCCCCATATACCAGAAAAAATGGCGTATAGCCAGTTGACCGATTCGGCGTGGTCCTTAAACCCCATAGTACTGACGGTATCTCATCTATCCAGCACCCCGGAGTCTTTACCAGAGGTTCTATTAACCGGGCTTTTATCCCAGCTAATACCAAAGCATTTGATCTTTCCACCTGTCCATTGGACTCTGGGTGTGCCACTGAGGCTATGTCTAACCGGATCCCCTTATTCATGCAGAATCGGGCAAACTCTCCCACAGCAAAGTTCGTGCCATTATCCGAGATGATGCTATGGGGGTAACCGTATCTCAAAATGATTTCTTTCAGGAAAGTTACAGCGAATGACCATCCACTTTCCGGATTGGTTTCACCTCTATCCACTTGGTGAACTTATCCACCATACCAGCATATGTGTCATGTTACCCTAGCCGGCTTGAATTCTCCCACCATATCCAAACACCACACAGCAAATGGCCAAGTGATAGGAATTGTTTTGAGCGCCGATGCGGGTAGGTGTGTCTGCTTGGCAAACCTTTGGCATCCTTCACATTTTCGGACTATGTCCTCTGCATCTGCATGAGCAGTGGGCCAGTAAAACCCATGCCGGAATACTTAGCCACCAGGGCTCTTGTACTGCAATGATGCCCACATTCTCCTTGATGTATCTCCAGGAGCATCTCCTTGCCCTCGGCTGGCTCCACGCAACGTTGTAGCACCTCGGTTGCACTCCTTTTGTATAACTCCTTGTTGATGATGGTGTAACCCTTGGACCTCCTCTGCACTCGCCTAGCTTCGGTTTCATCATTTGGCAAACTCCCCTCCGACATGAACTTCATGATTTCTTCAGCCCACTCGGTACTGGATGCAAAGGGAATAAGTGCTCATCTATTTCCACTGGTTCGGCCGCCATTATTTCTTCTATCAGTTCTGTCCATTCCCTAAGATTCGGTTAGCATCATCTTCCTCTCTTCTCCTTTCCCTAAGATTCGGTTATCATCCCCGAGTCTCGGTGCGCAGTCCCCGAGTCTCGCCATGCAGTCCCCGGGTCCTCCCAAATGTACCCGACATCAACATTCATAGGAACAGCTTCAGATTCTTGCTTGGGATAAAAATTGACTCGGAATCAGGTGAAGGCTTGATTGAAGGGATCCTTAGGTGATTCAAGGATATCCCGGGTGGGATTGCATCCCTAGACGACCCGAGTTTTGACAGGATATCAGCAGCTTCGTTCTCCAGCCGAGGTATGTGCTTGTACTCGCAGCCTTCAAAAAATCCTGAAATTTTCTGGACATGAAATCGATATAGTGCCATATTGGCATCAAGGCATCCCAATTTCCAGAAGACTGCTGCACCACTAAATCTGAATCACCAAAACATTCTATCCGGCGGATGCCGATGTCCTTAGCCACATTAAGCCCATGGATCAGTGCCTCATATTCGGCCACATTGTTTGATGCTGAGAAATGAATCTGCAACACATATCGCAACTGATCTTGCTTCGGTGATGTGAGTACTATCCCAGCACCCAGTCCGATTTTGGTTTTGGAGCCATCAAAGTGTAACTTCCAGTAATTGTAATCTGGCCTTGGTGGCTCATACTGCATCTCGGCCCAGTCACAAAGGAAATCCGGTAAAGCCTGAGACTTGATAGCATCTCTTCTCTCATAATGCGGGGTGTAAGGAGACACTTCTATTGCCCATTTGGCAACTCGGCCAGTCGCATCTTTGCACCCAATGATCTCCGAGATTGGAGCTTCGCATACTACGGTGATCGGGTGCTCCTGGAAGTAATGTTTCAACTTCTTGGCCGCCAGGTATACACCATATGTCATCTTCTGGTAGTGAGGATAATTTTGCTTTGAGGTTGAGATCACCTCGCTTAAATAGTACACCGGTCGCTGCACGGATTTACCCTCCTCTTCTCGTTCTACCACTATCACCACACTTACGACCCGGTTAGTGGCCGCAATGTAAAGTAGCATTGGCTCATTCGGCAAAGGTGATGCCAAAATTGGTGCAGTGGACAACATCTTTTTTAATTCATTGAAAGCCGAATCTGCCTGCGGGGTCCATGTGAACCCGGTGCTCTTTTTCATCAATTGATACAAGGGCAAGGCTTTTTCTCCTAGCCGACTCACAAACCGACTAACGAGGCTAGACACCCGGTGAACTTTTGCACATCTTTTAGACATTTAGGCAATTTCATGTTTTCTATGGCTCGGATCTTAGCCGGATTCACCTCAATACCTCGGCTCGATACAAGGAAACCGAGCAACTTTCCGCCGGGACACCAAAGGTGCATTTATCCGGATTCAATTTTAACCGATACTTTCTCAAGTTCACAAATGTTTCCTCGAGATCCTCGAGGAGAGTGCGTTTTTCTTTAGTTTTGATGACGATATCATCGACATACACTTGCACATTTTTGCCCATTTGAGAGTGTAAGCATTTCTGCATACATCTCTGATAAGTTGCACCGGCATTTCTCAAACCGAAACACATGACACGATAGCAATACGCCCCATACGGGGTAATAAAAGCAGTCTTTATTTGATCTTTGGGGTTCAGTGGTATCTGGTGAAAACCAGAGTACGCATCAATAAAAGACAACAACTCACACCCAGCAGTAGAATCGATCACTTGATCAATCCGAGGTAAAGGAAATGGATCTTCGGGCACGCCTTGTTCAGGTTGGTGAAGTCGATGCACATACGCCACACCTTGATCACCGCTGGTTCGTCCTTCTTCTTCTCTACCAGAACCGGATTGGATATCCAGTCTGGATGCAACACCTCCATAATGAATCCGGCTGCAAGTAGCTTAGCCAGCTCATCAAGCACCACTTTTCTTCGATCGTCTGAAAGCGACGAGTCGGTTGCCTCACCGGCTTCACATCCGGCCTGACAAATAAAGAGTGCTCTGCCAACTCCCTCGGAACACCAGGCAGGTCCTTAGCCGACCATGCAAAGATATCCCGATTCTCACGGAGGAAGTGACAGAGCGCGCTTTCCTATTTCTCGCCCAATCCGGCACCAATGATGGCCATGCGCTCCGGATTCTCCGGGTCAATGGGGATCTTCTTTGTCTCCTTGGGCACCTCAAATGTTGCACCTGCATCCGGATTGGTCATAGCCAGCACGCCGAGCTGAGCTGACTTCGCCATCGCCACTACTTCATGCATCTTGCTCTTCTCAGCTTGGATCACCAACGACTCGGCTAAGGTGGAACCAACCGTGGCACACTGTATGGCCTTCTTGTAATCTCCCACAACGGTGATGATACCATTCGGGCCAGGCATCTTCATCTTGAGGTAGGCCACATGAGTGGATATCATGAACTTGGCTAATGCCGGCCTGCCGAGCAGAGCATGGTATGGGCTCTCCAAGTCTACCACCTCGAATTCGAGACTCTCAAGTCTGTGATTGTCCTTGGTACCAAACAGCACATCTACCCATATCTTACCCATTGGGGAACAAGACACCCGGGTACTATACCATGGAAGGTACACTGCTCTGCTGCAACTGATTCGGCGAATAACCCAACTTGACCATTGTGTCCCGATACATGATGTTTATAGCTGCCATTGTCAACCAAGACTCGGTGAATTCACATTAATCTTTGGTCCAACCAAAGTCGGATCCACCACCAGTGCATAGTTTCCTGGGCTTGGCATAACCCTGGGATTATCAGCCCTGCTCCAAGTGATCTCCTGCTCGGACCAGTTCAGGTATTTTGGGACTGCTGGTATGACTGCATTCACCTCTTCGCCCTTCGCAGCTGACTTTTCTTGTCAGTTGGCTCGGTCACAAAAACCACATAACTTTGATGAGCCTCCTTGTAATCATTTCCGGGGTATCCACCTTGCCGACTCGGACCAGCATGTTGTTGTTGCCTCCCATATTTACCAGGTTAACCGGCTTTGTGCTGCCGGCCTTGGAGCTCCTGCGTTCACCGGGGTTGCATTGGCTCCGGATAAAGGCGTTTCGGCCTGAAATTCGGTCTAGGAGCACCTCTCTGAGGTGGCCCTCTCTGACCTTCCGCCTGGATGCGATGATGCCAGCTACAATTCCGAGTTGAATGATTGGCCGGCTTGCGTGGGTCTGTTGTGTGATAACGGCAAGGCCCATCTATCATTGCCTCAAAAGTTAGAGGTGGACTCGGTCCATCCCACACTTTCTTTGCCCAGGCACCTTGATTCGGCCTCCAAGCTGGACCCTCATTTTTGGTCTCTGGCTATCTCTGCTTCAGGATGATCCATATTTACTGCAGCAACCTGATCTGAACCGTATCTATAATCCGGATCTCTCCTCTTGTAACCGAACTCATGTCGGTCACTGGGCCTCAATGGTCCTGTTCGGTTGTTGACCGGTTGCCTCCTGCTTGTTCCCACCGCATCCAACGCTGGCTGCGTCGGATCACCAAGAGCATACGTATCTGCTATCCGGATCATTTCGCCAGGTCTTTGGCATATCCCTCTGGAGCTTCTGCCAAAGCGGGGTGCCATGTCGGCAACCCTGCGCAAACCAAGAAATGGCCTGCTCCTCCACGACACCTTCACAAGAATTGCGAATGTTGCTCCACCGAGTCAAAAATTCTCGGTCTGTCTCCCGCTCTTCCTGCCTGCACGCAGACAAGAGCTGAGGTCGGTTTGGCCTCTTGTAAGTGCTGGAGAAGTTGCTGTAAAACGCCTGCTCCAAATCCATCCAAGAGTTGATACTACCCTCTGGTAAGTTATTCAGCCAAATCCGGGCTGGCCCTTCCAACATATGCGGGAGATACCGGACCGCCCATCGGCGATTGCCCCCCGCAATGTGCACCGAGGATACATAGTCTATCAGCCAATCCTGCGGCTTAGTGCTGCCGTTATACGGCTTTGTGATTCGGCCAAGCTGAAACAACGGCACGTTCGGCTCATTCATGATCCGAGGCCCAAAGCATGGAGGACCTGGTGGGCCTTGCTCTTCCAGCTTCTCGGACTGGTAAATCCTATCCAACCTGAGACGCTGATCATCCGGATCCAATGTCCGAGGTCCCAGCCTGGATGCAAGTGCATTATCATACGTTTGGTATCCGGCTCGCGCCATAGCCGAATTACCATCATCATAGCGGTAGCCCGCCTGGCCACCACCTTGCTGCTGCGCTTGCACCATTACTTGCTGCTCCTGCCGGGGTTGATTCTGCCCAGGAGGACGAGGTGGTTGACCTCGGCCAGCCGAATTACCCCTTCCGGCTCCCGGATTGCCTTGACCGCCATTGTTTCTGCTCTGGCCACCTCTTCCTTGAGCAGCTAGCTGCTTGCCGGCATACTCAGCATCATAGGCCTGCAGCTGTTTGCTCTTGCCCGAATTCACGCTTTGGGCCCGGTCAGCTCCGACATGCGGGGATGACGCTTGCCCCTTGGATCTCTGGCTAACCGCCTTAGCCGACACCACTACCCGAGAACCACCAGCGTCCGGATTAGCTTTCCGGTAAGCCTCATTTTGCCGGTTACATACATCAACCAGCTCATTGACCCTTTCTGCCTGCTTGCGCCAAGCATCCTGTTAATGTGGTCAATTCGGCTCGCGCTGCCGCTGCAGCCCTAAGATTCTTGGCCGGGGAGCTATACACTGGCTTGCCTGTACCCGATCTATGACTAGTAGCCTTACTCGAGCTTGACCTTGCAGCTCTAGCTAATTCATCATTGAGGTCCTTACCCCTGTTGCGCAAATCTGCTCTTTTGCGTGGGTGAGGCACTACCGGAGTGAAACCATCGGTGATACCATTGGCAGCATTATATTCTCTCATGTCTCTATCAAATGCTTGCCTAGACTCACCACTACCGGGCTTCCTTTGCAACCTCAGGCGCTCTGCCTCTAACTGAGCTATAGTAAGCTCTACGTTTGCCCCAGGTGCCACTGGCCGAGCTAACTTTTCCAGGACATCCTCTAAGGGAGCCTCCCTACTTGACATGCCAAGTGGGCCAACCGGATCCGGTTTCTCCTTTGGGAACTTTGCCGTCCGAACCGGCTTGTCAACCAGATCGGTTGGCGTGACCAGTACCTCGGGCGTGCTATTGGCGGCATCTCCTTTGCCTGCTCCAGCACTGGTCCGGTCATCATCACTCCACGCTGCTCCCGGGGCGAGCGCTACGCCGTCCGAGAGCTGCGCGGAAAGAAGGTGGGTCCTCGGCCACGAGCACCTGCGCCGGGTACTCGCGGACAAGCTCGGTGGTGACGTAGGTGAGGAAGCTGCCGAACTGGATGAAGCATCCATCCACAGGGAGTGGCCCTCCCGCGAAGCAGCCGGCGTTGTCGCTGATGAAGGTGAACCCGCCGTAGTTGCAGACGAGCCCTGAGCGCACGCGTACGCCGGAGCTGGTGACGGAACCCGTCCGGATGGAAACCCCAGCCAACGCCACTGCGCCCCACGGTGGGCGCCAACTGTCGTGGTGGTGTCACGGCAGATGCCATAGGATGGCTTAAGTTGGGGGCTCGCTAGGACGTTGGGGGATCCGGGGAGGGTGTGCGCGCTCAGGAAGCACGCATGAAGAACCACCAAGAACACGCAAGAACAAGCAAGAAGGAGCAAAACCAAGAACAACCAAAGCACACCAAGATGTACCCTGCTTCGGGGCCCTCTTGTGGAGGTAACACCCCTACTGCAGCACTAGCCTACTCTCTTTATATCTCAATGATCACAAGTACAGAGTGCTCCTCGAGCTGTATGAAGCTACAATGGTGAGAGCTCTAGGAGGAAGATGGAGCAAGGGGGGAAGTGAGGCTTCTTCTTCGTCGTCCCCGCCCTGGAGGATGTGCTGGTCTATTTATACACTAACCGGATTACCATTCTGCCCCTGGCCGGAGATGACAATGGCATGGACAAGAGGAACAGGACAAGCTCTGGCTACTGTCACTCAGTCCAGTTCATCGTCAGTCCAACGCAGGTCTATCTTTTCCTCTTTGAGCTTAAGCCAGCGTAGCCCACCGGAGCCTAGGCCACTGCCCTTTCCCGAAATAGCCGAGTCAGCGCCTAGGGCCTTGCGACCCGGAAAACCCGTGGCTCGACCTGGCTGTCTTCTGAGCCTCGGGCAGGAGACCTGCAGGACCCGTGAACTTACTGACATTACTTGGCCCTTGTGCATTATCCGACATCGCCCTGTGCCGGATCCTTCCTGACCAACCCGGCTAGGTTAAGCCGGATCCCTTCCTTTGATTCGGCTACACTAGTCTGATGCCTTTTGGCCTCTCCCTACCCTTTAGCATGATTGGGAGCCGACCGACTCTCCCAAGTGATCCGGTTCAAGGGATCCGGCCCAAGTGATCCGGCTTGACCTTGATCCGGCCCACTCTTTACAACTCTTAACACCACCTCTTTGCCCTATCCGGGGGCAGCCCCCGACACCGGCCTAGACCTACCTCGCAACCCAGCCATGGAAGTTTTGCCTTGCATAGCCGTCCTCCTCCTCTCTGCTCCCTCGCAGTTTAGGCGACGGTGCCCGCCGGCACGATAGAGCGCGTGTCCAAGCAGCAGATCCTAGCGGGCATCCCGCCAGGAGGGCATGCCAGCCCGCCGGTGCTATTCCTGACGTCTCCGTCCGGCAAGTACGCCGCCTACTTCGTACGCACCCACACCGCCCTAGGCGCCGGCGGGCTTGGCGCTGATTTCTGCTACGTCGAGGTGAAGATGGCCGGTGGTGGCAAAGCAGCCGAGGGCGAAGGCGGCGGCGAGAGCGTTTGGGAGTCGGAGTGCCGGCCGGTGAGCACGGTGAACACGTGCACTCTGCTCTTCTCCTGGCACGGGCTTGAGGTGTTTGACGGGAGCGAGGAGATATGGCACGGGGAGACCAACACCGACGGGACGAACTTCCTCCAGACTCTCGAGCTGGTCGACGACGGCGACATGCGCGTCCGTGACAAGGACGGCGAGCTCGCCTGGCGAGCCAGCGATGAGCCGCGCCACGGGCAGCACTGTGGCGCACCGGGATCCCCAGGGCTCGAAGCCGCGCTGCCGCCCTTCGCTGAGCCCATCGGCGCGCAACACAGTAACCTCCCTTTCGGTCAGGTGCAGGGCGGCAACGGCCACGCGGCTGAGCTACCGCAGGCGTCGGAGCTCGGTGATGGAGTTGCTACAGGGGTCGGAGCACTTGGCGGCGCCACAGGGACAGGTGCCTTCGGCAGCGGCTACGGAAATGTACCAACGCCACGGGATGTTCCTGCGGCAGCAGGACAATTGGGCGACGGGTACGGAATTGCACCGACGGCAGAACAGTTGGGCGACGGCTACGGGATTGCACCGGGAGCCGGAGCAGGAGCCTTTGGTGACTTGACCGGATAGGGTGCGGCGGTGACGTCGGCGGGGACTGGATTAGGTGTAGCGGGAACGACAGGATTCGGCAGCCAGCCGCTGGTGGATAACAGCCCATACGACAGTGCAGCCGGCAAGGACGGCCGCGGGGCCTATCTAGCGGCCATTGCAGCTGCAGTATTTCTTAGTGCCATTGCCTTAGGTTTCTGATCACGGACACGAATGGGGTGCTCTGTTTGGTTATATTTGTGCGTAAGCGTGTGCGTGTGCCTTTTCTTTTCCAGTTGTTCTGCATCAGTTGTTGCTGGTAATCGCTGCCAAATCATAAACAGTTTGCCTGTGATTAGAGTAATTTTTAATGAAAATAGTTTTATTGCGTTCCATTAGATTTGAACTAGAAAGTTGCGTACTGGTGATGGTGATGATCCATACAACTTTACTCCGTCAAACAGATTGCATGCATGCACAACTACTCAATTAGTGTATTGGTCTAAAAATGAGTATAAACTTGGTAATTTGGGTTAAATACCGTGAAAGTTTTATAAGACAGAGAAGACCATTTCTGAAGCATGTTTTCTTTAAAGGAGTTCATGCCTTGCATAGGTGGTCATGGTCCATATATGCCCTTCAATTTTACTAAATTACTATTCAGTTTCGATTTGGGCCGCTTTAGTGCTTTGCAATTAAATAGTATTGAGTTTGGATTCCACCAAACCCACTCTATGCATGCAAATCTACTCAATTGGTACTGGTTTGAAAATAGGCATAAGCTCGGTAATTCAGGTTGATAACCATGAGACAGAAGGCTAAGCATATTTTTTTTTTCAAAAGTTCTCAAAATCAAGTTGTACTATTTTGGTGGCACCTTGCACCCACAAAAGTAGTCCATGCCATGTGCTGGCATTTTAACCATTTGTTTCATATACTTTGAATTATTTCAAAAATAGGTGCAAGTAGCGGGCTCACCTTTCATAGCAGAAACTTGATATTTTGAACACCCAAAGAAGGTTCTTTCATACATTCCTATACTTGGGTACATACATTTTTTGATGATTTTCCCGAACATCCTATCACGCATTTCTAGTCCTTTTATGAACTAGTTTCGATAAAAGGGTAGAGTATCATTAAATTCTGGGAAAATAGGAAAAGTGTCAAAAGTTCTCTATTCTCCTACACAAGCCCTGAAATACGATATATTTTTGAGCCGTTCCACATCATGCTACCTCCGTTATTTAAAGTAAGACATATATTTTTAGTCAAATTCAACATACTTTGACCAATCTTATAGACAAAATATGAATATTTACAAAATTTAATTAACATACAATGTAAATATACTCTATGGTGAGTCTATTCATATTGATTTGGTATTCAAAATGTTCATATTTTTAAGATTGGTCAAAATTACACTACGTTGACTTTTAACAAAAAATATGTCTTACTTTAAAGAATGGAGGGAGTAATTAATATTGGTACCTACTTCCTCCATACTGGTTTATTAGGCGTCTAATGAAAACTAGGTAATCACAAGAGTTGGGCGCAATTAGCATTAATGATCCATTTAATTAGACGTACAACGTGTGGCCCATAACGCTCGCTGCCACTTCCGCTCCCCAATCTGCATGCAGTTAGTTATCGGTTTATTAGGTGCCTTCGGCCGGGGTGCATGAGGTTGCGAGGCGATGATGGGCAGGCAAGAGGTGGGGTAGGGCGGCGTAGAGGCCGTTGATCAAGACCATGGCCACAATGCTGGTTGGAGGCTCGAGGCACATCCAACAATCTAGGTAGTACTATGATCTCAAGTATATGGATATGTTCATACACACCACATATTATGAGAAATACTGATGACATAATAAGACGATGTATCTCATTGTAACTCATAGGTAGGTCCATCCTATGTTAGTTCAACCAACTTATGTTATTATGTTCACACTGCCAGTTTCATATCTACATACCCATGACCGAAAAACACTGTCCTCAGCTGATGCATGTCCTACTAAGGATTGATTTAGAATAATACTCATATACATGCAAAAATGGTTTCACTGGAAAATCACATATTCGTCAACTAATTCGCAAGGTATTATTAAGGACATAAAACAAAAAAGTTTCGGAAATATGGAGTCTTTATTATTTCCTATAGGGAATAAATTCAAACACACTCTCCACTTGGAGAAATATTCGCCGGGCCTCTCAAGTGATCAGATTGAAAAAGTATGGCCATGTGAGTTAAGTTAAGAGTTAACTAGGTTTAAGGATATTTGTATCAAGGGATCGAGAAGAGATTGAGCTATCACAAGGATTACAAGCACTCCCTTTGAAGTTGACAAGGTATATTGTGAGACAAAAGAAATGAGACATACTATACATTATGAAAGTAAATAGGATTGACTTAATTAAAGTAACTCGAGAGTTGGCATGTTGTGTTGAGCCGCTACCAACTATCGAGTTAAGAGAGAAGGGTTATCTAGTACTATGGAGTAAGTTAAGTCGCGTTCGAGTAGACATGAATTTATAGGGTGATACACTTAATGGGAACATAACCAATCGGATGTGTGACCCGACTTACATAAGCTAGTCAGGTTGGACCGGAGTAGCACTTGGACAATGAGTTTTGCATGGATTGGATTTTTGTAGTATTAGTATTCGTATTACCACAAGGTTTTAACTCTAAACAAATGAAGCTGCAACTCTAGTTTGAAACGAGCCTTCCAACAGTCCAGGGAAGGGTTTAACCTATTAAAGATGAAATCGTTACGCTCTTCCAGAGGCACCAAGCTGCAGTGACAAAAATCTCCATAAAACAAGGACCAGTGAAGTATTTCCAGATGCCCTTTGAAATTTTCATTAGGATTCAGAGAGACAAGTACAAAATCAGTTCTTATTCGGTTTTACACTTTAGAAAAGCTGAATATACTTGCTTAGATGCTAGCAGGTTAGCGGTTTTGACAGGTACAGGGGCACCGCATGAGTAACAACATAGCCGTCGCCGCCGGCGCCATCTGCATCTTCATCGTCGCCTTCGTCTAAGAATTGACAGGTCCTCGCCTTCTCTAGTTGCCGCTCTAGCACTAGGAGGGGTGGGGAACTCGGACCTGCGTAGGGCGCTATACAAAGGTCCTTAATGTTAGAGCTTGGTTTTGATTGTTTTGTTCTTCGTCAATGGAGATGACTTCGTCTGCCATAAGTGATCTTCCGCGCTTCGTTCGACAGCGTGATCTCCTTCCCGACGTCAATGGTGGTTTTGGAATATTAAGTTTGTCTAGGTATGGTGTTGGAGATATGCCCTAGAGGCAAATAAATAATAAGATTTATTGCATTATCTCTTTAAAGTTTATAAATAGTTTTATACCATGCTATAACTGTATTAATCGGAATTGTTAATACACGTGTGGTATGTAAACAAACCAGAGTCCCTAGTTAAGCCTCTAGATAAACTAGTCCATCAGTCAATGGATGATCGTGATTTCGCGATCATATTGCATTAACAATTGATGGTGGAGTTATTTTATTGGGAGAATAATTTGATGGACACTACCCAAAGTATTGCAGTTAGGATCGTATCAGATAGTTCAACACTGTAATAGGATAATAACGTGGTAGCTTATTCCTTAGACCGTGAGATTACATCAAGTCGCTGCTTCTGAAAGATACGGCTGATCGCACCTAACGTCATGTCTCATACGCACGACAATAAGGGTGACACTTTCAGGTATTGGAAGGAAGTAGTTGGGGCGAGTGATCAAGAGCGGGATTTGTTCATCTGTGTGATGGATTGATATGCTGGGCCCGCTCGGTGAGATTATATCTGTAAAGCTGCGCAGCGTATGACTAGGTCATTGAAGATATAATTTCATGGGAACGAGTAAAGCAACTTTGTCGGTAAAGAGATAAAACACAACATCGGATGTTGACGATCGTATCTCGGACGAGGAAGTATCAACGAACAAAGGGAATGACCATATCATGTTAACGGTTCAAAGATGATTCAAGGATGATTTATTCTAGAATGCACGGGGGTCGTCATAGTCATCCAGGGCTCCCTGACGGTCATTGGCGGGAGGGTCTCGACCATGTCCGGAGTATTCTCGAACCGAGGGTAACACACTTAAGGTCTTGACGACGCTAGGAGAACGTTTTGGAAACATCGGAGTGGCTTAGGTATAGAGATAGGAGGTTTCGGAAAAGTTCCGGCAAGAACGGAAGAGTTCCGGGGAAGACCGGAAGAGTTCCGGGGAGACCGAAGTGAGTTCGGAGTGATCCGGAAATTGTTTCGGAGTCACGGGAGATTAAATAGTATGTAAATATATTAATTATGGAATTATATATATTTATATTAATTTAATATTAAAGAAAAAGGAAAAAAATGGGGCAGCCACCTAAATGGGCCCTAGAGGCCCAAAGGGGAAGTCCCCCCCCCCCATGAGAGGGGTGCGGCTGGGCCATGGGGCCCATGCGGCTGCCATGGGGTGCGGCTAGCCCATGTAGGCAGCCGCACCAACCCCTCCTCCTTTTAGTCCCACATGGAGAGTTGAGGAGAGGTGCACACCCTTTTCCCTCAATAAATAGGGACCCGGATTAATTGGAAAAATACACAGAAAATTCAGGAATTAATTCCGGTTGGCCCAGGCTTCTCCCTAGTCCAATTCCTCCCTCCCCATCTCTCGACGTGCGCGGTCCCAAGTCTGGACAGCGTATACGGGAGACCTGTAAACCGCAGCGCACCGTTGTGCTGTGGGTTTCCACCCAAAGTTCTCGCTTCCGCTATTCCGGCTGGATCGGGGAGCACGGAGGTCATCGTCAAGGTCCGTACGTGTGCGAGTACTCGGAGGTGCTGCTCTCTCACGAGTTCGGCACTAGGAGCTTCTTCATCGCCGCGTCTCCTTCTTCTTCGTCGCGCCGAGTTCTCCGCGACCTTGAGGTCGGCTACGTACGTCTTCATCGGCAACGCTTGTGCGGGAGCGTAATTCCCGCTATCGGTCTACAAGGGTATGTTTCCGATGACTTCTCCGTTACTGCATTACTAGATAGATAGATCCTGGCTAGTTTCGGTGTTGCGATAGTTAGAAAAATTATTGTTTTCTGCTACGAACCCCATCATATGGTTCATCAGATCTTGTTTCGCCAGATCAATCTTGGATTGTTTCTTATGGTTGTCGCGAGGAGGATTGTCCTCGCAATATCTATCCCGGCTACTACGTCTTCGGCAATGGTGATTTGTTCTCTTGGCTCCCATCGACGTCGACAAAGTGGTTCAGTTATCTGTCCCTGGTATATCAGTGGTGGTGCTCTTGCCAATGTTGCTTGATTAATTTAATGGCTGCGTGCGTGCACAAAGTCTTGGCATTGCGGCTCAAAATTAAAAGGGGAGAACCTTCATTGGTATTCACGGGTCCGTGGTTTGGTGTATTCGGCTTTGTTCTACGGCTGCCTTCAGAAAAGTACAAGATTGTGTCATGGAAGAAGAAAGGGCTTGAAGATCTCATAGATTTGCTCGTCTCTTTTAGTATTGTTTTTGTAATCGATGTAATCGTGTACTCTTTGCTGGTTTAATATATATGGTAAAATTCAAAAAAAAAACAACATGCTTACAAAAGAATCTCTCACCTAGAATCGTTACCTCATTAGTTTATGCATATTTCTGCTAACTAAACCAAACTATTCGATGATCAGAAAGCACATGTATATATCATTATATCTACCTTGTTTTAAACAAGTGCACATGCAAGCCTATCTTTTAAAATGCAATGAACACTTATCTTGAACTTTGGAGTGATTGGTAGTTGCTCTGAACAAATGCCTTCCTGCTTGGTTGTCTTAATAAGAAGATAATTGTAGTCATGTTACTCTTAGCCCAGAGACTAGAGTTGTGCATGAGATTTTTTTGTCCAATAACTAACATCACCTTAGGTTCTTTTATCTCTTATTCGCCATGGCTGTTCATTCTGGTGCTTTAGCATGGTGGCTTCTTCAGGAGATGCATAGTATAGCTATATAGGTTACTTTGGTTTGCTAAACCAAAAGTGGTATGCTGCACTTTGGCAAGAGTTTGCTAGCTAGTGCAATCTGGTCTGTAATCATTGGAAAGGTAAAGGAGGCAAAGTACTTCTCTGTTATACTTGACTGTACCCCAAATGTCAGCCATGAAGAACAAATGACTTTGATAATAAGGTATGTTCATACATCTTCACATTCGGTTTGCATTGAAGAATCCTTCTTGTTTTTATGGATGTGAATGATACCACTGGACTGGGATTGTATGATGTTCTACAACATGCATAGAAGACTACTACAAGAAATATGCTATCATATGACCTTTTATAGTGATGCTTGAAATTTTGGTCATAGATCTATGACCTTTTCAAACCAGTTGGTCATACGCTGACTTTGAGGGCGTAAACCAGGAAACAATATGACCAATTGTGTCAAAAAGGTCATTGTCAATTGGTCATAATTCAAACAGCACTGGCCTATGACCTTTTTTCTAGACTATTAAGACCAATTTAAATGATCATTCACACTAGTGGACAGCCAACTCATCGCTCTCGCCTACGTGTCAGTATTTATGTGTCATTTTCGCTTATGTGTCACTTTGACTGGGCAGCCAACTCAGCAATCTCACCTATGTGGCAATGTCATTTTTGCTTACGTGTCACTCTGATAGGTAGGACCCATTGTCAGCAGTAGGACACACAGCACACCCGACATGACATGTGGGACCCATCCATACCCCGCCTCCCACGCCCTGACATATGGGTCCCGCCCACCCTCGCATGACATGTGGGTCCCGCCCCAACCCTCTTCCTTGACATATGGGACCCGCACCCATCCAACCTGATATGTGGATCCCAGCCCACCCCTGACATGCGGGTCCCGCCCCCACCACTGACATGTAGGGCTAGTGTCACCACACCCGACATGTGGGTCCTAGCCCCGCAATGACAAGTGGGACCCGCACAAACCATACCTGACATGTGGCTCCACCCCGCGCCCTGAAACGTGGGTCCCGCACCCACCCTGCCCGACATGTGGATCCCACACCCGCGCGCCCTGACATGTGGGTCCCGCAACCACCATGCCTGACATGTGGCTCCACAACGCGCCCTGACATATGGGTCCTGCCCACCTTCGCATGACATGTGGGTCCCGCCCCATCGCGCCAATCCCCGTGTAATATTGTGCAAAAACCTTGCGCGAGCAGGGACTCGAACCCACGACCGTGCGCTCGCAAATACTGCTCTCTACCGCTAGGCTGTTGTAGTGTTGTTGTTTGTATGGAGAAGCTAGCCCATATATAGTGATATTCCTATCTGGGTACAGAAACAAGCACGGGACTTGGCAGAAATTTCCCCATCTCATCTCAGAATCATTCCGCTTCAGCCGGCGGAGGGGGTTGAGGGCGGCATTCACCGGCGGAGGGGGTTGGGGGCGGTGTTCACCGACGGAGGCGGTTGGGGGCGGCGTTCACCGGCGAAGGCGGTTGGGGGCGGCATTCACCGGTGGAGGGGTTCGGGCCGGCGAGGGGCTGGGGCGCCGGCATGGACGGGGAGGGAGCGCCTCGGCCACGACAGGACCGCGCCGTCAGCCACCTCCCCGCGTCAGCGGCGTGAACCTGCCCGCCTCAGGAGCGCCGTCACGGATAGACCCTGCCCGCCATCCATGGTAGAGAATCCCTCTCCTTTCTCCCCTCTTCTTCCCTTCTTCTCCGACTTGGCGTCCATGGTAGCGCACTCGAGCAGTTAACTGAAGAACAACAAGTTTTCTTCCGTGTTAGAAGCATTCGTTGTGTCAGCTGATTTACAGAGATCCATCCTATTTTGTAAACATGGTCTCTAGTCTACAGAATCTCTAGATGATATTTAGAACAGATGAACAAAAACCTGTGCTTTTATTGCAAGTATGTGTTTTGTTCAAGAAATTGTTGTTAAATTGTGGCATTATGGTGTCTTTTTCAGATGGACAGAAGCTGGATAACAAAGGGTGTTAGAAAGCTTTCCAATGAACACTTGAAGGGAGTGGAAGAGTTCATGCAATGTGTTCGCAGAAATTTTGCAAAGGATGACCGCATTCTTTGCCCATGCAGCCAATGCCTAAACCATAGAGAAGAAATTGATCAAGGGTTGAAGATCATTTGCTTCTTAATGGAATGGCCAGCACCTATGATAGGTGGATCCTTCATGGAGAACCAATGCAGGCAGGACCTCAAAACGTGGAAGCTGAAGCACAGCCACACCATGGTAGTGATGATGACATCTATTATATAATTAAAACACAAGATAACCAACGGTAAAGATTTATCACGCTAAACTTAAGAGATCTCAACGGTTCAGATCTTGGATTAGGCAATGAAGGACGCGCGTCCACGACTAACGCCTAAACGTTCGATGACAAGACTAGAGCATAGGAATCGTTTCGTATTCTAATTGGAGTCCAAACACATCATAGATAGCTTGATTGCTGGAGGCTTGCGTGATAGACATCGCCACGAAAAGAAATCACCCATCAGCACATACACGTGCAATTGACCGCCGCCGCCGTATCCTAGGGTCTCCTCACGTACGCACGCTGCCGCGGGACGTCGTATTCCGATCGCCTAGCGTGTCCTCGGGCATGGTGTCGCCGCCGCCAAGTTCGCCGATGCAATCGGCCAATCTACATAGATTCTTAACGTAAGTGAGTTTTAATCTCATGATACACCATGCAGGCATGCATGCATACATGATGGATCGATCGAATTAAGATTTGTGTGGTGCACGGACAGACGGACAGCCCAATGCAAGGTAAACATACGTGCAATTTAATTTCCTTTCAGTGCTTCAAATACGTACTTCTTTACAATACATTATACACTGTCTAGAAATTTGTTAGCTGGTATAAGATGCACATAACCTCCACGAATCAGGCTTTCGCCCCGCTTTATAAAGAAAGTAACGACCAACAAATAACCACCGATACAAGAACACCACACACACCACCTAACCTAATCAATGCTAGGTCATCAACCATCAATTTCCATTGAAACCGTATCTGCCGGAAGAGATGCCGTCGTGTATTCCCAGCGGCGAGGACAAACAATGGAGCCGGGAGCTTCATAGATTATTCACATATGCCTATGCACGGCGACCGATGAAGTTGTTGAAAGAAGCTGCGCGGCCAGCCAGCGTGCCTGCCACGATCTTGCCAACAAGCTGGTCAGATGTGTTTTCCCTTGAGAGCGGAGCAAAATCGGTTTGGTCGTCGGCGTGCCTCTCTGCGCGGCGCAAAAAAAAAATCTTACTACATGGGAGATAATCGTCATCTTAATTCCTCACCTATGCGACCACCGGAAATGCGACCACCGGAATGTGATTGCATCAAACATCGGATGGCCAACACCCAGCAGCATGTCCGCGAGGACTTGACACGGCTACAATGGGCGTAGACAGTTATGTCGCCCTTGATCAGCCCGTGAAATTCCAGGAGCACATCGACGGCTTGCGGTGTCGTCCAGCTGGAGACGATGTCCAGCACCTTGGTGGAGATCGTCATGTAAAAATGTAAAACCAGGCGACGCTTCATCGTGGATCTGGATCCACTTGGCATCGTAAAGACCAGCGATCTGGGTCCACTCGGCATCGTCAAGACCAGGTGATCAAGGAGATTCGCCGGTAGAGCTCTACGACCTGCGTACGTGGCCGCAAGCACATGCATGTGCCATCTTAAGCAACGAGCTTTTGCCGTACCGGCTGCATTGGACTACAACTTTGAGTCCTATATGACGTTAAGTTTGGAGACACCAAATAAGATTAGCTGACGACCATCGCAACTGCATGTTAGCCTGCAGCCACTGTGTTGTACTTGCACGAGAATGTTGCATGCATGGTGAAAGGATGGATTGGAGGTAAGCTGGTAAGATCTCCACATCTATGCATGAAAGGACCAGACGCAGAGCACAGTAATAGAATTATTAAACGAAAACTGTTTTCTTGACTATAGAACTTTTATCCGATGTACAGTATTACTCACAGGTGTCATGGTGTCCTGGTGAGTTGAGCTGCATGAAGCACGGTATAAGATGTTTCAGATTCAGGAGGTACAAAAATTCACCATGAAGTGTCATTTGAACGGTTCTGAGTGTATATATTGCCAGCGGCGAGGACAAACAATGGAGCCGGGAGCTTCATAGATTATTCACATATGCCTATGCACGGCGACCGATGAAGTTGTTGAAAGAAGCTGCGCGGCCAGCCAGCGTGCCTGCCACGATCTTGCCGACAAGCTGGTCAGATGTGTTTTCCCTTGAGAGCGGAGCAAAATCGGTTTGGTCGTCGGCGTGCCTCTCTGCGCGGCGCAAAAAAAAATCTTACTACATGGGAGATAACCGTCATCTTAATTCCTCACCTATGCGACCACCGGAAATGTGACCACCGGAATGTGATTGCATCAAACATCGGATGGCCAACACCCAGCAGCATGTCCGCGAGGACTTGACACGGCTACAATGGGCGTAGACAGTTATGTCGCCCTTGATCAGCCCGTGAAATTCCAGGAGCACATCGACGGCTTGCGGTGTCGTCCAGCTGGAGACGATGTCCAGCACCTTGGTGGAGATCGTCATGTAAAAATGTAAAACCAGGCGACGCTGCATCGTGGATCTGGATCCACTTGGCATCGTAAAGACCAGCGATCTGGGTCCACTCGGCATCGTCAAGACCAGGTGATCAAGGAGATTCGCCGGTAGAGTTCTACGACCTGCGTACGTGGCCGCAAGCACATGCATGTGCCATCTTAAGCAACGAGCTTTTGCCGTACCGGCTGCATTGGACTACAACTTTGAGTCCTATATGACGTTAAGTTTGGAGACACCAAATAAGATTAGCTGACGACCATCGCAACTGCATGTTAGCCTGCAGCCACTGTGTTGTACTTGCACGAGAATGTTGCATGCATGGTGAAAGGATGGATTGGAGGTAAGCTGGTAAGATCTCCACATCTATGCATGAAAGGACCAGACGCAGAGCACAGTAATAGAATTATTAAACGAAAACTGTTTTCTTGACTATAGAACTTTTATCCGATGTACAGTATTACTCACAGGTGTCATGGTGTCCTGGTGAGTTGAGCTGCATGAAGCACGGTATAAGATGTTTCAGATTCAGGAGGTACAAAAATTCACCATGAAGTGTCATTTGAACGGTTCTGAGTGTATATATTGCATTTTTTTAGACGATGTAGATTTATCGAGTCAATGCCAAGGATATGGATCTGTGTGATTTTACATGGAAGCTAAGAAGTATAGGTCTTCGATGTCCGGCGACAACATGCAAGCTTATCAAAAACGCCGCAGGACAGATCGAAGGAACGCCAGCATATATCTTGCAAACGTCGACAACTCCTGCATCGGCAAATCGACCGCACGACTTGCGAAAGACGAGGAATGGTGATTTATCTATACATGTTCGTTTGCGTCACAAATCGAAGATCCTACATGCTGGCAGCACGCTCAGGGGATCCAAGGCACATCATCAAGCTGAAATCTTCAGGTAATACAGAAATTCTCAGTAATAGCTATCTGCAATGTTCATGTGTCATCATCATGCCGAAATCTTTGAGTAATACTGAAATCCTCAGGTAATAGCTATCTGCAATCTTCATGTGTGTTTATATCTTCTCATCCCAACGTGTGTTTAGGATTTAATCCTTTCTGCAGCATTAGGTCCGTTGATATTTTAATCTGATCTGGCTCCAATAATATCATGAGCTGGAAATTCATGGAGTAAAGGTCAATTTGTCCACATAATGAGCCACATTGCTATTCCCAGGAATTCCAGACCACAGGCTAAACTGAAGGTAGGTTATCAACAAAGCTGTAGGTTTATATAACGTTACGAGACTGAAAATAAGACAGCTTGGAAACGAATACATAGAGGTACAGATAATCACACATACCTCATTACCAAAAAAGTAAAGGTATACATACCTATGATCATCATGTCACCCAGTGAATCAAAATTGCTGAAACGAATGCAATATTCATTAGCTGTCTAGACTGTCTTCTTTGCAATGATCATAAATAAGATCCACCCCTTGAACACTGCCATGGGCAACTATATGTGACATTATTAAGAGTGACTAGAACGGATGGACTGAAGGTACTGATGCCGCAAATGAGTGTCCAAGTGAAGATAGAGTGAAGAATATTATTTAGAAGGATATACTCTATAGTGCAGTACAAGAAATTTAAAACCATGACTTATGGAGTGTCCTAATAAAAAACACAGAGTTATTTCAAAAAAAAACACAGAGTAAACATGCCATAATATGGGAAACATAACTGTAAGCTAGAGCTAGAAAATTTAAGTTCAGCATAGCATGTTCCTGCTTGCTGACCGTGCTTCACTTGGACATGATTCATTTTACATATTTCTAGCATGCTCCTCTCATCTCTCCCATGCTTTCTAGCATACTCTGACTGTCCGTGGCCATAGGCAAGAGCGAGAGCAATACACTCATAGCGCCGGCCGCTGGAAGCAAGCAGAGGCACGGGAAGCTGCAGAGGCACAAAAATCCACACCACAGAAAACAGATCCAATGTAATTTCAGTCTCCATGCTCCATTCTCCACTTTCCGGCTGATCTCACTTGAGAAGCGATATTGATATAGGCATCCAGCCACCTGGCATGTCCTGGAGACAATGGAGATGTTAATCATGTGTTTCATCGACGTGCCAGGTTGCAGCAGAAAGACCAAAGCCCTCGGCGCATCAGGTAAATGACATAACCAAAAGATTTTCCACAAAGTCCACTAAAGTAAACTCAATAGTTACATCTTCACTAAAATAGTTTTCTTTATTTCGGATGAAATAACATCTAAAGTACACGATCAATTAAATTAAATTATCAAATTTATGTGAGGGAAATTAGTGATGAGAAACACTGCCTAATTTTTTTCTATTTTATTAAAATATTTACATGACGATTTACTAATATTTACAAGCTAATGAAAATATACAAACACACTAATAAATCTAGCCGCGCAAATGCGCGGGCCACCCAGCTAGTTGCTTTTATGGAAAATGTTCTGCAAGGGAATGATGGTTTGGAGGAGGAGGATGGGTTTGAAGATGATAGGATACCTGACTTGTTGAAGGATCTGTATAACTCTGAAGACCGTTTTGATGGACAAAGGTCAATGTTTGCCGAGGTGTTAGAGGAGGCGAAGCGAGCAGCCGTTGAAGGGGGTAAATTTTCAAGATTTACCTTCACCGTGAAGCTACTTCACATCAAGTCTTTCTACCGGATTAGCAATGTTGCCTTCAATGCAATACTCAACCTGTTGAACTTGCAGTTCCCTGGTAGCAGTGTTCCCAAGGATTACAATGACGCGTTGCGCGTAATCCGCAAGTTGGGGCTTGGTTATGCCTCTATACATGTCTGCCCAAATAACTGTGTGTTGTATCGAAAGAACAGGATGAGAATTTTGCAAACCTTTTGGCTCTGTTGGGAGCTAGAGCTACTGGGAGCTAGTTTCACCTGGTGGCTTTTGGGAACTAGCCTTGTGGCTATCAGCTGAGCTGAGATGTGAACCTGGGATTTTGTCTGAGATGAACTTGTCATTTCTGTGAACATGTCACTTCTGTGAACACGAACCTGTGATTTTGTCCTGAGATGTATATGATGCGTTATGTGCTGACCTTAGATGAATCTGATATTTGTGTTGAGATGCTATGTGCTTTCCTGTGCTTCAATGAAAATGAATTCAAAACTAAGACTAAAATTGAATTTGAATTTGAACTTGAATTTGAATTTAAATAAGATAAACATAATATAGAAAGCATTAATGGGCCACAAATAACAGCAAAGCCCAAATTTAGATTTCACTAATTGGGCTCTTAAAAGGCCATGGCCCAAACTTAGTTGGACCGAAACAGTAAATTGCAATATATAAATTACCGAAAAAAAGGCTAAGGCCCAAAAAATATGGACTGCAAAAAGGCCCAAATTGTTGGGCTTGGCCCATCTAGCCGCCTAAAACTAACAGGAAAAAAAAAGTTAAATGGGCTGACGTATTGGGCCTGGCCCATATAGACGGCTGAACCAGACCGGGCTGATTCTAGTCAACGACCATTTCATTTGGTCACAAATTTGCCACGTCAGCTTTGCCACGTTGGATTTGACGTGGCGTGGTCAAATTGCCCGTGACCAAAAAATTGGTCATAAAATTTGTGACATTTCCTTTTGGTCATAGACGTCTATGACCAATCAAAAAAAAGGTCATATTGGACAATTAGTGACACTCATAACGTGACCAAGTGTATTTGGTCACAAAAAGGTCATAGATTAAAAATTATGACCATTCAGTGACCAATATGGAGGGTCATAGGATAGCATATTTCTTGTAGTGACTCTTGACCTTGGTATGGATGATGTGAGAGGGCAGGGATATGATAATGGGTCGAATATGAAAGGAAAACATCAAGTGGTACAAAAGAAACTTTTGGGTATAAATCCAAGAGCCTTTTATTCAGCTTGTGGTTGTCATAGTCTTAATTTGACACTATGTGATATGGCAAATTCTTTTGGTAAAGCAACACATTTTTTGGGAGTTATACAACTCATATAAGAGGTGGCAATTTCTTAAAGATAATATAATAGGATTGATTCTCAAGTCATTGTCATGATGTCATCTACTCGTTGGGAGAGTCGCGTTGACAGTGTTAAGGCTATAAGGTTCCAGATCACAGAAATAAGGGAGGCTTTGTTACAATTGGCTGAAAGTGTTAAGGATCCATGGACAGAGTCAAGCTAAATCATTGGCAGAACATGGACTTGGTGACTTTGAATTTGTGGCATCATTAATCATCTGGTATGAAATATTATCTACTATTAATATGATCAGCAAGCAACTTCAGTCAAAGGATGTGCTTATTGATATTGCAATTGAGTCAGTACAAGGGCTGATTTCGTTTTTTCACTAAGTATAGAGAAATTGGCTTTTCAAAAGCATTGGAAGTTGCAATGGAGATGGATATTCCTCTAGTGTTCCGCACCAAGTGTAAAATCAAAAGAAAAAGGTAATTTGACGAGGGCGCATATGACAAATCTAATGATTTAAAATATGTAGAGGATTCATTCAGGGTCAATTATCAAGCTATAGCTTCACTTAACAGGAGATCTGATCAATATCAAGGGTACGGAAAAACTTTTGGTTTCTTGTTTACTTGAGATAGATTGCGATCCATTGACTTGAGGGCTGCTTGTCTTAATCTTGAGAATGCACTTCAGAGGGAAGAACATAAGTATATTGAGGGGAATAACATTGAAGAACGTAAGGATATTGATGGGCGGGAATTGTTTATTGAGCTAACCTACGTCCAAGATATACTTGAGAAATCCATGGTACCTATTGATATTTTGAACTATTTTAAGAAGCACCCCTATTATCTTGTTGCTACTATTGCATACAAAATTTTATTAACCAGTCCTGTTACGGTTGCCTCGCTGGAAAGGAGCTTCTCCAAACTCAAGTTGCTGAAATCTTATTTGCGGACTACTATGACACAAGAAAGACTCAATTGATTGGCGACAATAGCACTTGAAAATGATATCCCGGAGAAGATTAATTACGTATATATGATTGAAGAATTCATTTCAAGAAATACTAGACCGGTGATGCTTTTTAGTAGAACATGAGGTCAGTTTATTGCTTTAGTCGTACTTTTAGTAGAATTAAGGTTTGATATGTCAGACCATTATTGCAAACCATTCAGTTTCGAAGAGTTCTACTTGGAGACAAATGGGATGCGTGGTTGCAGCTAGTTGAGCGACTAATGTGAGTCACTCTAACTAACTTACCTGATGCATTTAAATGGAATTTAACTACATCTGGGGTTTATTATACAGTCAAGTCTTTATACGCTGATTTATTGAATGGACATACAAGGTATTTTTTGAAATACCTGTGGAAACTGAAAGTACCACTAAAGATTAAGATTTTCTTATGGTTCCTTCATCGGAATGTATTACTCACTAAGGATAACCTGGTTAAACGACGTTGTTCAGGTTGTACTAAATGTGTGTTTTGCCATGAGAATGAGACGGTGCAACAACTATTCATATCATGCTCTTTTGCCCGCAATATTTGGAGACTTATACATTTTACCTTTAATATCTCGCCTCCCACCAACATTGCGAATATGTTTGGTTCTTGGCTGAATGGAATTGACTCTAAAACAAAAGCTAGAATACGTATAGGCGTGTCTGCTTTGCTTTGGTCAATTTGGAACTGCCGAAATGATATTGTGTTTAACAAATCAAATGTTGCTCATTACTTGCAGGCTATCAACCATCTACTGGATCCATACTTGGTCCCTACTTCTACCTATCGACCTGAGGGCGCTCATGGATATCGGATGTACCCGTATGCTGGTGGTTGTCCGCTCTATCTTGTGCCCTGGAGGCTGGTTAAATACTAGAAGGCTAAATGCGTAGATTTGCGATCTTCATTTGGCTTATTTTCGTTGCTACTTTGTGTGATCCATAAATTGTAATAAGCTGGCTACTTCTGCTTTGAATGTTTAAATTAATATAAAAACGGCTTTGTGCATCATTTTGATGCAGAGGCCGGGGTGACCTTTTCCTAAAAAAAATTTATTGTGAAAAATAACACATATTAAAGTTATGCAATAAAGTGAAAATATTTTTAGTTGCTATGTAATGTAAAATTTTCACATTTCAAGGCCCCATATTACGTTTCGCCACCATGTGGCTGGAGATTTTGAGTTATCTATTGGGTGTCTTCTCTGTTCTAACGGACTTGTTTCTGTTTTTCAAGGTCGTGCACGTTAGGATACGGTTTATGATCGTTTGTAGGGCATAGGATGTAGTGTGCAATGATCTAAATTTTAAGGCTCTCCGAATATCTAAGAAACTAGCTGGGTGGCCCGCGCATTTGCGCGGCTAGATTTATTAGTGTGTTTGTATATTTTCATTAGCTTGTAAATATTAGTAAATCGTCATGTAAATATTTTAATAAAATAGAAAAAAATTAGGCAGTGTTTCTCATCACTAATTTCCCTCACATAAATTTGATAATTTAATTTAATTGATCGTGTACTTTAGATGTTATTTCATCCGAAATAAAGAAAACTATTTTAGTGAAGATGTAACTATTGAGTTTACTTTAGTGGACTTTGTGGAAAATCTTTTGGTTATGTCATTTACCTGATGCGCCGAGGGCTTTGGTCTTTCTGCTGCAACCTGGCACGTCGATGAAACACATGATTAACATCTCCATTGTCTCCAGGACATGCCAGGTGGCTGGATGCCTATATCAATATCGCTTCTCAAGTGAGATCAGCCGGAAAGTGGAGAATGGAGCATGGAGACTGAAATTACATTGGATCTGTTTTCTGTGGTGTGGATTTTTGTGCCTCTGCAGCTTCCCGTGCCTCTGCTTGCTTCCAGCGGCCGGCGCTATGAGTGTATTGCTCTCGCTCTTGCCTATGGCCACGGACAGTCAGAGTATGCTAGAAAGCATGGGAGAGATGAGAGGAGCATGCTAGAAATATGTAAAATGAATCATGTCCAAGTGAAGCACGGTCAGCAAGCAGGAACATGCTATGCTGAACTTAAATTTTCTAGCTCTAGCTTACAGTTATGTTTCCCATATTATGGCATGTTTACTCTGTGTTTTTTTTTTGAAATAACTCTGTGTTTTTTATTAGGACACTCCATAAGTCATGGTTTTAAATTTCTTGTACTGCACTATAGAGTATATCCTTCTAAATAATATTCTTCACTCTATCTTCACTTGGACACTCATTTGCGGCATCAGTACCTTCAGTCCATCCGTTCTAGTCACTCTTAATAATGTCACATATAGTTGCCCATGGCAGTGTTCAAGGGGTGGATCTTATTTATGATCATTGCAAAGAAGACAGTCTAGACAGCTAATGAATATTGCATTCGTTTCAGCAATTTTGATTCACTGGGTGACATGATGATCATAGGTATGTATACCTTTACTTTTTTGGTAATGAGGTATGTGTGATTATCTGTACCTCTATGTATTCGTTTCCAAGCTGTCTTATTTTCAGTCTCGTAACGTTATATAAACCTACAGCTTTGTTGATAACCTACCTTCAGTTTAGCCTGTGGTCTGGAATTCCTGGGAATAGCAATGTGGCTCATTATGTGGACAAATTGACCTTTACTCCATGAATTTCCAGCTCATGATATTATTGGAGCCAGATCAGTTAAAATATCAACGGACCTAATGCTGCAGAAAGGATTAAATCCTAAACACACGTTGGGATGAGAAGATATAAACACACATGAAGATTGCAGATAGCTATTACCTGAGGATTTCAGTATTACTCAAAGATTTCGGCATGATGATGACACATGAACATTGCAGATAGCTATTACTGAGAATTTCTGTATTACCTGAAGATTTCAGCTTGATGATGTGCCTTGGATCCCCTGAGCGTGCTGCCAGCATGTAGGATCTTCGATTTGTGACGCAAACGAACATGTATAGATAAATCACCATTCCTCGTCTTTCGCAAGTCGTGCGGTCGATTTGCCGATGCAGGAGTTGTCGACGTTTGCAAGATATATGCTGGCGTTCCTTCGATCTGTCCTGCGGCGTTTTTGATAAGCTTGCATGTTGTCGCCGGACATCGAAGACCTATACTTCTTAGCTTCCATGTAAAATCACACAGATCCATATCCTTGGCATTGACTCGATAAATCTACATCGTCTAAAAAAAATGCAATATATACACTCAGAACCGTTCAAATGACACTTCATGTGAATTTTTGTACCTCCTGAATCTGAAACATCTTATACCGTGCTTCATGCAGCTCAACTCACCAGGACACCATGACACCTGTGAGTAATACTGTACATCGGATAAAAGTTCTATAGTCAAGAAAACAGTTTTCGTTTAATAATTCTATTACTGTGCTCTGCGTCTGGTCCTTTCATGCATAGATGTGGAGATCTTACCAGCTTACCTCCAATCCATCCTTTCACCATGCATGCAACATTCTCGTGCAAGTACAACACAGTGGCTGCAGGCTAACATGCAGTTGCGATGGTCGTCAGCTAATCTTATTTGGTGTCTCCAAACTTAACGTCATATAGGACTCAAAGTTGTAGTCCAATGCAGCCGGTACGGCAAAAGCTCGTTGCTTAAGATGGCACATGCATGTGCTTGCGGCCACGTACGCAGGTCGTAGAACTCTACCGGCGAATCTCCTTGATCACCTGGTCTTGACGATGCCGAGTGGACCCAGATCGCTGGTCTTTACGATGCCAAGTGGATCCAGATCCACGATGCAGCGTCGCCTGGTTTTACATTTTTACATGACGATCTCCACCAAGGTGCTGGACATCGTCTCCAGCTGGACGACACCGCAAGCCGTCGATGTGCTCCTGGAATTTCACGGGCTGATCAAGGGCGACATAACTGTCTATGCCCATTGTAGCCGTGTCAAGTCCTCGCGGACATGCTGCTGGGTGTTGGCTGTCGATGTTTGATGCAATCACATTCCGGTGGTCGCATTTCCGGTGGTCGCATAGGTGAGGAATTAAGATGACGATTATCTCCCATGTAGTAAGATTTTTTTTTGCGCCGCGCAGAGAGGCACGCCGACGACCAAACCGATTTTGCTCCACTCTCAAGGGAAAACACATCTGACCAGCTTGTTGGCAAGATCGTGGCAGGCACGCTGGCTGGCCGCGCAGCTTCTTTCAACAACTTCATCGGTCGCCGTGCATAGGCATATGTGAATAATCTATGAAGCTCCCGGCTCCATTGTTTGTCCTCGCCGCTGGGAATATACGACGGCATCTCTTCCGGCAGATACGGTTTCAATGGAAATTGATGGTTGATGACCTAGCATTGATTAGGTTAGGTGGTGTGTGTGGTGTTCTTGTATCGGTGGTTATTTGTTGGTCGTTGCTTTCTTTATAAAGCGGGGCGAAAGCCTGATTCGTGGAGGTTATGTGCATCTTATACCAGCTAACAAATTTCTAGACAGTGTATAATGTATTGTAAAGAAGTACGTATTTGAAGCACTGAAAGGAAATTAAATTGCACGTATGTTTACCTTGCATTGGGCTGTCCGTCTGTCCGTGCACCACACAAATCTTAATTCGATCGATCCATCATGTATGCCTGCATGCCTGCATGGTGTATCATGAGATTAAAACTCACTTACGTTAAGAATCTATGTAGATTGGCCGATTGCATCGGCGAACTTGGCGGCGGCGACACCATGCCCGAGGACACGCTAGGCGATCGGAATACGACGTCCCGCGGCAGCGTGCGTACGTGAGGAGACCCTAGGATACGGCGGCGGCGGTCAATTGCACGTGTATGTGCTGATGGGTGATTTCTTTTCGTGGCGATGTCTATCACGCAAGCCTCCAGCAATCAAGCTATCTATGATGTGTTTGGACTCCAATTAGAATACGAAACGATTCCTATGCTCTAGTCTTGTCATCGAACGTTTAGGCGTTAGTCGTGGACGCGCGTCCTTCATTGCCTAATCCAAGATCTGAACCGTTGAGATCTCTTAAGTTTAGCGTGATAAATCTTTACCGTTGGTTATCTTGTGTTTTATAATTATACTAGTTGGCATGTACGTGCAACGCACGTCTTCACAGTTACAAGGGACAATTTACAAGTAGCAAAAGATCGTACGAGGGTCTACGTGGAATTTTCTTGGTGCAAGTCAATAGCAGCACAAATAGCTCAACAATTGATTTTGGGATACTCTGAATCGATGTCAGAATAACTAAAAGTTGTTGCATTTTTTATCATGTCATTATCATAGAACGAAAGCAATTGAGATAGTTTGGCACCGACAACGGTTAATTTTCAGCTCCAGTGCAATTCTATCCTAAACAATACTGCTTTTTTACTCTGTCCTTTATTCGAGCTTTCAGAAATGCTGGAAGAACTTCATACTGTTTGAATATGACAAACTTTGAAGAGAGCCTTAAAAAGTTTAGAGAAGATCTTTCAAACAATGTATGAACTTCAAATAAAATTGATGACTACTTGAAAATAGGTGTTGAAGTCTGAAATCCACACCAAAATTCATCTCCAGAGCACGCAACCAGCCTAACAAAGCTATTTATCTAGAGGTTGGGAAAAATTACGTATGGTTATTAGTGTGAACACAATTCGACTATGCCTTGGTACAAATGAATTTATACTAAGAAAAACAGGCAGCACAGCCATACAAATATTGCATGAAGAAAGTCGGCCTACTATCTATAGAAAAAAATGGTTGGCAGGGCCGGCCCAGTCTAGCCCAACTCGCTGGTCTCACAGAGCGCGAGTCTGCGAGTCACGCAACCAAACCATCTCGCTCGCTCGCTCTTGTAAAACCCCTTACTCATCCCAATGCTTCAGGAAATTGTTGACCTTAGTCTTCAATGTCACGATGGAGAATCATGAGATGCGGTCCTGCACGACGCCGCGGATGGCTGCTAGGGGTCCGCAGTGGCGCTTCCTCTCACGAAATCGGCGGTTCTAGTTAGTGCTTTCGTCGGACGGAGGACTATTTTGTGTATCCCTGTAATCAGAAATTTGTTCTCTGTAACTGATGCAAAACGTTGGATCTTTCTCTATGGAATTCATGAATGATGTGAGGAGAAGGTTGCGCTTATTCTTTTTATAGAGCCAAACGATTTCAATCAATTAACTGAAAAGACTCGGTTACAATCGGAGTGCATAGCCTTTTACACCTTCTCTGGGAACCAATTGTTCCAGATTGAATCTACACCTAGCTGCCGCACACAGGCGGCAATTTCATGGGCAACCCTGTTGTGAGAAGTCTCGGTTACAATCTGGTTGCACTTATTCTGATGACATGCATATTCAGATTTTGTTGATGTGCAAGATGGATCCTTCACTTCATTCGATTGTGAATTTCAGTCAATGTGGTCTAAATCTGTTGAAAATGTGAGGGAACTGGAACACGACACAAGTACTGCATACAAAGTTCCTCAACTTGCTATGTACAGTACTGAATTGCCCGACCTCTATTTCTCTGTAAACTCAATACAAAAATCCTGTGTGCTCAACCATAACAAAAATCCTGTGTGCTCAACAATAAATCTGAAGCTGGATCCATCTTGTACATCACCAAAATGAAAGCACCAGGTTGTCTTGAATCAAAACAAAAGAACCTGCAGTTATCCATGAACAGATGAGTTTGAACGCGTGATCTGAACGGCGAGCCACCGCTGGCGGATGGTGAGCTCGCTTCCTCACCAGACGCCTAGTCACCTCGCCGGACCAAAGCAACTCGGCAACGCCTCAACCGCGAGCAGAGCGACACGAGGCCGCCGTCCACGGCGCGGAACCATCCCGAATTGATCTTGACGCTTGTCTCTCGCCAGCCCACGCGAGGCGGCAGAGCACCCGATCGATGGCGGCGACGGAGCAGGGGTCGCGGTCGTCGGCAGGGAATTGGATTAGCCTGGCTCCCAGCCTCCCAGGCTGTCACCGCCGCTGCTCGCTCCGCCTCCCTGCCCAAGGGCGAGTCCACCGCGCCGACGCCCTCCGCATGGATTGTAAACAATCTCTGGTGACGTACAAGACGACAATACAAAGCCGTACGTTGGTGTCCCGGATTTGGCGCAGAGCAAGGCTTGCAGGAGCTCCCTGAAATTTCCCATGCTGGGAGAGCACGTCAAGCAGGCGGAGGTGAAAGCTCGCACGGCCACGTTCGATGCCATCGGTGGCAGCCAGGCAGCATGGACTCACTGAACTGGAAGATCTTCGCGCCCGGCTTTGTCAATCGTTTATTTTTTGCGGTGGCAATCTCTGTAATATTTACGAAAATGAAGAGGTACGATGGCATTAGCAGTATTATGTGATTTGGTGGGAGGGTAAAACGGGAAAAAGTTGATTTGTGTTGAGTTGTCAAACATTGGAGCGATCTGAACCGTTGGCCAAATATTGAAGGGCTCAGATTCAATGTATCAACACAAGTTTGCTTTTTTAATAGTAGTATAGATAATAGATGTAAGGCTAGGTTATGTACACTGCCAAATTAAGCCATCAAAATAGGGCGTCTTGCTCACTAACATGACGTCTGGTTTTTTTCTCCAATTTTGTCGAGCAATTAGGATGTTCTAAACGATTAGGGACTCCTTTGCAGCAGGCAGACATGCCCTGTGTGTTGTTATGTCATCTAGGTTACATTTATAAGAGCATCTTCCCTCAGGGCGCCCAAACGGCCGCCCAAAGGTCTTTGGGTCGTGCCGGACCAAAATCGCCTCTCACTCGTGGCGCCCAAATGCGATTTTGGTCCGGTGCGGTCTAATTTTTGGTCCGGCACACCCAGTCCACGCCCTTCGCTTGGGCTGCGCCGGACGAAACGAAGCTCGTCGCCACGCCGGCCTCTGACGCGCGGGTCACACCTGTCAGCGGCACAACCACTTCAACCGTCGGTGGTCAAAGCCGCGTGATGTGTGGCCACGCCTCGTTTTCACAGTCGACGGGCACCAGTGAGCCGTCGCGTCCCTCTTCTCGCGCCTTTTCGAGGGCAGCGACGTTAATACCACCGCTCTCCGGCGGCCATAAAAAGCCTCACCCCCCGCCCCCGTTCCTCACACCTCGCAGCCGCACCCCATCGCCAGTCGCACTCGCAACCCCCACCGCCGCGAACCAAGGAGATGGCCGGAAGTTGGAGGTGGACCGGAGGCGCGGTGGCGAACGGCTTCACGCCGCGCACACTCCTCCGCGAGCAGGCGGAGGTGTTGCGGGAGAACGGCTACTCGATGCCGCCGGACATGCGCTCCCCAGGCTGCTGGGCGGTCTCCGTCGGCGGCATCCCGGTGTCGCGCCCGCTGACGCGGGCAAACCGCGAATTCCGCCCCACCATCATCGCGCATTACTAGCAGGAGCTGACGCCGGAGATGCGCGAGGACCCGCTCTGGGACCGGAGAACCCGAACAACCTCGCCCGCTACGAGGCGGCGTTCCAGCGCCTCTTTGACGAGGAGATGAGCCGCTAGGACGGCCCTAGAGCGCCGCCGCGGGACAAGAATGTCGACGGGCGCGAGGCGTTCTGGGGCGTGCCCGGGCGCACGCTCCACGCCATCATGGAGCACATCCGCAACGGCGGATCGCTGCTCCAGACGCCGGTTCCTCCTCCGCCTCCTCCACCTCCGGCAAGACGTTGGGCACCGCGGTCGGGGTCATCCTCGTCGCGCTCAGCATCGTCCTCCCCGCGCTCCGCGACCTCCTCCTCCCGCTCCCGCTTCGGTGTGAGCAGAGGCGACGAGCGGGAGCAGATGAAGGTGAAGACGGAGCCAGAGGTGTCGCCGCTCCTCACCGAGCTCATCGCTGCATAGATGGGCGCGGACGACGACACCATCACGTAGGCCGTCGCCGCCGCGTCCATGGATGACGTGCCGCCGCTCGACAGACCCTCTACCTGTGCTTGGTCGGCGTGGGAGCACGCCAAGAACAATGGCATGCCCTACTTTGACCTCACTGGCGACGACGACGCAGGGCCTAGCGGCGTCGTCAAGCAGGAGGACGGCGGTGCAGGGACCAGCGGCGGCGGCGCCGACATCAAGGAGGAGGAAGAGGACTACATGGCCTTCAGGCGCCGCTACCGCCGCCATTAGGGCAACTCCAACGCGCCGACCATTTGGTCCGTCTGTGTCCGAATCTGTCCGATTTGGGAAAGAGGGCGGCCCAACGCGCCGACGCATTTGGCCTGGCGTCCGTTTTTCTGTCCATGCGGACCCAATTCCGGGCCAAATTTGAGCCGAAATTGCGTCAGCATGAACACACGCTGTCGACCGCGCAGCGCTCCCCTTGACCTCCCTGGCCCGCCCGGCGGCCACAAGAAACCCTCACTCCTCTCTTTTCCACTCCCGCCTCCCAGCTCCTACCCCGCCAAAACCCTATGGCCGACGATGGACCGCCGCCGCCGCCACCGCCGCAACAACCAAGAGGGGACGAGGCAGCGCCGCCTTGTTCAAGCCGAAGAAGGAGCTCACCCTGGACGAGAAGAAGAGGGAGGCGGAGAAGCGCAACAATCGCCGGCACAACTTGAAGCACAAGAACGTCGTCGCGCAGCTGGAGGCCACCATGGCCACGGAGGCCGCTGCAACGGCGCGGTGGAGGCCACCGCAAAGGCCGCCGCCGACACTGAAGTCATCACCGCTAAAGCCACCACGACCACTCTCATCATGCTCGGGCTCGCCGGCGGTCAGTCCCCCGCCATGCCGGTCGCGGCTGCCAGCTCCGCGTCGTCGGCCAAGCCGCCGAGGAGGCCGTCGCCGGCCGTATCCACCACGCCGTCGCCCACGTATGGGTTCCTGCCGGTCACCTCGCCCGATACTGCCCCGATCGGCAAGTCTTGGCTTTCCGCTTCACCGAAAATGGGCGATTCCAGCAAGGGCGGGGCAGCAGTGCCTCCGCTCGATCTAAACCTCGGTCTTCTGGCCGGTGGCACGGCCGTGCCGGCTAGGAAGGCGCCATGGGTGGTCCCTGCGGCCAACCTCCCAACCGCCCGCAACCTGCTTGGCGAAATGATGCCCCCCCCCCCAGCCGGACGATGCTAGGTACTACGAGGAGGACAATGGGGACACGTTCATGGCCGGCATGATCTACGATGGTGCCATACCTATCGAAAATCAAGAGACTGATGCATGTAAAATGCATACATGAACTTTGCACTTTAATTACTTATATTTCAATCATATAAGGGTTATATCAATGTTTTATAATGATTTTGGGAATACTTCATAGTTTTCCCATTTATTTGGAATTAACCCTGTTTTTCCAGAAAACGTCTTTTTAGTGTTTCAGACTTTCCGGGAGCTTCAGGACTCTAAAAAGGGCAAGGTCAAAGAGCACGGTTCAGAATTTTCGAGACGAACGCAATGGGCTTAAATTGAAGACCAGAAGCCCAACAGGCTGTAAATGGGAGGGTCCCACGCGCCAAAAGTACATGGCCGCGTGGGCCTGTCTCGTTTCCCCCTCGGAGCTCCGTTGCCGTCGATTTTTTGTCCACCGACTCCGTCTTGACCTAAAAACGTCTATAAAAAGGGTCCCCTGGCGTTTCACGAAAGGAGGCGGCGGAGAAACATGAAACACACGAAACAGAAGACAGAAGGCTGCCGCCGGAGAAGATCGGAGGGGGGAAACGCTGCCGGAATCACCTCCGGTAGGCTCCTCCATCCCCCCTCCGGAAGTCTCCATCAACACCAATGTCAAGACCAGCACCATCTCCATCACCATCTTCATGATCCACTTCATCCCCCTCATAGTTTGAGATTGTTGAACCCTAGCTATTGTTTAAGTGTTATTCTACCTGTGTATGATTAGCTACTTGTCATTGTTTTGTGGTGAGACTATATTTTCAGATTGTGTTGTATCATTTATACCACTGAATCACATCATGTCTTCACGTTGTGAGTAGTTCCCGTATGTTCCTGAGGGTATAGGATGAATTGGCAATGATTTATATATGACATGTGTTGGTATTTTGTCAAGAGTTTATCTTTTATGTTATTCTATGATGGTGTTGTGCGAACGTCGACTGCACAACACTTCACCTTTATGGGCTCATAGGAGAACACCGTAGTATAATGAATTGAGGGAGACTTGGGAGGACATGTAAACCTGAGACCGAGTCATGAAGTTATATTATGAGGGTATTAGTATCGGGGACCTTAGAGTTTAATGCTATGGTGGGACTTTATGTCTTAATAATTCTTGTGCAGTCATTTACTTGGCCACATGATCCATCATAAGGGGTTTTAGTTTATTTATTTAGCTATACCTAATTATGGCTCCGTCCAAAGAAGATTAAAACTTGACAAGATATTCAACGTGTTGTTTAATAAATCTCTATGCCTAGCAATATCCATGCCGCCCTCGGGAACGTTTGTCTCATATAAGTCACACATCACTTGAGCTTGTCCTCTTGCCACATGAGAGGATTGGGCTTTCTCTCTTTGAGAGCTTTCACTTGTTACTGTTACTTGCTGCATTGGAATTATACAACCGAAAATACCAAAAACACTTGTATCTTTCATTGCTTTGTTTATCAATCTTACTAACCAATACCTTCAGCTCCTCGTGGGTTCGACAACCTTTTCTATTTGAAAGGTACTACAATTGATCTCCTGCACTTGGGAGTCATCAGAGACCCAAGACCCGACGGAGGCCAAGAGACCCAAGACCCGGCCAGAGGCCAGGAGTCCATTGATGGCGTCTACATCGACGAAGAGCCATTGTTCAAGTAGCTCACTCAGATTGCCGGCCAACAAAGGAGGCGCCATAGCGTGAGGACGATTGCATACTCCATGGAGGAGGACAAGATGCCATGTGAATCATGGATGGAGATGGGGCAAAACGCAATCTTGGGGGCTGAACAAAAGGGAATGGCCTTTTGGAAGAGGGTTCATGATCACTTCATGAGCAACGGTGCTATGAGCCCCATAAGTTTGAGAGTGACCGCAACGAGTTGTCACTCTCAAAGAGGTGGGGGTTCATCTAATCGGAGTGTGTGATGACGTGGAATGCACGTTCGCTGGGAAACCCCAAGAGGAAGGTATGATGTAGTCAGCAGCAAGTTTTACCCTTGATTTACAAAACCAAGGTTGTCAGATCCAGTAGGGAATTGGGAAGAGTTTCAGAAAGGTATCAGCGGCGCCGTTACCCGATCACTGACGTGGACCTGCACACACACAATCAAAGTACGTTGCCAACGAAACAGGAAGGTTGTCAATCTCCCCGGCTTGCTGAATACAAAGGATTAAGTATGGTGTAGAATATGATGATGAACACAAAAGTAGCAGCAGGAAGTAACGTAGAGCGTGGTGAAAACGGTGTTTGTATCAGTGTGGAATAAAGGACCGGGGTCCATAGTTCACTAGTGGTGTCTATCCATAAGACAAATAAACATACATGTTGGGTGAACGAATTACAGCTGGGCAATTGACAAATTGCAAATGCATGACAATGCAATATATGACAAGCACATGTTCATTTTTTATATCTATTGGGCATTACAACAATATTATATAGACCGCTTACTAGCTGCATCTATGACTCATAATCCACTCACAAGATAGCTTGGGTCTCCATGAGTTATTAAGTGCAAGCAACCGATTATAGCATTAAGCAAAGTGTGTAATGTAAACAAACGCATTAGACTTAACAACAGTACCCTTAAGCTAAGCATCGGTTATTTATTCCTAGTGGCAACAGCACATCTACAACCTTAGTTGTTTCTATCTATCAAGCCCAGGCTTCTAGAGCCATGAACCCACTATCTAGCATAAATACCCTTCATGAAGTCATTAGCATCTAATTGGCCAAAGCTACTAACAACGAGAGCATGCAGTAACATAGATAAACATAATATAGATAGATGAACAAACTTGATCAACTTCACAATTTATTGGATCCCAACAAACACAACATGTGGCATTACATAAAGATGATCTTGATCATGTTAGGTAGCTCACAAGATCTAAACATGATAGCACAAGTGTAACAACTCACTTTTGGTATGCAAAATGTGAATAAAATTTTCGCTTTTTCCTTTCTCATGCATCATGGCATCCATGCATCAATGTGTACTACTTGGAACCTTTAACTTTTGGTTAGGGAATTGTTGTTGGGTTAGGAATTGTTGTTGATTTGACACAGTGAAGTTATCAAGTTAACATATTTATCAAGTAAGCTCCAAGAGTTCACAATTAACAATTGTTCACTTGCTTTAAAATTCTGAAGGAATATCAAATGGGATTTATAAAATAAATAACATACCCAAACCCTATGACCAAATGTTGTCCAAAACATTTTATTTTGAGACACCAAATTTTGTGGAGCTTCTAATGATATGGAAAGACTACATGAATAATTTCATATTTTTCTAAAATGTCTTAGTGCCTCAATAAAATCCCTAAGTCACAGGTTTTAAAAAGAAAACTAAAAAAGGACCTTTTGGTGATGGAAACAAATCTGCCAGGTTTTTTTTCGCAGATGCCATCTCCCTCCTGTAGCCAGGCCGCACTGGCGCCATGC
>CAMZMU010000113.1:4215136-4561033 GCA_947311845.1 Poa pratensis | reverse complement strand
AAGTTTCATCTTCTACTAGAGCTCTCACCTTGAGCAGCCACATACAGCTCGAGGAGCACCTTGTACCTGAGAACGACACTGATATATTGAGAGAGGAAGGCAGGAGTAGGGGTTTTACTTCCTCACGAAGGCCCCGAACCTGGGTACATCGTGGTGTCTTTTGTGTTCTTGGCTTTCTTGGTTTCTTGTTCATGTTCTTGTGGTTTCTTGCATGTTCTTGCTTGTGCACACTTGAGTGCATAAACCCTCCCCGGATTCCCCCAACGACCATTCGGCCCCAACTAAGCCATACCCATGGCATCTGCCGTGATCCCACCACGACAGTTGGCGCCCACCGTGGGGCAGATTGAGGCGTTGGGTGGAGTTTCCATCCGGACGGGCTCCTCTGAGTGTGTTCTTTCTGGCCTTGTTACCAAGATCGGCGAGTTCGCCTTTGTGAGCGACAATGCGGGGTGCTTCGCCGGCAAGCCTTTCCCCACCGATGGTTCCTCATGATGCTCGGCAGCTTCCCCACATACGTTGCTGTCGAGGTGGTTCGCGAGTACCCGGAGCAGGTGCTCGTGGACGACGAAACTCCTCTCCTGGCGGCTTTGGGCCGTGTGTCACTCGCCCTCCGAGGTGTGTGGAGGTGATGGTGGCTGGTACCAGCCTGCAGCTAGCAAGGCAGATGCTGGCAAGGTCGCGCTAGCCGAGGTGGAGGCGACGCCAACCGCGCTGCCTGAGAAATCAGGTCGGACGGCGAAGTTTCCGTACGAGAAACCTAGTCAGAATGAGCAGTTGGGCATGCCAAGGGAAGAAGTTCCCTTAGAAGCTATCGTTGATAGGTTAGCTCGGCCACTCGCAGTAGAGGCAAGTGTGGAGCATACGGTGGCCGGGTTAGAGGCAGAGCGCCAGAGAGTGCTGAGAGAAGCTCGGTTGCTGGCCGAGGCTAAGCAGCAGTTCGATATGGAGCAGAAGGAGTACAATGCTGCACATGGTATAGAGGATGGTTTTACTCCGGTTGTGCGGCGTAAGAAAGCTGCTCTGTCAACCGAGGCAAGGACCTCTATGAGGAGATGGTAGGGCTGCAGTCTCGGGCTCGAGTAAGGCAACAAGTAGCAGGTCGGCTACTGGTAGGCCGGTGTATAGTTCACCAGCTAAGAACCTTAGAGCAGCCGAAGCAGTAAGGGCCGGGCTATCGGAGTTGACCGGAGATGCATGGCGTGAGCAGCAGAAGCGGCTCAATGAGTTAGTGCATGTGGCCAGCAAGCAAAATGAAGCCCTCCGCAAGGCCGGGCTTGGCGGTTCGCAGGCGGTCCATTCGATTAGGCCAGTTAGCCAGGGTCCAAGGGGCAAGCCTCGTCTCCACACGTCGGAGGAGCCGATCGTGCCCGGAGTGTCACTTCAGGTCGGAACAAGGAGATGCAGCTGCAAGTGTACGATCCGGTGTTAGCTGGGAAGCAAAAGGTCGGCGACGCTAGCCGAGCCAATGGAGACCCCGGCCCAGGTGATGCAAGCCGAGCTAAAGGCCGTTCAGCTCAGGGAAATCAGAACGGTGGGCAAGCAGCGTCGGCTGGCCGAGGTAAACCACCTCAGCCCCCGAGGCATCAGCAGCAACCCCGGCCGCAGGAGCAGTATCAGCAAGAGCCGGAGTATGTTCCGCAGCCGAAGAACGTCGGTCGAGGTGGCGACCGATATGATGATGGAAATTCAGCCATGGAGCGGGCTGGATTCTATAGAGTGGATGGTGCATTGGGAGAGCGTATCGGAGCTCGGACGTTGCCTACAGGTGATGCGCGCTACAAGCTAGATCGGATTTACATGTCCGAGAAGTTGGAGGAGGAAGGCCCTCCTGGTCCGGCGTGTTTTGGACCTCGGATCATGAAGGAACCACCTCCACCAGTGTCTCAGTTTCAGTTGGGTCGGAGTACCAGGCCGTACAATGGGAGCACCAAGCCGCAAGATTGGCTAGCTGATTATGTTTCAGCAGTATACATTGCGGGGGGCAATCGCCGATGGGCGGTCCGGTATCTCCCGCACATGTTGGAAGGTCCTGCTCGGATCTGGCTGAACAATTGCCGGAGAATAGCATCGATTGCTGGCTGGATTTAGAGGAGGCATTCAATAGCAACTTCGCCAGCACTTACAGAGGCCAAACCGACCTCAGCTTTTGCAGGCAAGCAGGAGGACAATGAGACTGACCGAGAATTCTTGACTCGGTGGAGCAATGTTCGGAACTCCTGTGAGGGAGTTATCGAAGCACAGGCTATAGCGTGGTTTGCTGATGGATGTCGGTATGGTAGCATGTTGTGGCAGAGGCTCCAGAGAGATATGCCAAAGACTCTGGCCGAGACGATTCGGATAGCTGATTCCTATGCCCTTGGCGATCCGATGCAGCCTCTGCTGGATGGGAATGCCCGGAACAGGAGGAATCCGATGAACAACGCAACAACGGACCGAGGTTTGATAACCGTCAAGAGTTCGGGCAGAAGAGGAGACCAGATTTCCAAGTCAATGCTGTAAACCCAAGTCAGTCCGGACCTGGAGGCCCAGAAACCGAAGACTGAGGGTCAGGCGTGGACTCCGAACCAGAACCAGAATCAGGGAGGTGGTGCGAAGCAGTGGCAGGAGGCCGGACCACCTGTGACTTACGAGTCATTGGTGAATGGACCATGTATCTATCATGGCAGGAATGGCAGAACACCCAACCATACCACTCTGCAGTGTAGTTTTCATCACCGAACCGCTGCAGAAGGGGCGAAAGCTGGGGCAAACCGGAGTGGGCCACCGAACCAATGGCGTAGACCTCAATATCCGAACGCGCAGCAGCAGCATAAGCCGACCATAGCGGCGCAGAATCAGAGCTTAACCGGAGCAAATTCAACCCCGGTGCATGCGGCCCAAAACCAGAAGACGGTGCAGGCGAAACCGGTGAATGCAGTGAGTGCCCAGGGCAACAACAACAACGGTGGTGCCGGCCAAAGCCAAACGTGGTCCTTTGAGAATCAGAGGTATGAGAACCCCGGTAATGATTATAGGGAAGTACATCAGAGCTACGTGGTGTTTGTGACTGAGTCAACTGATAAGAAGAGTATGCTGAGGCGTGCCAAGGAGGTGAATGCAGTAACTCCGGCGGTGGTGAAATACATGAACTGGTCCGAGCAAGAGATCACTTGGAGCAGGCAAGATACACCTCGGATCATGCCGAGCCCTGGAAACTATGCACTGGTGGTGGATCCGACGTTTTGTGGGCCGACCAACAATGTGAGATTCACCCGAGTCTTGGTGGACAATGGGAGTGCCATAAATATCATGTACCGAGACACAATGGTCAAGCTGGGATACTCACCGAACCAGTTGCAGCCTAGCAGCTGTACATTTCACGGTATTGTGCCCGGGGTCTCTTGTGCACCTATGGGAAAGATTTGGGTCGACGTGGGTTTTGGTACCCGAGATAACAGCCGAGTTGAAAGTCTTGAGTTCGAGGTTGTGGACTTGCAGAGCCCTTACCATGCCTTGCTGGGAAGGCCAGCCTTGGCCAAGTTCATGATCTCCACTCATGTGGCTACCTAAAGATGAAAATGCCGGGGCCCAAGGGAATAATAACCATTTCTGGTGACTACAAGAAGGCTATGCAATGTGCCTCGGCGGGATCTAGTTTAGCCGAGTCCTTGGTGATCGCGGCGGAGAAGAAGCAACTTCAGAAGGTGGTGGCAATGGCGCAGTCTACTCAGCTCGGCATGTCCGGACTAATTACTCCGGACATGAGCGCTTCATTCGAGGTGCCCAAGGAGACCAAGAAAATCCCGCTGGACTCGGAGAACCCGGAGCGTTTCGCCATCATTGGTACTGGCATGGACGAGAAATAGGAAAGCGCGCTCTGTCACTTCCTCCGTGAGAATCGGGACATTTTTGCATGGTCGGCTAAAGACCTGCCAGGTGTTCCGAGGGAGTTGGCAGAGCACTCTTTGTTTGTTCGGCCAGAGGTGAAACCAGTGCGTCAACCGACGCGGCGGCTCTCAGATGACCGAAGAAAGGTGGTACTCGAAGAACTGGCGAAGTTACTGGCTGCAGGCTTCATCATGGAAGTGCTGCATCCGGACTGGATATCTAATCCAGTCCTCGTGGAGAAAAAGAAGGACGAACCGGCGGTAGTCAAGGTGTGGCGCATGTGCATTGACTTCACCAACCTGAACAAGGCGTGCCCGAAGGATCCCTTTCCTTTACCTCGGATTGATCAAGTGATCGATTCTACGGCTGGATGTGAGCTGTTGTCTTTTATTGATGCATATTCTGGTTTTCACCAGATCCCACTGAACACTGATGATCAAATAAAGACTGCCTTTATTACCCCGTACGGGGCGTATTGCTATCGTGTCATGTGTTTCGGTTTGAGAAATGCCGGGGCAACTTATCAAAGGTGTATGCAGAAGTGCTTACATTCTCAAATGGGCAAGAATGTGCAAGTGTATGTCGATGACATTGTTATCAAAACTAAAAAGAAGCATACTCTCATCGAAGACCTCGAAGAGACATTTGCAAATTTAAGAAAGTATCGGTTGAAACTTAACCCGGACAAGTGCACCTTTGGTGTCCCGGCTGGAAAATTGCTCGGTTTCCTCGTATCGAGCCGAGGTATAGAAGTTAACCCGGCTAAGATCCGAGCTATCGAAAGAATGAAGTTGCCGAACTGTTTAAAAGATGTGCAGAAGTTCACGGGATGCCTTGCATCTTTAAGTCGGTTTGTAAGTCGGCTAGGAGAAAAAGCCTTACCATTGTATCAACTTATGAAGAAAAGTACCAGTTTCACTTGGACCCCGCAGGCGGACGCGGCGTTCAATGAGCTGAAGAAGATGTTGTCCACTGCTCCGGTGTTGGCATCCCCTTTGCAGAATGAACCGATGTTGATATACATTGCGGCTACAAACCGGGTCGTAAGTGTTGCAGTGGTGGTGGAGCGAGACGAAGGAGGCAAATCGGTGCAGAGACCAATCTACTACCTGAGCGAGGTGATATCCACGTCGAAGCAAAACTACCCCCACTACCAGAAGATGACGTACGGAGTATACCTGGCGGTTAAGAAAAAGCATTACTTCCAAGAGCATCCCATGACGGTGGTATGTGATGCTCCAATCATCGGATGCAAGGACGCAACTGGGCGAGTTGCCAAATGGGCGATCGAGGTATCTCCATACACTCCGCATTATGAAAGGCGAGATGCAATCAAGTCGCAGGCGCTGCCGGACTTTTTATGCGATTGGGCCGAGATGCAATATGAGCCGCCCTTGCCGGACTATAATTATTGGAAGATGCACTTTGATGGGTCCAAGACCAAGGTCGGATTAGGTGCCGGCATAGTCCTAACCTCGCCGAAGCAAGACCAGTTGAAGTATGTGCTGCAAATCCATTTCTCGGCGTCGAACAACGTGGCGGAGTATGAGGCCCTGATCCATGGGCTCAAGGTGGCAAAGGAGATAGGTCCGGCGTATAGAATGCTTCGGCGATTCAGCTTTGGTGGTGCATCAATCCACCGGCACTTGGGATGCATTGGATGCGAACATGGAGTTGTATCGGTTTCATGTGCAAAAGGTGTCTGGGTTTTCGAAGGATGTGAGTACAAGCACATACCTCGGGGGAGAATGAAGCCGCCGACGTATTGTCCAAGCTCGGTTCATCCAAAGAACCGGTGCCACCGGGGATAGCACTGAACCATTTGAGAACTCCTTCAATCAAGCCTTCTCCTGATCCGAGTCAATTTTCTTACCACCAAGTCGGAGTCTGAGCCTATGGAGGTAGACGTCGGATGCGTTTGGCCGACTCGGGGACTGCTTCGCAGTATCCGAGGACTGATGGAGCTTTTCCTATGGATGGATGGTGGGAACTTCGGATCTGACCCGGGGACTTCGCACCAACACTCGGGGACTGGCCGAGCAATGGTGGAGGAAATCATGAAGGAGATCATGGCGACCGAACCAATGGAGATAGATGAGAGCTTTTTCCTCTATCCAGTGCCGGAATGGGCGGAGCAGATCATGAACTTCATAGCTGACGGAAGTTTGCCAAGTGATACAACCGAGGCAAGGAGAATCCAGAGGAGAGCTAAGGGATACACCATCATCAACAAGGAGCTATACAAGAGAAGTGTGACCGAGGTGTTGCAGAGGTGTGTCGAACCAGCTGAAGGCAAGGAGATGCTTTTAGAAATCCACCAAGGAGAATGTGGACATCATTGCAGCACAAGAGCTCTGGTGGCCAAGGTGTTCCGGCACGGGTTCTATTGGCCCACCGCCAATGCCGATGCAGAAGATATAGTTCGGAAATGTGAAGGGTGCCAAAGGTTCGCCAAGCAGCAGCACATGCCAGCTTCGGCGCTCAAGACCATTCCTATCACGTGGCCCTTTGCAGTTTGGTGTCTGGACATGGTGGGAGAATTCAAGCCAGCCCGAGGCAATATGACTCACATACTGGTGATGGTGGACAAATTCACTAAGTGGATCGAGGTGAAGCCAATCCGAAAAGTGGATGGTCATACGGCAGTGACCTTTTTGAAGGAAATAATCCTGAGATATGGATATCCTCATAGTATCATTACAGACAACGGCACGAACTTTGCTGTCGGAGAGTTTGCTCGGTTCTGCATGAGTAAGGGAATTCGACTTGATGTAGCCTCGGTGGCTCACCCACAGGCTAATGGGCAAGTAGAAAGGTCAAATGCATTGGTATTGGCCGGAATCAAAGCTCGGCTAGTAGAACCACTGTTGAAAACACCGGGGTGTTGGATCGATGAGATACCAGCAGTTCTGTGGGGTTAAGGACCACACCGAACAGATCAACTGGCTATACGCCATTTTCATGGTCTATGGGGCCGAGGCAATGCTGCCAACCGACATTGAATATGATGCGCCCAGAGTGGCAATGTACACAGAAGCCGAGGCTAAAGAAGCTCGGGAAGATGCTGTAGATCTGCTTGAGGAAGCAAGAGAATTGGCCTTATCTCGGTCAGCAATATATCAGCAGGGTCTCCGACGCTATCAAAGCCGGCATGTAAAACCCCGAAAGTTTAATGAAGGAGACCTAGTGCTGAGGCTTGTTCAGCGCAGCAAAGGTCGGCACAAGTTGTCACCTCCATGGGAGGGACCATACATTGTGAGCCGAGCTTTGCACAATGATTCGTACTATCTTATAGATGCACAGGAGCCAAGGGGAGATGGGCTGGATAGACCCGATGCGGAGCTTCAGCGTCCATGGAATGTAGCTCTACTCCGACCCTTCTACTGTTGAAGGAAGTAATGTATGTACCTCGGCTGATCTTTAATAAAAACTTCGGCACCTCGAGAGAGCTCGGGGACTGCCTCGCTCTTATGATGCATGTTTTTTGTTTGTACTTCTTTTTCGTTCGTATGCCGACTATTTTGAACCTCGTCTCAAACTTCAAGTACTGTATGCTGTAACTAATCTTGTGACTCGACTGACGAACGCCAGCATGGCAGTCAAGAGCAAAGACGAAAGAACATGGGAAACATGAAAATGAACTCGGGGACTCGGTCCAAAAAGACAGTTCGGCATATGTCGTTTACTAACCCCTGTTTTTACTTCTTTTTTATGTCGGATGACTTTGAAACATACCTCGGAATTTACCAAGTACTGTATGCTATGAACAACAATCTTGTGACTCGACTGTCGAACGCCAGAATGGCAGACAAGAGCAAAGAATGCCAAATATAGTAAACACGAAAGTAAACTCGGCACTTCAAAAGGATTCGACATAAAGCTTAGAAAAGCATGGTTCGAATGAGCATAATAGTAATAGAGGTAGCAAAGGAACTACTTAAGTTTGATTACATCTGCGTCCCGGCATACCGGGGATTTAATGAAGTTTTTGGCCAAGCATAAGTTCAGGTCGAGGCATCAGGAATTACGTCGGCAGCAGCCGATGCAGCAGGGATTTCGTCCGGAGCCGAGGTAGCCTGGGAAGTGCTGGCAACGTCGGCAGTAACCTCGGCATCAGGTTGTGGAGAAGCCTCGGTTTCTGCTTCGCGGGTTTCACTCGTCACCTTGCTCGGCCTCGACGTCGGATTCTGTTTCGTATTCCTCGTCTTCTGGCTCGTAATCCTCGGCGTCGGAGTAGGTGTCTCCTTCGCTCAAGTTCTTCGTGTTGGCATATCCAGCGAAGAAGGCAGCCATCTTTTCGCGGCGCTTGATGAGAATTGGGTCCGAGGACCAGGGCGAGCCTCGGCGAAGAGTGTCCATCTTTTCGAGGTCGATCTTCTCGCACCAAGTCATGATGAATTTGAGAGCGGCATCAGCTCCAGCGCGAGCTGAAGATGAACGCCACTCTCGGAGTCTTTGTTCGGCTTCACGAAGCTTGGAGGCAAGATCCTCGGTAGATTTCGGAGCATCAGCAAGAGGCCATAAGGCTTTGAAAGCACACAGACCTGCGTCGAGGAGTTCTGACCCAATGGTCTTCAAGGGATTGATCCTAGACTTGATGGCCACGATATGGTCCTCAACGGTCCAATCGGGGTTCGTTCGTTCCGCCTCTCCCTGTGCCGACCAGTGATGCTGCGGGCCGCAACTTGGGTGTAGGTAAAATGCTCTAAGTAGGGTAGCCTGTTATCAGTGTGAGAAATGGTTCGGCAGAAAACCAATGGTGTGGAGGACAAAGAAAAGCTAAGGGAGGCAAGAAACTTACTGTCCATCTCGGTTGATAGTTTGCAGCGTCGGGAGAAACTGGTTGACCTGCGCCTGCAGAGCTTCCAAAGCTTCTGTGGCCGAGTTGGCGCGGACCTCGGCTACTTGGAGAGCTTCTTGGTGGTCCTTGGCAGAGTCCTCCCGAAGTTTCTTCTCTGCCTCGACGGCCTTATCCTTCTCATCCTTCAGCTTCTCCGTTTCTGATTTCCGGAGTCCATCAATGCGCTTCAGTTCCTTTACCAGCCGAGATACCTCGGCTTTCTCTTGCGCTAGCTGGTCATCCGACGTTTTCTTCGCTGCAAGTGCGGCCTTGTGCGCATCATGGAGGTTCTTGTGTGCGAACAAGAGAGAGTGGAAGACGTCCGTACGGATGTTCATAGTATTCTGCAAGGAAGAAACATATAGCTCGGTTAGAAAGGTTATACCTCGACAAGAGTCTCGGGGACTCGGAGTCAAATCATTGGAAAATGTTGTCGGGGTATGCCTCGACATGAGTCTCGGGGACTCGTACCCGAGGTACATGCTAAAGTGAGATAAAATGGATTGGATACGTCGGATGAAAATGGGAAGTTGAGATTCAAGCCAAACAATTTTAACTCCGACGGAGCGTCAATAGTTTACCTCGAATCTCGGGGACTGGGGATGGTGGATATTAGATGAGATACTGCATGAAAGTAAAGAGAATAGGACTTACGTCGATGGTTTGACCAGCACGAAGGACAGCAGTTTGTAGATCATATACGCTTCGGCCGCAGGCGCTGTTTCCCGCGGGATGCTCAGCCACCGGAGCAGCTAAGGAGGCCGAGGAGACCTCGTCTGCAGAATTCCAGTCTGCATTGTAATGTTCCAAGGAGCCGAGGCTCTGGCCACTTGTGGTGCCCCGACCCGACTGCTATACAGTGATGTTGTGTGTCACCGGTTAAGCGATACAACCGGAGGTTACGGGTTTACCCAATCCCCGGCCAAAACCTTTGGCAGGCGTTGCTGGGTACACCTCACTCCAGGCAACGCAACACCCCGATTGATGCCTCAACACAGGCACAACCATCAAAGCATAATAGTAAGATCAAGACTTGTGGAACAACTGGCACATCACAGACTCTACGACACGAAAACACATATAGCTCAACTCTTATACACAGAAAGATAGCAAATGACAACCAGAGGTCACAGACCCAACATTACATCAAGCGGAAGCAAATTAGGTTGTTCTAAACAACAAGAACCAACATATGGCCTAAGAGGCCTGCAGATAAACATCACAACGCCAGCTGTTCCAGGATGTCCCAAGCTGCCACCTGGGAACCCCAGACTACTCGTCGACGTCCACGAAGAACCCACCTTCGAGGTCGGTGAAGTCCTCCTCTGAAACAAAAGCAAAGACGTTGAGTTCGACGAACTCGCAGATTAGGAGCTAATATATGCTCGATGATTAGCTTTCAAGGTTTTAGGCTGCTTTGCATAAAGCTGATTTTATTTGAAAACATAACTCGAAGGCATCGACTATTCAGAATATTTTCAAAAGAGGTAAGAAGTACTCTTTCTTTCATCACCTTACTCAACATCAACCATTGTACCTGTTCATCGAAGGCACCTCCCGAATCACCCTCGAGGAAGCTCACCTTGCAATCGTGAAGTGGTACCTTTAGTACCCAAGTTTTAATCATTCCGTTAAAGTTATTCTATGATCTCAGAATCGTCACCAAGTCGTCCATAACCGCGGACACGGCTTTTCGAAAAGATTTATCCCTGCAGGGGTGTACAATGTGAAAGTCGCCAGGTTCCGCGAGGGACCTCCCAGCTTCTTATCCATGCGTACTGTCCGGCTCATTGCCTACATGTAGCTCTCTTCCGGGGAAAGCCGCTGAGTGGGAACGGTTACAACCTTTACCTTGTTGAGGACTAACCCAGGATCATCAGTGAGGACGGGACAAGTTCAATGCTCCCAGCACCCTGCCCCGTGGCCACTCATTTTCCTAACACAACCATCCTCATCCCAGTCTTGGCCACCATCTTCACGCACACGCAAATGGAAGCTCAAACTAGAGGACCCTGGCTAGTCCCGCTCAAGTTAGTCGGTCGACGAGGGCTCCATATACCCCACGCATGGTTGCACGCTCAACTTGGCTCGTAGGCGAGAACTCGCATCTAGGCGGCGAGAACGAGACAACCCACCACGTCCCATGTGGCCTCTCATCCCCACCTTCTTAGCATTTTATTATCCATCTCCGCAATTCTCCACCATCAACATCACTGTCACAAGTTAACACCTGTTTCCAGCATTCACCAGCCCTAGTACCACTAGGCATTTCACTAAGCATGGCTAAGCACTTGCATAACATAGTAAGTATTCCATGGCCAAAGATACAAACCTAGGGTAAATAGGAAGGTAAAACAGGTATTGGCAACAGGATTCTAATGCAACTAGTAGGATACTCTAATCCAGGCAAAAGACATTTAGAACCGCATGCAATAATATAGTGGAGAAAATATATATTTGCGGAAAATAGGATAAGATATGCTCAGAGGGGGGTTACGCTTGCCTTGTTCGGGATACGGGTAGTACGGATCCTCGGGGTATTGAGGAGTGACCCCGTTTGCTTGATCTATCGAAGCACAACACACGGGAAAAACAATCAATCACCACACAATGTACAGTGCAATGCACAATCACATGATGTCCTGGCAATTTGAATGCACTGACATTATTATAACCACCTAGCAATTTTAAGTGGGTACTGCGATACCTAAATTACTAGGGAAGAGGGGTACCCCACATTTACTTAGTGATTTAGTACTCCTAGAAGTACAATATTGTAATGGTGAGCAAGTATGCATGATGATGATGATTTTAGGTAGTTCATGCTTTTCTGAACATTGTGGTATCTCACACATAATTTTCGGATACCCCGATAAAGAGTTATGATTTTTTATTAATTTCCCTCTTTTAATTATGTGCTTTTTAAGGAATTAAACTTGACGGAATCGATTCCTCGAACTCGGGAGAGAGGGAGGGATCGTGTGATTCAACGTTGTTCGATGTCCGGAGTTGCGTGAGAGAGTAGCGGGAACAACATCGCTACGAGGGGGACGAGAAAACGGAAAACAGGAAACAGGAAAAAAAAGAACAGAGGCCTCCGTCCTCCAGCCGGTCTGGGCCGGCTGGCTGGCCGGCCTGGTTACAGCGAGCTCCGGCCTCCTGCCCGGCCTGGGCTGGCTGGGGGGCCGGGCCGCATGCAGAGGGCGTCGGTCTCCTAGCCGGTCTGGGCCGGCTGTGAGGCCGGGCCGCGCTCTGCTTCGTTGAACGATGTGGGACGACGACGGCGGCAGTACGGCGACAGAACTCCGGCGAGCGGACGGCATAGCGCGAGAATGGGGAGAGGGGAAAAGCAGGGAGAGAAAGCAGCGGCTCACCAGGAGCGTGTGCACGCGAACGGCGGGGCGCGGGGTGGAGGTACGACGGCGGAAACAAGTGGCGAAGCGGCGATGGAGCTTCGGCCGGCGTCGGGGAAACGGCGATGGCGACGACGATTTGTGGACCCCCGGCTCGATTCCTGCGGCCAGGAGGTAGAGGGGAACGTGGCGGAGCTCCCTGCAGTCTCCGTTTGGCTCGGGATCGACTCACTCACCGGCGATGTGGGGCGGAGCTCGGCGTCCATGGAGCCCGGGAAGAAGAGAAGAGGGAGCAGGAAGCACGGCGAGTGGGGAAAACTGGAGCAGCACGCGGTGGGGGCCTCATGGTCTTGCTCTCCTCACAGGGAAACAGAGAGGAGGGGGCCGGGGTGGCGTGCACAGCGTCGATGGTCCGGCGGGAGCGGCGCGTCGCTGCGGGTCGCTACAGGAAGAAGAGATGGAGGTTTCGCAATTAGGCCCCTGGCCGAATTTCTTCTATCACGGACAGGTCCCTCCATAATTACAAAGAGGTCCTTTTCCTAAATAAAAATAATAACAGCTGCTGTAATTGAATTAATTGCAGCATTTGAACTTATTCAAAAATTTATGAAATCATTTGGGTAGCCTCCCCTTGTTACTTAGTTGCTCCACAAAAATTGGGGTTTAAAGATAAGTTGTTTTGTACCACTTTTGTTCATAGTGTCTCATGGTGGCAATTTTGCTAAAATCAAAATGGTGCTCATTTGGAGAATTAGAGCAATTGCAACAATATGTTTCCAACCCTTGGAACTTCCTTGACGGAGATGAGATGTCAAGAAACTTTTTGTTGAGCAACATTGAGTGCATTCATTGTGTGGAGGTTTTGTTGAAGCAGGTTTGGCATGTCACTCTGCAATGATGCCAAACCAACTATGGTTTTGTTTAACAAATTTAAATGGATGCAATGATGCAATGATGCATGTATGAAGTAAAAGTGAAAATTTTATACAGATTTTCAGGTTTCAAACGTTGGGCTGTTACAACTCTACCCTCCTTACAGGAATCTCGCCCCGAGATTCTTAGTTTGCGGAAAGAAGTCGGGATACTCCTCACGAAGACTAGACTCTCGTTCCCAAGTTGCTTCTTCCTCGGAATGATGAGACCACTGAATTTTGAGAAACTTGGTAGTCTTGTTACGAGTCTTCCTTTCGGCTTCATCCAGAATACGAATAGGGTGCTCACGATAAGTGAGGTCTTCTTGTAGATCTAGCTCCTCATGATTAACTCCATGGATAGGATCCTTGAAACACCGGCGGAGTTGGGAGACATGAAACACATCGTGCACATTTGGGAATTTGACCGGTAACTCCAATTGATAAGAAAGATCTCCTCGCTTGCCTAGAACGGTGAAGGGGCCAACATAGCGAGGTGCCAATTTCCCTTTGATTCTGAAGCGGCGAACGCCACGAAGGGGAGAGACACGGAGATAAGCTTTATCACCAATTTCATAGTGAATCTCCTGATGATGCTTGTCATAGTAGCTCTTCTGCCTAGACTGGGCAATCTTCAGATTTTCTCGTATGATTCGAACCTTCTCCTCAGCTTCATTGATCACATCCGGACCAAAGAGTGCTCTCTCTCCAGTCTCGGACCAATTTAGAGGAGTGCGGCATTTTCTTCCATATAGAGCCTCAAATGGAGCCATGGCCAGACTAGCTTGATAGCTATTGTTGTATGAGAACTCCGCGAAAGGGAGATACTTTTCCCAACCCTTGCCAAAAGAGATCACACATGCCCGAAGCATGTCTTCCAAACTTGGTTCACTCTTTCGGTCTGACCATCAGTTTGAGGATGGTAAGCGGTGCTGAAGTTGAGACGGGAACCCATAGCAGTTTGGAAACTCTGCCAAAACTTGGATACGAAGATACTTCCACGGTCCGATATGATCCTCAGAGGGACCCCATGTAATGGAACAATACGAGCCAAATACAGGTCAGCTAGTTGACTAGCATGTATCTCCTCACGGACTGGTAGGAAGTGAGCAACCTTAGACAGACGGTCGATGAGTACCCAAATTGCATTGTTGCCCTTAGGAGATCGGGGAAATCCGGTAATGAAGTCCATACCAATTTCATCCCATTTCCACTCGGGAACTGCAATAGGGCGGAGAGTGCCGGCAGGTCTTTGATGTTCAGCCTTTACCCGTCGACAGGTGTCACATTCAACAACATACTTGGCGATTTCTCGTTTCATACGAGTCCACCAGAATTGTGGTCGAAGGTCTTGGTACATCTTGGTACTACCGGGATGAATAGAGAGAGGTGATTCATGAGCTTCTTGTAGGATAAGCTCCCTCAAATTCTGGTTCTTTGGCACTACCAAGCGGTCACCAAAATAAACAACCCCGGATTCATCTTCCAAGAAACATTTGCCTTGCCACTAGCAATGTTCCTCTTGATATTCAGGATACCCTCATCCAGCTTCTGAGCATCCTTAATCTGGTCTACAAGAGTAGCTTTGATCTCCAGATTTGCAAGGTAGCCAGAGGGAACAATTTCCATGTTCAAGCGGGCAAACTCTTCATGAAGAGCAGGTTGGCCTTCTCAATCATCAGATTGTTGCAATAGGACTTCCGACTTAGCGCGTCAGCCACGACGTTTGCTTTGCCGGGTTGATAGTTCAGACTCACATTGTAGTCCGTGATTAACTCCAACCAACGCCTTTGCCTGAGATTTAAATCCGGCTGGGTGAAGAGGTACTTCAGACTTTTGTGATCCGAGAAGATCTCGCAATGGTTACCAAACAGGTATGGTCTCCATTGCTTCAAAGCATAGACCACAGCGGCAAGTTCTAGATCATGAGTTGGGTAGTTGAGCTCATGCGGCTTCAATTGGCGAGAAGCATACGCCACCACATGGCCATCTTGCATTAGCACACAGCCCAATCCTTGTAGAGAGGCGTCACAGAAGACGACGAAATCCTTGCTGGTGCCCAGCAGGACAAGCACTGGAGCGGACGTGAGCTTGGCTTTCAGGGCTTGGAAGCTCTCTTCAGCTTCGGCAGTCCATACGAACTTTCTATCCTTCTTGAGAAGGTCAGTCAATGCCTTGGCTATTTTGGAGAAAGCTTCGATGAATCGGCGGTAGTAACCCGCCAATCCGAGAAAGCTACGAATGTCCTTGACTGACATTGGAGTTTTCCAGTCTAGAATAGCTTGAATTTTGTCGGGGATGACTTCCACACCATTGGCAGATATTACATGTCCAAGGAAGACAAGTTTATCCAACCAAAACTCACACTTGGAGAACTTGGCATAGAGACGGTGTTCACGAAGCCGTGTCAGAACCAACCGAAGGTGTTCATCATGCTCTTCGTCGGTTTTAGAATAGATGAGGATGTCATCGATGTAAATGACGACAAACTTATCAAGATAATCCATGAAAATGGAATTCATGAGCCTCATGAAAGTAGCTGGAGCATTTGTGAGACCAAAGGACATGACGGTATACTCATATGAGCCATAGCGAGTAACAAATGCCGTCTTTGGGATATCCTCCTTTCTGATCTTTATTTGATGGTACCTGACCTCAGATCCATCTTGGAGAATACTCTTGCACCAGCTAACTGATCCAACAGATCATTGATACGAGGGATAGGATACTTGTTCTTGATTGTCACCGCATTCAACGGTCGATAGTCAGAGACTAGACGAGGCACGGTAGAATCCCTCTTCTTGACAAAGAGTACCGGACAACCCCATGGTGAACTGCTAGGCTGGATGAACTCCTTAGCTAGCAGCTGATCAATTTGCTCTTTCAACAGAGCCAACTCTTCCACCGGCATACGGTAGGGCTTCTTGGAAATTGGAGCAGTACCGGGAAGCAAGTCTATGACAAACTCCACACTTCGATCAGGTGGCATGCCAGGCAATTCTTCTGGGAACACATCCGGGAAGTCACACACCACGTGTATGTCCTGGATTTCAGGAGGGGACAAGCCTTCCATGAAACATAGGGTGATCTCCGGGGAGAGGGGATTGTCTGATGATGGAGGTCCTGAATATGTAGCCCAAAACTGCACATCGTAACCGGAAGGGTGGGTCACGGTGATGGACTTAGCAGCACAGTCGAGATTAGCATGGTATCTTGCTAACCAGTCCATGCCCAGTATGGCATCAAGGCCCTTCGACCTCAAGGCTATCAACGGGAAAGGGAAGGACAGGGATGCTATGATAATCTGGACCTCAGGAGTAACGCCATCGGTTTGCCATTTAGAGCCAGGAGTGGAGATCTCAAGGGTCTCTCATTTTCTCAAACGGTATTTGTGATCTTTTGCAAACGCAATAGAGATGAAAGAATGCGATGCTCCAGAATCAAACAAAACGGTAGCAAGATGGTTGTTGATTCGAAGCTCACCCATAAGGACGCCAGGATCCTCTTCAGCTTCTTCAGCAGAGACGTGGTTCAGGCGACCACGCACCAAAGGTCCAGCCTTGCCAGTTGGAGTGGCAGGGGCTCGTGCAGGAGTTATAGCGAGAGGTGCCTTCTGGGGGCACTCCCTGGAGTAGTGGCCAGCCTGGCCACATGTGAAGCACGTGAGCCCAGGTGGAGCAGGTAGCATAGGACGGTACCCACTTCCGCCTATCCCAAGTGTCGAAGTAGTGGGGCGCGGAGGAGGGGGTCTATATCCTGTTGCCCTCGGCATGAAGGGAGCACGAGGTACGGCGCTGTAGGGGACAAACACCCTGCGCTTCTTGCTCTCAGAACCCGAGGAACTCTGGTGATCCCCATGTGCGGGCCTCTTGGAAGCTTCCAATTCCTTTCTTCCTTGCTCGAGAGTGAAAGCCTGATTGAACAGCTCCTGATAGGTCTGGAACCTGAAGGGCAAAGCTCATAGCGGAGCTGCGGATTCATACCCTTGCGGAACAGCTCTTGCTTGTCAGCATCATTGGTCACGTCCCTCGGGGCGTAACGAGAAAGATGGTTGAACTCACGACCATAAGTGCGGAGGTCCATCCGTCCCTGTTGCAAATCCAGGAACTCCCTCCTCTTCAAGTCCATGATAGGCTGGGGAATGTACTCCGCTCGAAAGGCAGTGCGGAACTCAGCCCAGGTGAAGACATGGTTGGCTGGAAACAAGGCCACATGGCTTTCCCACCAACAGCCAGCAGCACCAACCAAGAGATAGGTGGCAGAGTTGACTTGTTCAGCCAATGGGACATGCAGCGCGGAGAACTTGCGCTCCAAAGCACGAAGCCAATCATCAGCTTCCAGTGGCTCCTTAGCATCAGCAAAGGTGGGTGGCTGTGAGCGCAGGAACTCAGTGAGAGTGTTGCACTCGTTCCTCCGTGCATTCTGCTGCACCAACTGCTCAAGCAAACGCTCATTGCGCCCACGGTTCTCCTCAATGGCCATCAATACCTGAGCCATTGTGGGTGGTGGTGGCAGATCATCCTCATCATCATTGTGGTTACCGCGACCACCACGGCCTCCACGACCTCCATGGCCTCCTCGAGCCATTCTGGAGATTTGACAATGACACAGTTAGCATCTTTCTCCGAATGGTCGAACACTAGCATTAGCGTCTCCACAAGTACACAGACTAGGGACGATAACACTTTGCGAGGAGGAAAACAACAAGATAGAACTTGGGTCAAAGATCAGCATCATGTGCTACTACTGAGAGTTAAGAAATCACAACTTAACACACTCTAGTGGACACAATCCGGGACCTTATGTTCAAGTCCATGGGTTAAAACCCAAAGAAAGGATCAAAAGATTAAACTTGGTAGAAACATCTGAGTTGATTTAGGATTGCAACGCAGTGGTAGCAACGTGACACATAACACTAAAGGTCGAACCCAACCCCGTTTCTAATCATTTTGAAATAACAGACGAGGAGTAAAACCTTTAAATCAAATTGAGGTAAGACTACTCCGAGATTAGAGGGTAACCAGATAAGGAGTAAAAAGAATCCTAAGATGGTTTTCACAACTCATTTTTAGGTTGAAAATATTTTCACAAACACTAGACTCAACATCGACCAGTAGAAAGGTTTCCTACAGGCAGTACTGCTCTGATACCAACTTGTGGTGCCCCGACCCGACTGCTATACAGTGATGCTGTGTGTCGCCGGTTAAGCGATACAACCGGAGGTTACGGGTTTACCAATCCCCGGCCAAAACCTTTGGCAGGCGTTGCTGGGTACACCTCACTCCAGACAACGCAACACCCCGATTGATGCCTCAACACAGGCACAACCATCAAAGCATAATAGTAAGATCAAGACTTGTGGAACAACTGGCACATCACAGACTCTACGACACGAAAACACATATAGCTCAACTCTTATACAGAGAAAGATAGCAAATGACAACCAGAGGTCACAGACCCAACATTACATCAAGCGGAAGCAAATTAGGTTGTTCTAAACAACAAGAACCAACATATGGCCTAAGAGGCCTGCAGATAAACATCACAACGCCAGCTATTCCAGGATGTCCCAAGCTGCCACCTGGGAACCCCAGACTACTCGTCGACGTCCACGAAGAACCCACCTTCGAGGTCGGTGAAGTCCTCCTCTGAAACAAAAGCAAAGACGTTGAGTTCGACGAACTCGCAAGATTAGGAGCTAATATATGCTCGATGATTAGCTTTCAAGGTTTTAGGCTGCTTTGCATAAAGCTGATTTTATTTATGAAAACATAACTCGAAGGCATCGACTATTCAGAATATTTTCAAAAGAGGTAAGAAGTACTCTTTCTTTCATCACCTTACTCAACATCAACCATTGTACCTGTTCATCGAAGGCACCTCCCCGAATCACCCTCGAGGAAGCTCACCTTGCAATCGTGAAGTGGTACCTTTAGTACCCAAGTTTTAATCATTCTGTTAAAGTTATTCTATGATCTCAGAATCCATCACCAAGTCGTCCATAACCGCGGACACGGCGAGGGACCTCCCAGCTTCTTATCCATGCATACCGTCCGGCTCATTGCCAACACGTAGCTCTCTTCCGGGGAAAGCCGGCTGAGTGGGAACGGTTACAACCTTTACCTTGTTGAGGACTAACCCAGGATCATCAGTGAGGACGGGACAAGTTCAGTGCTCCCAGCACCCTGCCCGTGGCCACTCATTTTCCTAACACAACCATCCTCATCCCAGTCTTGGCCACCATCTTCACGCACACGCAAATGGAAGCTCAAACTAGAGGACCCTGGCTAGTCCCGCTCAAGTTAGTCGGTCGACGAGGGCTCCATATACCCCACGCATGGTTGCACGCTCAACTTGGCTCGTAGGCGAGAACTCGCATCTAGGCAGCGAGAACGAGACAACCCACCACGTCCCATGTGGCCTCTCATCCCCACCTTCTTAGCATTTTATTATCCATCTCCGCAATTCTCCACCATCAACATCACTGTCATAAGTTAACACCTGTTTCCAGCATTCACCAGCCCTAGTACCACTAGGCATTTCACTAAGCATGGCTAAGCACTTGCATAACATAGTAAGTATTCCATGGCCAAAGATACAAACCTAGGGTAAATAGGAATGTAAAACAGGTATTGGCAACAGGATTCTAATGCAACTAGTAGGATACTCTAATCCAGGCAAAAGACATTTAGAACCGCATGCAATAATATAGTGGAGAAAATATATATTTGTGGAAAATAGGATAAGATATGCTCAGAGGGGGGGTTACGCTTGCCTTGTTCGGGATACGGGTAGTACGGATCCTCGGGGTATTGAGGAGTGACCCCGGTTGCTTGATCTATCGAAGCACAACACACGGGGAAAAAACAATCAATCACCACACAATGTACAGTGCAATGCACAATCACATGATGTCCTGGCAATTTGAATGCACTGAGATTATTATAAACCACCTAGCAATTTTAAGTGGGGTACTGCGATACCTAATTACTAGGGAAGAAGGGTACCCCACATTTACTTAGTGATTTAGTACTCCTAGAAGTACAATATTGTAATGGTGAGCAAGTATGCATGATGATGATGATTTTAGGTAGTTCATGCTTTTCTGAACATTGTGGTATCTCACACATAATTTTCGGATACCCCAATAAAGAGTTATGATTTTTTTATTAATTTCCCTCTTTTAATTATGTGCTTTTTAAGGAATTAAACTTGACGGAATCGATTCCTCGAACTCGGGAGAGAGGGAGGGATCGTGTGATTCAACGTTGTTCGATGTCCGGAGTTGCGCGAGAGAGTAGCGGGAACAACATACGCTACGAGGGGGACGAGAAAACGGAAAACAGGAAACAGGAAAAAAAAGAACAGAGGCCTCCGGTCCTCCGGCCGGTCTGGGCCGGCTGGCAGGCCGGCCTGGTTACAGCGAGCTACGGCCTCCTGCCCGGCCTGGGCTGGCTGGGGGGCCGGGCCGCATGCAGAGGGCGTCGGTCTCCTGGCCGGTCTGGGCCGGCTGTGAGGCCGGGCCGCGCTCTGCTTCGTCGAACGAGCGCGGGACGACGACGGCGGCAGTACGGCGACAGAACTCCGGCGAGCGGACGACGTAGCGCGAGAATGGGGAGAGGGGAAAAGCAGGGAGAGAAAGCGGCGGCTCACCAGGAGCGTGTGCACGCGAACGGCGGGGCACGGGGTGGAGGTACGACGGCGGAAACGAGTGGCGAAGCGGCGATGGAGCTTCAGCCGGCGGCGGGGGAAACGGCGACGGCGACGACGATTTGTGGACCCCGGCTCGATTCCTACGGCCAGGAGGTAGAGGGGAACGTGGCGGAGCTCCCTGCAGTCTCCGTTTGGCTCGGGATCGACTCACTCGCCGGCGATGTGGGGGCGGAGCTCGGCGTCCATGGAGCCCGGGAAGAAGAGAAGAGGGAGCAGGAAGCACGGCGAGTGGGGAAAACTGGAGCAGCACGCGGTGGGGGCCTCGTGGTCTTGCTCTCCTCGCAGGGAAACAGAGAGGAGGGGGCCGGGGTGGCGTGCACAGCGTCGATGGTCCGGCGGGAGCGGCGCGTCGCTGCGGGTCGCTACAGGAAGAAGAGATGGAGGTTTCGCAATTAGGCCCTGGCCGAATTTCTTCTATCACGGATAGGTCCCTCCATAATTACAAAGAGGTCCTTTTCCTAAATAAAATAATAACAGCTGCTGTAATTGAATTAATTGCGGCATTTGAACTTATTCAAAAATTTATGAAATCATTTGGGTAGCCTCCCCTTGTTACTTAGTTGCTCCACAAAAATTGGGGTTTAAAGATAAGTTGTTTTGTACCACTTTTGTTCATAGTGTCTCATGGTGGCAATTTTGCTAAAATCAAAATGGTGCTCATTTGGAGAATTAGAGCAATTGCAACAATATGTTTCCAACCCTTGGAACTTCCTTGACGGAGATGAGATGTCAAGAAACTTTTTGTTGAGCAACATTGAGTGCATTCATTGTGTGGAGGTTTTGTTGAAGCAGGTTTGGCATGTCACTCTGCAATGATGCCAAACCAACTATGGTTTTGTTTAACAAATTTAAATGGATGCAATGATGCAATGATGCATGTATGAAGCAAAAGTGAAAATTTTATACAGATTTTCAGGTTTCAAACGTTGGGCTGTTACACCACTATCAGTGCGCAGAGGAGGAAATCCCCACGGTCCACCCTGCTCGATGCCCCTAATTGAGGCCTCCACGGCCAAAGCAGCCTCGGAACTTGAAGCAGGCCGATTATCCAATATGAGAGATGCCCTCCGAGCATATTCTTCGGCCGGAGGGGCAGTCTCATCAATGGGTGCGGCGAATGGAGGAATTCGGCGTGTCACCGGGGGAGGAGACCTCGGTTGGATCCTTGAAGGAGAAGAGATAGTCAGGGTGCCAGACCCAGATGTTGGTTTGGGGGTGACCTTGGACTTCACCGTCTCTTTCTCTTTCTCCTTGCCCTTCTCCAACGGCAAGGTGGTTTGGCGGAGTGGTTTTTGGGGTTGTTGCTTCTGCTGATGCTTCTGCTGTTGCTGCTGTTGGTTGCGGGCAGTCTGGCTTCGGGGGGAGAGTCGAGGCTCCGGCAAGATGGTAGCCGAAGTCCTGGCGCGATTGGTCTCCGCATCCGTTTGAGGACGCGGAGAAGTCTGACCTCGGGTGGGGGCAGACTTCCCCAAAGCCGGGCCAGACCTCGGTGGAGGAGATCCGGGGCGAGAGTTCGTCAGGGAGGTCATGGCTTCAGAGGCACCAACGGGTGCAGTCATGGAGGATACCTCCTGATCCACGTCTATGGGGGCACTGCAACGAAAGGAAGATGGTCAAGTGTTAATACCGAGATAATATGTTTAAGCAACAAACAGTGTTGACTATAGAAGCAAAGCATTACCCATCCGAGGTAGGAAGCCTCCTGCCTCCCCGGGCATGAGGAGGATGTCCGGACTTCTTCAGCCGGCGTCTCTTGACCAGAGCCTCAGTGGCTCCGGAGGCTCCAGTGGCGGATGGTTCAGCGGCCGGAGTTGCGGCACCAGCGCGTTTCCGGCTGGTTGCTGGAGTAAAGTTCGGAAGGTGAGGAAGGCAGGAGAGAGGTACCGCGTTTATTGGTTCCAAGACAAGGAACCCCTCCTCGTCATCCGAAATCTCCTGAACTGAAGCTTGTGCTTGAGGCTTACCCGCGGTGGTGATGCGGGCCGAGGCAATGGGCATAAAATCCTCGTCGTCAGGGTCCACGTTGGATGCTGGGTCCTCGACAGGGAGATCCTCACTGAAGTGGTCCGTAGGATGGACTCCATCCTCGGCAGTCTGGCGGGCGAACAGCTGTATAGCAGATATATGAGAAGGAGTTAGGAAGAAAATTGTCAAGATGAATGTCGGTAGCAAGACCTCGGTGGTAAAGGGGTATCGAAGAAAACGTCGGAATGGCGTACCTGTTTCGCTGGGTTGGTCATGTAATGGGGCTCCCTTCCCCATGTCCAAGCATCAGAGATCTTCGACTTGGTGATAGCTCGGACTCCCCGAGCTACCGCGGCATTGTCCAGTGCAATGTGCGTATGTCGGGTGGGGTCATAAAGACCGCTCATGTGGCAGATCTTGTGAGACCTCGCCTGGAGAGGGGAGACCCTGCGCTTCACGAATGTGCAGGCCAGGTCGTTAGCCGTCAGGACTTTCCCGTCGTTGTCGGGGTCCTCCGGGTCCTGCCATTTCGCAATATACCCGTGGATGGACTTGAGTTCGCCGGTGTGAGGGGGAGCGTAGTCCCAGTTGAGCTGTTCTGTAGGAGGGCTGAGGTTGAATGCCGGCAGGTTGAGGAAGTCCTCTTCGCCGGAGTTCTTCACGTAAAACCACGTCCGGAGCCACTTGCGAACGGTGTCCGGAGTAGTGATACGTGGGAAGATGGAGTTTCGGCGAGGAGCTATGGTGGCAGCTCCGCAGGCGGTTAGAAGCTTGGGCAGATCCTTGTTTTTTGGAGCCGGGATCACTTGCCGCTTAAGTTGGAAGTAGCGAGAAAAGAGGACTACCGTGGCTTTGAGGCCGAGGTATCCCTCAGAGAAGGAGACGATGCAGGAGAGAGTAGTGATGGCGTTGGCGGGGAGATGATGGACCTGGAGCCCGAACTTGTCCAGGAAGCTCCGGAAGAAATCCCTGACGGGCAGTCCGAAGCCGCGCTGGAAGTGCGCGACGAAGACCACCCGTTCCCCTTGCTTGACTTGAGGCTCGAGTTCGCCCTCTGGCAGGCGACACTCTACCCCGGTGGGAATCCGCCGAGTCGCCCTGAGCCACTGGATTTCGTCCGGAGTTACATCCGAACCTTCCCAGCTGGCTTGTTCTCCGACCTCCAGTTCGAGGTCTGGAACCTCGGTTTGTTCCGAAGTCTCAGGAGGAGACATCTCGGCAGAATCAATCTGCAGAGAAAGCACAGAAGTTTAGCAAAGGAAAAAGTAAATCTGGAATCTAAGGCTATATCTGGCTAACTCAGGAGGAGTTGGGCGGCTATCTGGTGTACATAGAGGCATATCTATGCTAGGCGAACATCTATCCGAGGCATGAAACCAATTTCTACCCAAAAGAGTATGCGAGTAAGATCTACCGGAGGAGGTAAATAGAGTTTTATTCAAGAACATATGAAGAACCAAAGCGCGAAGAGGAAGAAACCGGGAGCAATGCATAGGGTATCAAGAAAGGGAGTACATACCGTGAAAATGAGGTGCTGAAGGGCGGCGCCGGTGACGCAGTCGCAGCAGCGACGGAGGAGCTGCTCGTCGGCGGCGGCGGGAACGCGTCTCTTCCCGACTAGAAGCGGCGGCGCTAGTTGCGATGGAGGCGGAACGGCAAGTGGATGAGGAAGAAGAGGGATGCACTGCCCTGGGCCTGCATTTATAACCGCGGACGGTAACTGCGCTCTACCGCGTGGTTATCGGAGCGGCGAGTGTGATCGTTTGTGCACAATGGCACACGTGGCACGAAGATAGCGGTGGGCGAGCAGGCCATAGGATCGGTTGCAGGAGGCAAACCGTCGGGCGGTGCGGTTACTGGAGCACGAAGCGGCGCGAGCGGGGAATCTCCGCTGACGTGGGCCGCGTGGTGGAAAGCACTCGAGTGCTTTGACTGTCGTAGACCAGGAAGTGACGGATGGGACGCGTGAACAGTGTTCTCTGACCGAAGTCAGTAAGGATGCAGGAATCAAGGGGTTGATGTCCGAGATCTCAGCGGATACTTCGGAAAAGTAGTATGGCCCGAGGAACAGACCGATGGATTTCTCGGGGTATTGCTTCGGTAACCTGCAAAACATTGCAGCGCATGTGGTTTCGGGTTGAACCTGATGCAGCCTTTCATCCGAGGCTGCAAGACCACATCAGCTTCGGGGACTACTGTCGGGGGGTTACCCCCGGGTAGGGTAAAGATGAGGTAAAGACATGTAAGGTTAAGGCGGTAAGCTGTCCGAGGTAACGATTGAGCAAGGTCGCAGGAGGCGTCATCCGACGTAAGGCGTACGTCTGAGGTGTATTCTCCGAGGTATATCCTCCGAGATATCAACCTCGGGGTAGTCAGCTAGCTACCACAGGAATAAGGTATTCTCTACCGAGGTATAGGATCAGGAGTGTTATCCGAGGTTAGCAGCAAGGATCGAGGCATGTCAGAGAGGTCACGGGCGTCGCAGAGCTTGTGGCCCGAAGCTTCAGAGGACGGCGAGGTCCGTCCACGGGTTTCCCGGAAGCTCGGGGGCCTAGGAGCTGACTTGGCTATTTCGGGAAAGGTCTACAGCCTAGACCTCGGCAGGCTACTGAAGTATGACCGGAAGAGGAAAGCTAGGCCTGACCAGCCTGACAGTCCGGCCGTTGAGCTGGCAGCAGGCAGAGGCTTGTCTTCTACCTTTTGGCCATGCCATTGTTAGCTGGAGGCAGGGGTAAAATAGTACTTCGGCCTATGTATATATGCAGCATCTCTACCTCCAGGGAGGAGGACGGCAAAAACCCTAGCTCATTTCCCCCTTCATAGTTTCATCTTCTACCTAGAGCTCTCACTTGAGCAGCATCATACAGCTCGAGGAGCACCTTGTACCTGAGAACGACACTGATATATTGAGAGAGGAAAGGCAGGAGTAGGGGTTTTACTTCCTCACGAAGGCCCCGAACCTGGGTACATCGTGGTGTCTCTTGTGTTCTTGGATTCCTTGGCTTCTTGTTCGTGTTCTTGTGGTTTCTTGCATGTTCTTGCTTGTGCACATCTTGAGTGCATAAACCCTCCCCGGATTCCCCAACGACCATTCGGCCCCAACTAAGCCATACCCATGGCATCTGCCGTGATCCCACCACGACACTGACCTTCTCAAGAAGGATAGGAAGTTCGCATGGACGGTCGAAGCTGAAGAGAGCTTCAAAACGCTGAAAGCCAAACTCACATCTGCTCCTGTGCTCGTCCTGCCGGACACCAGCAAGGATTTCATCGTCTTCTGTGACGCCTCCCTGCAAGGCTTGGGTTGTGTACTAATGCAAGAGGGCCATGTGGTGGCGTATGCCTCCCGCCAATTGAAGCCGCATGAGCACAATTACCCTACTCATGATCTAGAGCTTGCCGCTGTGGTTTATGCTCTGAAGCAGTGGAGACCATACCTGTTTGGTAACCATTGTAAGATTTTCTCGGATCATAAGAGTCTGAAGTACCTCTTCACACAGCCAGATTTAAATCTCAGGCAGCGGCGTTGGTTGGAGTTAATCAAGGACTATGATGTGAGCCTAAACTATCAACCCGGCAAAGCAAACGTCGTGGCTGATGCGCTGAGTCGGAAGTCTTATTGCAACAACCTGATGGTTGAGAAGGCTCAACCTGCTCTTCATGAAGAGTTCGCCCGTTTGAACCTGGAAATTGTTCCCTCTGGCTACCTTGCAAATCTGGAGATCAAAGCTACTCTTGTAGACCAGATTAAGGATGCTCAGAAGCTGAATGAGGGTATCCTGAATATCAAGAAGAACATTGCTAGCGGAAAGGCCAAATGTTTCCCAGAAGATGAATCCGGAGCCATTTACTTTGGTGACCATCTGGTAGTGCCAAAGAACCGGAATTTGAGGGAGCTGATCCTACAAGAAGCTCATGAATCACCTCTCGCTATTCATCCCGGTAGTACCAAAATGTACCAAGACCTTCGACCACAATTCTGGTGGACCCGGATGAAACGCGAAATCGCCAAGTATGTTGCTGAATGTGACACATGTCGTCGGGTAAAAGCAGAACATCAAAGGCCTGCCAGCACTCTCGGCCCTATTGCAGTCCCCGAGTGGAAATGGGATGAAATCGGTATGGACTTCATCACCGGGTTTCCCCGATCCCCTAAGGGCAACAATGCTATCTGGGTAATCATTGATCGCCTGTCCAAGGTTGCCCACTTCCTACCAGTCCGTGATGAGATACGTGCGAGTCAACTGGCTGACTTATATATGGCTCGTATTGTTCCATTGCATGGGGTCCCTCTGAGGATCATATCGGACCGTGGAAGTATTTTTGTATCCAAGTTTTGGCAGAGTTTCCAAACTGCGATGGGAACCCGACTCAATTCCAGTACCGCCTACCATCCTCAAACTGATGGTCAGACTGAAAGGGTGAACCAAGTTCTAGAAGACATGCTTAGGGCATGTGTAATCTCTTTTGGCAAGGGTTGGGAGAAGTATCTTCCTTTCGCGGAGTTCTCCTACAACAATAGCTATCAAGCTAGTCTGGGCATGGCTCCATTCGAGGTTCTGTATGGAAGAAAATGCCGCACTCCTCTAAATTGGTCCGAGACCGGAGAGAGGGCACTCTTTGGTCCAGATGTTATCAATGAAGCTGAGGAGAAGGTTAGAATCATATGAGAGAATCTGAAGATTGCTCAGTCTAGGCAGAAGAGCTACTATGACAAGCACCATCAGGACATTCACTATGAATCAAAGGGAAATTGGCCCCACGCTACGTTGGCCCTTTCACCGTTCTGGCCAAGTGAGGAGATCTTTCTTATAAATTGGAATTACCGGTCATCTTCCCAAATGTACATGATGTGTTCCATGTCTCCCAACTTCGCCGTTGTTTTAAAGATCCTATCCATGGAGTCAATCATGAGGAGCTGGATCTCCAGGAAGACCTCACTTATCGCGAGCACCCCATTCGTGTCCTGGATGAGGCAGAAAGGAAGACCCGTAACAAGACTACCAAGTTCCTCAAGATTCAGTGGTCTCACCATTCCGAGGAAGAAGCAACTTGGGAAAGAGAGGCTAGTCTACGTGAGGAGTATCCCGACTTCTTTCCACAATCTTAGAATCTCAGGACGAGATTCCTGTAAGGGGGGTAGAATTATAACAGCCCACTTTTGGTATTGCAAAATGTGAATAAAATTTTCGCTTTTCCTTTCTCATGCATCATGGCATCCATGCATCAATGTGTACCACTTGGAACCTTTAACTTTTGGTTAGGGAATTGTTGTCGGGTTAGGTAATTGTTGTTGATTTGACACAGTGAAGTTATCAAGTTAACATATTTATCAAGGAAGCTCCAAGAGTTCACAATTAACAATTGTTCACTTGCTTTAAAATTCTGAAGGAATATCAAATGGGATTTATAAAATAAATAACATACCCAAACCCAATGACCAAATGTTGTCCAAAACATTTTATTTTGAGACACCAAATTTTGTGGAGCTTCGACATGATATGGAAAGGCTACATGAATAATTTCATATTTTTCTAAAATGTCTTAGTGCCTCAATAAAATCCCTAAGTCACAGGTTTTAAAAAAGAAAACTAAAAAGGACCTTTTGGTGATGGAAACAAATCTGCCAGGGTTTTTTGCAAGATGACCATCTCCCTCCTGTAGCTAGGCCGCACTGGCGCCATGCCGTCTCCTCGTCCCGCACGACGCTGCGCCGGGCTCCCCTGATGTAGCCCGACATACGTCTCCTACAACAAGTGGCCCAATGACAAGAGCAAGAGTCAAGGCACTTCATGATAAGGTGAAATCGCTCCTATCCATGTGTGATCTCGATACCCTTTTCATGGCTTGCTACTTCATTCCGATACTTTGTGCATACTCAGGAACCTCGTTGTTGATGACCCACAATGGAGTGGAGAAGAAGACCAAGAGAAGACCCAAGAAGGTGGCCGAGAGGTGACGCAAGACGAAGGAGAAGAAACAGGAGCCGACAGCTCGGCCAGTTTTTCAACCGGTCAAAACCGGCCTCAAGGCCGGACTACGTCCCAAGGAGACCGGCCTCCTAGCCGGGCAAAGCCGGGTCAAGGACCGGACCCCCGCCCGACGCAGTCGGTCGCCAGGCCGGCCACAACCGGCCCCAGGTCCGGCCCTCTGCCCGAGACAACCGGCCATCCAGCCGGCTAAAACCGGATCCACGACCGGACTGCCACCAGCCGGTTTCCAGACTGGCATCAACCGGATCCAGGGCCGGATCTGAGCCGACGACCCCACCCGTCTTCGTGACTTTTCCCTGTTTTGTACCCAGACTATAAATACTCCTTTGCTGCCTAGTGTTAGGGTTAGACTAAGATTTGAGAACTAAAGTAGGGTCTTGCTCCTTCTTCTCAAAGTGTCTCTTTCCTCCTATGGAGATGAATCAAGGCCTCCCCTTGTGGAGATGAACCAAGGCCTCCTCTTGAGGAGAAGATCCCTGCTTGGATACCAAGGCTTCCGCTTGTAGTTGCGATTACATGCTAATCTTCCCTCTGTGAGTGGCTAGATTGGATTGGTTGGATTGACCAATTGGACAAACAATCCTAAGAGTAAGGTGTGCTTGGGAGAGGAGGATTGGGGGCTGCCCTCGGGGATTTGTTACCAATCGAGTCTTGCCGGGTTGCTACTTGCTATTTTTTCGTTCTTCGTGTGTTTTTCGTGTTCATCCTCCCCTCCGCACAAATCCGTGAAAATCGGGACCAACCCACATCACCCCCCCCCTCTCGCCTCCACCTGCAGGAAGAAGAGCACCACGAGGCCGCCCTGCTCCTCCTACCCTATCCTCTCACCTGCTCCCTCGCTCCCCAGTTTTCTCCCCACGAGCGAGCCCTAGCCGCCATGGCCTCCGAGCTCGTCGCCATCGATTGAGGAGTCCCCGACCAAATCGAAGGTTACCGGAAGCTCCGCCGCGTCGCCTGCTACCTCTCCGCCGAAGGAATCGAGTCGGAGAGCCCGCAATCGCCGTCGCCGCCCGTTCTTCTTTGACCACGGCTGGAGCTTCCACGAGCGATTCCGGTCGTTCCCGTCCATCTCCGCCCCTGCTGAGCACCACCACGATTTGAGGGTGAGCACTATGTCCGCCTGGACCTCGTCTCCCTCCCTCTCTCGCCGTAGTTCGCCGTAGCACCGCAAGCCGCCATGCGCAGCCGTGCCATCAGCTCGGATAATCCGATTCCAGCATAATCGGATAATCCGAGACACCCCAGTACGTTCTGGCTTTCAGTCCTTAGCGAAATTTCAGGCCATCTGTGGCGATCGGATATTCCGAGTCAGCCCAAAATAGGATAATCCGAAATTCATCAGTACCCCAGACCACTGTTCGCCTTAAGTCCTTAGCCGTTTTTCGAACCAGTTAGGATCGGATAATCCGAATCTGATTCCATCGGATAATCCGACTACCCCGGATATTCCGAATACTGTTTCACCGGATAATCCATTTAACCTTCTTCAGCTGTAATACAAATCCTTCCAGTTTCCTTGTTAATTTGATGCAAGAATGTTTAATCACCTAAACCCTGCATTTTATCACCTGATCATGTCATTCATATGCAAGTTAACATTAGGGTTCCATCTATTAGAATCACCAAGTAAAGATGCGACATTACTTGCCTCCACGGTATATTCGAGATGCGCCCCTTTAAGCATCCGAAATCCATTTAAGTTGAATAGCTTGAATCATCCTTATCTCGAGGACTTAAAATGGCATGACATCATGTGTTTGTGCATTACATTTGTTAAAGCATGTGTGGTGATTGATTGCTTCTTCCCATGTTTTATGCTTCGATAGATCAAGCAGCCGGGGTTACGCCACAATACCCCGACGACCCGTATTACCATCACCCTGAACAAGGCAAGCGTAATCCCCCCTCTGAGCATGTCTTATCCTATACTTCCGCAAATATTTTCTCCACTATAATATTGTATGTGGTTCCAAATGTCAATTTGATTGGATTAGAGTATCCTATAGTTGCATTAAGTTTCCGATGCCATTACCTGTTTCCCTCCTATAATCCATAGGTTTGTATTGTTGGCCTGAGATACTTAACTATGCTATGTTGTTGCTTTGCCATGCTTAGTTAAATGCTTAGTCGTCCAATGGATATTTCATGTTGGAAACAGATGTTGAAATGTTCGGATGATGGTGGAGGAATTGTGGTGATGTAATAAACTGCTTAAAGGTGGGGATGACAGGCCACTATGGTTTGGTGGTGTTTTGTCTTGCTCTCGCCGCCTAGGTGCGAGTTATTTACCTCTTGAACCAAGAATGAGCGCGCTTCCATTCGGTGGGGTATATGGAGCCCCCGTCGACCAACTAACTTGGGCGGGGCTAGCCAGGGTCCTCTAGTTTGGGCTTCCATTTGCGCGTGCATTGAGATGGTGGCCAAGACTGAGATGAGGATGGTGGTGTTTAGGAAAATGACTGGCCATGGGGCAGGGTGTTGGAGGCACTGAACCTGTCCTGTCCTCACTGATGATCCTGGGTTAGTCTCAAGCAAGATAAAGGTTGTAACCGTTCCCACTCAGCCGGCTTTCCCCGGAGGAGAGCTAAGCATAGGCAATGAGCCGGGCGGTACCGAAGGTTAAACACAGTGCACCCTGCAGGGTTAAATCTTTTCGAAAAGCCGTGTCCACAGTTATGGACGACTTGGGAAAGGACGATAAGACCATAGAAAAACTTGAACGGAATGATTAAAACCTAAGTACTAAAGGTACTACCAAGAATGCAAGGTTGACTTCCTCGAGGGTGACTCGGGGAGGTGCCTTTGTAGAACAGGTACAGTGATGATGGTGGTTGATGATGAGAAAGGTGATCAAGAGAAAGAGTTACTCCTTACCCCGTTTTAAAAATACTCTGATTAGTCGATGCCATGGAGTTATGTTTCAACAAATAAAATCAGCTTTATGCAAAACAGCCATAAACTTTGAAAGCCTCATCGAGCTAAAGCTCTATATATAATCTTGCGAGTTCGTCGAACTCAACGTCGTTTGTTTTGTTTCAGAGGAGGACTTCACCAATCTCGAAGGTGGGTTCTTTGTGGACGTCGACGAGTAGTCTGGGGTTCCCAGGTGGCAGCTTGGGACATCCCGGAACAACTGGCGCTGTAATGTTTATCTGTATGCCTCTTACGCCATAATTTGCATCTTGTTGTTTAGAACAACTTAATTCGCTTCCGCATGATGTACTGTTGGGTCTGTGACCTCTGGTTGTAATATTTGATATCTTTCTCTATTATAAGAGTTGAACTATAATGCTTTGAGTCGTAGAGTCTGTGATGTGCCAGTTGTTCCACAAGTCTTGATCTCTCTATTATGCATTGATAGTTGTGCCTGTGTTAGGGCATCAATCAGGGTGTTGCGTTGCCGATGATCAATTCTGAGCAATGCCTGCCAAAGGTTTTGGCCGGGGATTGGTAAACCCGTAACCTCCGGTTGTATCGCCTAACCGGTGACACACAGCATCACTGTATAGCAGTCGGGTCGGGGCGCTACAACAAGGTGGAGAGACTACCAACTAGCTACTGCTATGGACCCGTAGTCCCGTGGAGAACTACTCACGCATCACTCTGGAGGCAGGCATGGTGATGTAGAGCCCTCCGGTGATGATTTCCCCCTCCGACAAGGTGCCGGGAAGAACTGCAGAAACCCTCCCGAACTAGGGTTGAAGACGACGGCGGCCTCGGAACTTTTCGTGGATTTTTGCTCGGGTATCTAGGGTTTTCCGATTAGATGCAATTTATAGGCGAAAGGGCGGCGTCGGTGGCCAGCTGAGGTGGGGCGGCGGCCTAGGTGTGCGACCCCACTCTAGGTCATGCCGTGGGCCCGCCGGCCTACCTGGTGTGGCCCCCGGCTCCGTCCTCCTGGCTGCTGCTCCGTCTCGGTCCAGAAATAAATCAGTTAAATTGGCGTCTGATTCCGAGAATATTTCCAGAATAGATTTTCTGAAACAAAAAGACAGCAGAAAATAGGAACTGGCACTATGGCATCTTGTTAATAGGTTAGTCCTAGAAAATGCATAAAAATGATATAAAGTGTGAGATAAACATGTGGTAATCTATTATATAATTAAAACACAAGATAACCAACGGTAAAGATTTATCACGCTAAACTTAAGAGATCTCAACGGTTCAGATCTTGGATTAGGCAATGAAGGACGCGCGTCCACGACTAACGCCTAAACGTTCGATGACAAGACTAGAGCATAGGAATCGTTTCGTATTCTAATTGGAGTCCAAACACATCATAGATAGCTTGATTGCTGGAGGCTTGCGTGATAGACATCGCCACGAAAAGAAATCACCCATCAGCACATACACGTGCAATTGACCGCCGCCGCCGTATCCTAGGGTCTCCTCACGTACGCACGCTGCCGCGGGACGTCGTATTCCGATCGCCTAGCGTGTCCTCGGGCATGGTGTCGCCGCCGCCAAGTTCGCCGATGCAATCGGCCAATCTACATAGATTCTTAACGTAAGTGAGTTTTAATCTCATGATACACCATGCAGGCATGCATGCATACATGATGGATCGATCGAATTAAGATTTGTGTGGTGCACGGACAGACGGACAGCCCAATGCAAGGTAAACATACGTGCAATTTAATTTCCTTTCAGTGCTTCAAATACGTACTTCTTTACAATACATTATACACTGTCTAGAAATTTGTTAGCTGGTATAAGATGCACATAACCTCCACGAATCAGGCTTTCGCCCCGCTTTATAAAGAAAGTAACGACCAACAAATAACCACCGATACAAGAACACCACACACCACCTAACCTAATCAATGCTAGGTCATCAACCATCAATTTCCATTGAAAACCGTATCTGCCGGAAGAGATGCCGTCGTGTATTCCCAGCGGCGAGGACAAACAATGGAGCCGGGAGCTTCATAGATTATTCACATATGCCTATGCACGGCGACCGATGAAGTTGTTGAAAGAAGCTGCGCGGCCAGCCAGCGTGCCTGCCACGATCTTGCCAACAAGCTGGTCAGATGTGTTTTCCCTTGAGAGCGGAGCAAAATCGGTTTGGTCGTCGGCGTGCCTCTCTGCGCGGCGCAAAAAAAAATCTTACTACATGGGAGATAATCGTCATCTTAATTCCTCACCTATGCGACCACCGGAAATGCGACCACCGGAATGTGATTGCATCAAACATCGGATGGCCAACACCCAGCAGCATGTCCGCGAGGACTTGACACGGCTACAATGGGCGTAGACAGTTATGTCGCCCTTGATCAGCCCGTGAAATTCCAGGAGCACATCGACGGCTTGCGGTGTCGTCCAGCTGGAGACGATGTCCAGCACCTTGGTGGAGATCGTCATGTAAAAATGTAAAACCAGGCGACGCTTCATCGTGGATCTGGATCCACTTGGCATCGTAAAGACCAGCGATCTGGGTCCACTCGGCATCGTCAAGACCAGGTGATCAAGGAGATTCGCCGGTAGAGCTCTACGACCTGCGTACGTGGCCGCAAGCACATGCATGTGCCATCTTAAGCAACGAGCTTTTGCCGTACCGGCTGCATTGGACTACAACTTTGAGTCCTATATGACGTTAAGTTTGGAGACACCAAATAAGATTAGCTGACGACCATCGCAACTGCATGTTAGCCTGCAGCCACTGTGTTGTACTTGCACGAGAATGTTGCATGCATGGTGAAAGGATGGATTGGAGGTAAGCTGGTAAGATCTCCACATCTATGCATGAAAGGACCAGACGCAGAGCACAGTAATAGAATTATTAAACGAAAACTGTTTTCTTGACTATAGAACTTTTATCCGATGTACAGTATTACTCACAGGTGTCATGGTGTCCTGGTGAGTTGAGCTGCATGAAGCACGGTATAAGATGTTTCAGATTCAGGAGGTACAAAAATTCACCATGAAGTGTCATTTGAACGGTTCTGAGTGTATATATTGCCAGCGGCGAGGACAAACAATGGAGCCGGGAGCTTCATAGATTATTCACATATGCCTATGCACGGCGACCGATGAAGTTGTTGAAAGAAGCTGCGCGGCCAGCCAGCGTGCCTGCCACGATCTTGCCGACAAGCTGGTCAGATGTGTTTTCCCTTGAGAGCGGAGCAAAATCGGTTTGGTCGTCGGCGTGCCTCTCTGCGCGGTGCAAAAAAAAAAATCTTACTACATGGGAGATAACCGTCATCTTAATTCCTCACCTATGCGACCACCGGAAATGTGACCACCGGAATGTGATTGCATCAAACATCGGATGGCCAACACCCAGCAGCATGTCCGCGAGGACTTGACACGGCTACAATGGGCGTAGACAGTTATGTCGCCCTTGATCAGCCCGTGAAATTCCAAGAGCACATCGACGGCTTGCGGTGTCGTCCAGCTGGAGACGATGTCCAGCACCTTGGTGGAGATCGTCATGTAAAAATGTAAAACCAGGCGACGCTGCATCGTGGATCTGGATCCACTTGGCATCGTAAAGACCAGCGATCTGGGTCCACTCGGCATCGTCAAGACCAGGTGATCAAGGAGATTCGCCAGTAGAGTTCTACGACCTGCGTACGTGGCCGCAAGCACATGCATGTGCCATCTTAAGCAACGAGCTTTTGCCGTACCGGCTGCATTGGACTACAACTTTGAGTCCTATATGACGTTAAGTTTGGAGACACCAAATAAGATTAGCTGACGACCATCGCAACTGCATGTTAGCCTGCAGCCACTGTGTTGTACTTGCACGAGAATGTTGCATGCATGGTGAAAGGATGGATTGGAGGTAAGCTGGTAAGATCTCCACATCTATGCATGAAAGGACCAGACGCAGAGCACAGTAATAGAATTATTAAACGAAAACTGTTTTCTTGACTATAGAACTTTTATCCGATGTACAGTATTACTCACAGGTGTCATGGTGTCCTGGTGAGTTGAGCTGCATGAAGCACGGTATAAGATGTTTCAGATTCAGGAGGTACAAAAATTCACCATGAAGTGTCATTTGAACGGTTCTGAGTGTATATATTGCATTTTTTTAGACGATGTAGATTTATCGAGTCAATGCCAAGGATATGGATCTGTGTGATTTTACATGGAAGCTAAGAAGTATAGGTCTTCGATGTCCGGCGACAACATGCAAGCTTATCAAAAACGCCGCAGGACAGATCGAAGGAACGCCAGCATATATCTTGCAAACGTCGACAACTCCTGCATCGGCAAATCGACCGCACGACTTGCGAAAGACGAGGAATGGTGATTTATCTATACATGTTCGTTTGCGTCACAAATCGAAGATCCTACATGCTGGCAGCACGCTCAGGGGATCCAAGGCACATCATCAAGCTGAAATCTTCAGGTAATACAGAAATTCTCAGTAATAGCTATCTGCAATGTTCATGTGTCATCATCATGCCGAAATCTTTGAGTAATACTGAAATCCTCAGGTAATAGCTATCTGCAATCTTCATGTGTGTTTATATCTTCTCATCCCAACGTGTGTTTAGGATTTAATCCTTTCTGCAGCATTAGGTCCGTTGATATTTTAATCTGATCTGGCTCCAATAATATCATGAGCTGGAAATTCATGGAGTAAAGGTCAATTTGTCCACATAATGAGCCACATTGCTATTCCCAGGAATTCCAGACCACAGGCTAAACTGAAGGTAGGTTATCAACAAAGCTGTAGGTTTATATAACGTTACGAGACTGAAAATAAGACAGCTTGGAAACGAATACATAGAGGTACAGATAATCACACATACCTCATTACCAAAAAAGTAAAGGTATACATACCTATGATCATCATGTCACCCAGTGAATCAAAATTGCTGAAACGAATGCAATATTCATTAGCTGTCTAGACTGTCTTCTTTGCAATGATCATAAATAAGATCCACCCCTTGAACACTGCCATGGGCAACTATATGTGACATTATTAAGAGTGACTAGAACGGATGGACTGAAGGTACTGATGCCGCAAATGAGTGTCCAAGTGAAGATAGAGTGAAGAATATTATTTAGAAGGATATACTCTATAGTGCAGTACAAGAAATTTAAAACCATGACTTATGGAGTGTCCTAATAAAAAACACAGAGTTATTTCAAAAAAAAACACAGAGTAAACATGCCATAATATGGGAAACATAACTGTAAGCTAGAGCTAGAAAATTTAAGTTCAGCATAGCATGTTCCTGCTTGCTGACCGTGCTTCACTTGGACATGATTCATTTTACATATTTCTAGCATGCTCCTCTCATCTCTCTCATGCTTTCTAGCATACTCTGACTGTCCGTGGCCATAGGCAAGAGCGAGAGCAATACACTCATAGCGCCGGCCGCTGGAAGCAAGCAGAGGCACGGGAAGCTGCAGAGGCACAAAAATCCACACCACAGAAAACAGATCCAATGTAATTTCAGTCTCCATGCTCCATTCTCCACTTTCCGGCTGATCTCACTTGAGAAGCGATATTGATATAGGCATCCAGCCACCTGGCATGTCCTGGAGACAATGGAGATGTTAATCATGTGTTTCATCGACGTGCCAGGTTGCAGCAGAAAGACCAAAGCCCTCGGCGCATCAGGTAAATGACATAACCAAAAGATTTTCCACAAAGTCCACTAAAGTAAACTCAATAGTTACATCTTCACTAAAATAGTTTTCTTTATTTCGGATGAAATAACATCTAAAGTACACGATCAATTAAATTAAATTATCAAATTTATGTGAGGGAAATTAGTGATGAGAAACACTGCCTAATTTTTTTCTGTTTTATTAAAATATTTACATGACGATTTACTAATATTTACAAGCTAATGAAAATATACAAACACACTAATAAATCTAGCCGCGCAAATGCGCGGGCAACCCAGCTAGTTAATATATAATAGGCATGGAACATCAAAAATTATAAATACGTTTTGGACGTATCAAACATCCCCAAGCTTAGTTCCTACTCGTCCTCGAGTAGATAAACGATAACACAAAGATAATTTTTGAGGTGACATGCTACCAACATAATCTTGATCATATAGTAATGTAAAACATGTGAGCTGAGATCAAATCATTCAAAGCAAAAGTCTATGTTTGATATTAAACACATAGATGAATAAAGCAAGACAATTAAACAAGTGAAAACCTTTCATGGAAGATGCTATAAAGACATGAAACCGTACAAAGTTCATTATAGATGTTTTAAGCATTGAGTATAGAAGTTATCCTTCTACTCAAGCATCCAACAATTTTTCACAAACATAGAAAGGATCCAGTCAAGCAAAAGTATCACATACGTAATGAATCAACTATTTAGAAGTTTTACTCAGCCGGTGAGCGTAAGCATTTGGTATTGGCACCAGGATGTTATGGTAAAGAGAATAATAATGGGGGTTTGGAAGGCGAATAGAAGAAAGGCTCACAAAGCTATAAATGATCATTAGACAAGAGGAAGTCTTATAATCGAAGCTATGCAAGGAGTAGTGATTGCCATGCAACGGATGCACAAAGAGCTATAAGTGTATGAAAGCTCTCCAATGGAACTAGTGGGGGTGCATCCAACTTGGTTGCTCATGAAGACCTAGAGCACTTTTGAGGAGGCTCATCATTGGAATATACAACCCAAGTTCTATAACGTAAATTCCCCACATAGTTATACTAATAAAACATGAGAACTCTCTCACATGAAGCATAGATGCTACTAGCACAAATGATGACTATAAAACTGGTGCTAAACATGAGCACAAGTGTGGATAAAGGATAGTAATGTTGCCCCCTCTCTCTTTATTTCTCTTCTTTTCTTTTTCTGTTTCTCGTTCTCTTTTCAATGGCCTCCGTGGCTTTTCACTTTTCTCTCCCTCACTGTAGGGGCAACACTCTAATATGACAACACACTTTTTGGTACAAATAACTCATAATGAATAAAACATGATGTATAAAACTGTATGCCTCTGCCAGTGTAGCAGGATGTGCAATGATCTAGCGTAACATGGATAAAACCACGCATCAGTTGTATAGAATCATGCAAAGCAATATATAACAATGATGAATGACAACAAGTCATGTAATGTAAGGTGGAAGTTGCATGGCAATATATCTCGGAACAGCTATGGAAATTTTGTGATAGGTAATTATGGTGGTTGTTTTGAGGAAGATGTTTGGCTTATGTGTAGGATAACAAGATGAAGTTCTCCCACGGGGTTGGATGTACTGGCGAAGTATGCACAACTCTCAAAGTGAGCAGAAGGCAATGCACAACACCGAAGAGGCAAGCAAAATATGGATGGTGGAAGTTGTCGGGGGAATACTTTCTGGATTAACCCGCGGCCAGTGCGACTTAACTTACTCGCGGACAAAGGCCCACTTGGGAGCAAGCCCAATATTGAACCGCCATAAGGGGAAAGATCTAGAAGACATATCCCGGAGGACGTGAAGACCAAGTAGTCTCCGAGTAGGCCTCTGTGGATGTATTCCTTATGGGGAAGTTTCCTTTTGTAACCTAGCGAGCCTCTGTGTATATAAAGAGGACTCGCAGGACTTAGAGCGGGTCAAGCTATCAAGCCCCAAACCCTAGCTCATACGGCGAGTACCAGATCGGATCGCCTCCATTGTAACACCTCGATTATCATATCAATACCAATCTAGGGTAGGCAGGAAGTAGGTCTTTTACCTCACATTGAGGGGGCCGAACCTGGGTAAATCTGTGTTGATCTTTGTTCCTGCGATCCCAAGCTCGGAGATGCTTGACTCGCATAATCCCACACCTACGAAGTCATCTATGACACCTGACGTGACAAACCCACGACAGTTGGCGCCCACCGTGGGGCCTGCGGTCAAGAGCGTCACGTTCCGCGCAGGATCCATGAAGGGAGCTGAAGATCTTGTTGTTGGCCGTATCATCACGGTCAATGGCACACCCCTCATCGACGATTCAAGCTGGGGGCCGGAAGCAGATTATTTGGAGACCGGCCACGTCATCCCGTTCGGATCCATCAACGTCTTCGTCGGCTTCATCGGTGGCAGGTCCGTTAGATCGGTCCAGGAAGGCGATTCAGTAGAAGAAGTCGCCGATGACGGGGAAGAATCCGTGGAAAGCATGGACTCGCAAGAGTTTGGGTCCATCATACCTGCCTTTGAAGAAAGTTGCTGGGGTTACCCACCAGAAATCACATCATCACCAGATCAAGAGATGGCACAAGTCGCGGTTTACATGGCCGGAGGAGCAGGTGCATCAGGAACTGCTGGAGAAACCGAGGCATCGGCACCCCCAAGCAACCCACTTCTTGTCCCTGTGTCAGCCACGAACGCCGCCCTCCGTGCAACAGAAATTGAGGCCGCCAGGGCCGAGCTCCTGTATGAGGTTCGAAGGATGGAAGAAGAGCGCCGCAGGCTCGATCAGATAAACCAAGGAATCCAACAGGAGCGGCAGAGAGTAGCCGCGCTGGCTGCGACTCAACAACAGGTTGACCCGCAAACACAGCTGCGCGCGACTCAACCAACAGTGGAAATCCCGCTCACTCCAGCCGCGGGACGGGAATCCAGACGACTGCGGAAGGAAGGGTACCAACAAATCAAGAGACCCAGCAACAACCAAGGAGGTTTCACACCCCACAGGGCCATTACCAGAACCCTGTCGATAATATGTATGCTGCGGCTAATATCTTGACTCAGATGGTACCAACAGGCGATGACCCGGTCAATGCTGAGGCGCGGCGCGCGATTCAGATGCTAAGTACGGCAGTCCTGCAACAAGCCAATAGGGCGGAAGCCGAAGCACAGCTGCCCCTCGTACCAGCCAATCACAGGATTACAGCAGAAAGAAGCGTCCAGAGCAGGCCACCAGAGGACGTGTCAGGAGTCGCACAGAGGCAGCAGGAGCAAGTCGCAGAAGCGCAGGCGAATGCACCATTGATGCAAAAGCGGCCCGCAGATAACCCCGCAGGCGCACCCACAGCCCTGTCCTCGCGACTCAAGGGACCGCGTGTTTCACTGAGAGGATCAGATCGGAACCTTTTCCTGAAGATTTCAAAGGGCCACGCAAGGTGGCAAACTATAACGCCAGCATGGATCCAACCACTTGGCTCAACAATTACGAGATGGGCATGAGCATCCTAAACGCATCTGAAGAGATCTGCGCACGCTACCTAAACATGATGCTAGAAGGAGCAGCGCACATATGGCTGCAAAATTTGCCTCCCAACTCTATAAATACTTGGGAGGAACTGAAGGATGCCTTCATTAAGAACTTCCAAGGAACTTGCAAGCGACTCTGCAATATAGAAGATTTAGAGCGTTGTGTCCAGAAGGAAGGCGAGTCAAGTCGCCATTGGATGAAAAGGGTGGCAGAAATAATACACTCCTCAGATAATATACCACCAAGCTCAGCCGTCCTGGTGATGGAGAAAAACTGCAAGTTTGAGCCGCTGATTCATAAGCTGGGTCGCATGAAGGATAAAGTCAAGAGCCTCAGCGAGGTGATGGCTGCGGCTAACAAATATGCCAGCTCAGAAAAACCAGAGACGCGTCAGACGGAGAAGAAGAGGAGGTTGCTGCAAAAGGAAAGAAAAACTCCAACAAGCCCCAGCAGCAGCAAACGAGCCACAACAACACGAGTCAAAACAAACGCAAAAGCGAAGATGGTCACTCAGGGCTCGTCCCAATACGCGTGGAGGATTCAGAGGCCAGCGTGGAAGGGGTCGAGGATACGGCTCCCGTCCAATCAATATGCAAGAAGTTTTCAACCGGCCATGCGACCTTCATGCGACAGGTGATGGACGGCCAGCGGACCATACCAAGGCGCAATGCCATTATTACAAAAAGTGGAAAGAAGAGAGCCAACACAACGGGGGGAATTCCCATGAAGGAAACCCTAGTGCGGCTCATAACACAAATATTGGGCAGCACGGCGCGAGTAACCCCAGGCAGACGGGGCAGTATCACACAATAGTTATCGATACCTCCAAAAGAGAAGAGAAATTGAGCCGGAGAAGTCAGCAGGTGAACGCCGTGATACCAGCAACACCCGCTTGGTTAAGGTGGTCAGAATACGCGGTAACCTGGAGTCGCGACGACCACCCGCCACAGGTACGGGAACCTGGCAAGTTGGCACTGGTTGTGGCACCATACGTTGCAGGATACAAGCTGACCAAAGTGCTTATGGATGGAGGAAGCAGCATTAATATCTTGTACTACGATACTTTCCAGCGTCTAGGACTCAAGGATTCCAGCCTGCAGCCCACGTCAACAGTATTTCACGGCATTGTCCCAGGAAGGTCCGCACGGCCAGTGGGGAAAATAACCCTAGGGGTAACTTTTGGAACAGAAGAGAACTTTAGAAGTGAATTCCTAAGCTTCGAAGTGGTAAAATTCCAAAGCCCATATCACGCCTTGTTTGGAAGAACGGCCTTTGCTAAGTTTATGGCCAGGCCATGCTACGTGTACCTACAGTTGAAGATACCAGGACCAAAAGGGGTCATCACAGTGTACGGAGATAGAGAAAAAGCAATAGAATGTAGAAAGGAGATGCGGCTTTCGCAGAATCCGCCTGTGCCGCGGAAGAACTAAAAGGTTATAAGTCGCAGGTGGACCCAAACGATATGAGTGTGGTTACCACGCCATCTGCCGAGCCACCAATGAAATTCAAAGCGGCCCAGGACACTAAGCAGATAAATCTTGTTCCTGGCGACTCATCCAAGCAAACTAGCATTGGAGCACACATGGAAGAAGAGCAGGAGAAGGCCCTCGTCGCTTTTCTCCAGGAAAATAAAGACATCTTCGCATGGAAGCCGTCAGATATGCCAGGGGTACCAAGAGAATTAGCAGAACATAGCCTCAAAGTGAACCCTGCGGCTAAACCAGTGAAGCAGCCACTACGGCGTTTCATGATGACAGGAGAAAGGCAATAGGAGAGGAAATAGCTCGCTTGCTGGCTGCAGGATTCATCACAGAGGTATACCATCCGGAATGGGTGGCAAATCCAGTATTGGTTATGAAAAAGAACGGTACGTGGCGAATGTGCGTTGATTACACCAGTCTTAACAAAGCTTGTCCAAAGGATCCATTTGCTTTGCCGAATCGACCAAGTAATTGATTCAACTGCTGGGTGCGAGCTGTTATGCTTTTTGGACGCCTATTCAGGCTACCATCAAATCAAGATGAAGAGGGAGGACCAAGAAAAGACGTCCTTCATCACACCCTTCGGAGCTTTTTGTTACGTCAGCATGCCCTTTGGGTTGAAGAACGCAGGTGCGACTTACCAAAGATGCATTCAGAATTGCCTACATGAGCAAATAGGTCGCAACGTTCATGCCTACGTGGATGATATTGTGATTAAATCGCAAGTTAGCCAGGATCTTATTGGTGATCTGGCAGAGACATTCACAAATCTCAGAAAATACAACATGAAGCTCAACCCCACAAAGTGCGTTTTCGGAGTACCAGCAGGAAAGCTATTGGGATTCATAGTATCAGAAAGAGGCATTGAGGCCAATCCTGACAAGATAAAGGCCGTGATGGATCTCCAAAAGCCAGAAAAGATAAAAGATGTACAGCGGCTTACTGGTTGCGTAGCAGCTTTGAGTCGCTTTATATCAAGATTGGGAGAAAAGCACTACCTTTGTACAGACTGTTGAAAAAATCAGACACCTTCGTTTGGGACGCAGAGGCCGACGAAGCTCTGACAGCCTTGAAACATCAATTGACGAATGCTCCAGTTCTGGCGGCTCCAAAAGATAAAGAGCCAATGCTACTATACATAGCGGCAAATTCCCGCGCTGTGAGTGCTGTCATGGTTGTGGAGAGACAAGAAACGGAAAGGAATACCCTGTCCAGAGACCAGTATACTACGTGAGCGAAGTCCTCACAGCTTCCAAACAGCGTTACCCACAGTGGCAGAAGTTGGTGTTTGGAGTGTTCATGGCGAGTCGCAAGCTGAAGCACTACTTCCAAGAGCATCCAATAACTGTGGTGAGTTCAGCACCATTGGCAGATATCATTCGTAATCGAGAAGCTACTGGAAGAGTCGCACATCAGTTACGAGCCGCGCACATCAATTAAGTCGCAAGCCCTTGCAGATTTTATTAACGATTGGACAGAAATCCAAGTTGCTCCTAGCATGGCAGAAACCAAATACTGGACCATGCATTTTGATGGGTCAAGACAGTTGCAAGGCTCGGGGGCTGGAGTTGTTCTGACATCTCCCAAGGGAGACAAGCTGCGGTATGTGTTACAGATACACTTCAACTGCACAAATAACGTGGCGGAGTACGAGGCACTGCTTCATGGTCTACGTATAGCAAAGGAGATGAACATCAGTCGTATACGCTGTTTTGGCGATTCAGACTTGGTGGCACAGCAGGTCTCCGGAACGTGGGACAGCAAGGATGCGAACATGGCTGCATATAGGAGAGAGGTGGACAGAATTGCTGGACATTTCACTGGATACCAAGTTGAACATATTGATCGGAGACAAAATGAAGCTGCGGATGCCCTGTCTCGGCTTGGATCCAATAGACAGTCAGTCCCACCCAATGTTTTCCTGGATGAACTGCACAATCCATCAGTCAAACCTCCAGCAGAGATTGACATTGCAGAGCCAGAGGATGATTCAACTTTAGTCGCAGCCCTGCATGAACAGCCAGGATGGACAGAGCCATACATGGCATATTTAAGTCGCGGAGTGCTGCCGGACGATGAAATTGAGGCGCGCAAAATCATACGACGATCAAAGGCCTATACAATCATCAACAACGAATTATACAAGCGCAGCGTATCAGGAGCATTCAAAGATGTGTCTCACCAGAAGAGGGACGAAAAATCTTGCACGAAATTCATTCAGGCGATTGTGGCCATCATGCTTCGTCAAGATCTTTGGTGGCAAAGGCGTTCCGACATGGATTCTTCTGGTTAACAGCATTAGCAGACGCAGAGCAAATTGTCAGAGTGTGCGATGGATGTCAAAGATACGCTAGGCAAGATCATATGCCAGCCCAAGCACTTCGCACAATACCCATCACATGGCCTTTTGCCGTATGGGGTTTTGACATGGTAGGGCCTTTCAGACGGTCTTCAAACGGAAAAACTCACCTCTTAGTCATGGTGGACAAATTCACAAAGTGGATAGAAGCAGAACCTGTGGGAGATTGCGAGGCTGAAACAGCAGTCAAGTTCTTGAAGAAGGTCATATTCCGCTTCGGTTACCCCCATAGTATCATTACAGACAATGGGAGCAACACCTCTGAAGGGGCTACACAGATATTTTGCGCAGACAATGGGATAAGATTGGACCTCACGTCAGTAGCACACCCGCAGAGCAATGGACAAGCTGAGCGAGCTAACCAGGAAATTCTCCATGGAATTAAGCCGCGCCTTATTGAAAAGGTCGAAGCATCTCCAGGATGTTGGGTGGAAGAACTGCCAGCAGTACTGTGGAGCTTGAGAACAACCCCTAACAGATCCACAGGATTTACACCATATTTCATGGTCTATGGAGCAGAAGCAGTCATGCCCAGCGATATCATACATGATTCACCAAGAGTTGCGGCTTACATCGAGACAGATAATGAGATAGCTCGGCAAGACTCGGTGGACACATTAGAAGAGGTTAGAGACTTGGCAGCATCAAGGTCAGCAGTATATCAACAAGACTTGCGACGCTATCATGCCAGGGTTGGATTGCTACTCGCATTATGTGGCCAAAGTACTGGGGTGTGGCGTCAATCGAGCTTGATTGCCTATCATGGCCACTCTCGACCCTGAACACACATATTTCCTAGGAAATACTGAGTCGCGCGAGTGCCCACTTAAGGATTCAGATGGCCTAACTAGAGGTCGATGTACTGCTTATAGTACGGCAACACCAATTACAATTACTTGTAACTTAACAATTGTTTTATTTATGATATCAAGTTACAGGTGATGACCTTCAGAGTTCTCTGAGAAGAATTGAGATGATTACCACATAACATCCTCTCAATCCTTGGGGCTATATCATATTATCATCAAAAATTTGAAGATAGATCGTCATCAAGTTCTGAAGCTATCAGGATACTCTAACAAAGAAGCTCACAAAGTCAGATGATCTTCCAGGTGCGAGTCAAGGCCAAACTTGCACAATTATAAATCGCGAAACAAGGAAAAGCGCGGCCTAAGCATTCAAGATCAAGAAATACTATGAAGTTCAGGCCACGCTTGGGGGCTAATGTCGGGGGAATACTTTCTGGATTAACCTGCGGCCCAGTGCGACTTAACTTACTCGCGTGGACAAAGGCCCACTTGGGAGTAAGCCCAATATTGAACCGCCATAAGGGGAAAGATCTAGAAGACATATCCCGGAGGACGTGAAGACCAAGTAGTCTCCGAGTAGGCCTCTGTTGATGTATTCCTTATGGGGGAAGTTTCCTTTTGTAACCTAGCGAGCCTCTGTGTATATAAAGAGGACTCGCAGGACTTAGAGCGGGTCAAGCTATCAAGCCCCAAACCCTAGCTCATACGGCGAGTACCAGATCGGATCGCCTCCATTGTAACACCTCGATTATCATATCAATACCAATCTAGGGTAGGCAGGAAGTAGATCTTTTACCTCACATTGAGGGGGCCGAACCTGGGTAAATCTGTGTTGATCTTTGTTCCTGCGATCCCAAGCTCGGAGATACTTGACTCGCATAATCCCACACCTACGAAGTCATCTATGACACCTGACGTGACAAACCCACGACAGAAGTGCCAAAAACGGTGGCTCAACATTATTCAAAAAGAACTCACAAGTTTATTGCAAACAACTAGCAGGTTCAACATTAAGAGCATGATTAAATTTACCCCAAGGAGGGCCGTTCACGGAGGCACAAGTACTCCGCTAGAACCCTCAACCTTAGCACGCAACTATGTTGTTTCCAAAAACCTTAAGACACGAGAAGCTGTCAAGTCCAACTACACCTTCAGCAATTTTAAGAGTTCGTAGTACGGTACAAGCTTTAATAACACAACCACTAATTCGATTTTAACTTTAATTAACCAGCAATCATTTAACAACTAATTTCTTAATATCTCAAAACATTTGCAAGGAATCAATTTATCAAAGTTCAATGATCTACAAGACTATGCAAGTTTTTCCATTATACAACTACCACACACTTTAGCATTTTCTGTTCCAACCAGACGCCAATTATACAACTCTCCAAACAAATATAAGTGAAACAAGAGAGTACTTTCTATAAAATAACTAATAGCTCTGAACAAGAGATACATAAAAAACGAGAGCTAATAGCATAGCAGTGCTAAACAAGAATACTCAACAAGTATAAGTGAAAAACAGGAGTATTCTAAGCAAAACCGGAGCGTGTCTCTCTCCCAAACAAGAGTGCTAGGATCCAACTAAGTTATGATCAGAAAACAAAAAAAACAAATAGAAAATAAAACACACAGACGCTCCAAGAACAACACACAATATGTGAAGCAATAAAAATATAGTCTCACTAGAGGTGACCTGATAATTTGTTGATGAAGAAGATGATGCCTTGGGCATCCCCAAGCTTAGACGTTTGAGTCTTCTTGATATATGCTGGCGAGATCCAAGGAAGCCTCCCCAAGCTTAAGCTTTTCTCTCTTCTTGATCTTCTTATATCATCCTCCTCTCCTAATACTTGAAAACTTCACACAAAGATAACTCGCAAACTTCATTAGAGAGATTAGTGCATCAAAACATAAACTCACTTGGTTCTGTAAAAACACATTGCATACTTTAGTTCAAACATTAGCTACTGTTACTAAGCAAGATCGTGATCTCACCCCGAAGAACGTGAATCTATATTTGCAAAAGAGACAATGCAAAACAAAGACAGAATCTGTCAAAACCAGAACAGTCCGTAAAGACGAATTTTTTCGAGGCACTTCTGATGCTCAAATCAGAAAATGGTTAACTAACAAAAGATAGGTAATAAGTTCAGGCTTCTGCTCAAACATTTACAGATTAAAATAGTAATCCGTGATTTTTCACGAATTTTTACCGTGAGGTACAAAAATCTGTTTCTGGACAGCAAATAAAACTTTACCACCCTCTTGCATTAGAGGCTTTTCTTGGCACAACAAAAACGAAAATAAAAGATACAAACGAGTTGTTACAGAATTAAACAACCTCCTTGACTCAAGAAAACAAAAAATAACAGGAAATAAAATTGGGTTGTCTCCCAACAAGCGCTTTTCTTTAACGCCTTTCAGCTAGGCGCAGTAGCAAAAAGATCAAGTATTATCAAGAGTAGCATTAAAAGCATAACTTGTTCTAACAATAGACTCAAAAGGTTGTTTCATCTTCTTTCTAGGAAAGTATTCCATCCCCTTGCGGAGTGGAAACTGATATTTGACAGTTCCTTCTTTCATGTCAATAATGGCACCAACAGTTATAAGAAAAGGTCTTCCCAAAACAATAGGACAGGAAGCCTTACATTCAATATCCAAAATAATGAAATCTACAGGGACATAATTGTTGTTAACCATTATAAGAACATTATTCACTCTACCCACAGGTTTCTTCATAGTAGAATCAGCAAAATGAACATTCAAGTGACAATCCTTTAATGGTGCTAAATCAAGAATTTCATAAAGTTTCTTAGGCTTAATAGAGACACTAGCACCAAAATCACACAAAGCATTGCAATCAAAATCATTTACTCTCATTTTAACAGTAGGTTCATAAACATCTTCTAACTTTATAGGAATAGATGCCTCACGTTTAAGTTTCTCCTCCCTAGCCTTCATAAGAGCATTAGTGATGTGCTTAGTGAAAGCCATGTTTATTTCACTAGCATTAGGAGTTTGAGCAAGCTTTTGTAAGAACTTAATAACTTCAGTAAGGTTGCAACTATCAAAATCAAACTCATTATCATCAAAAGAAATAGGAGTATCATTCCTAACAACACGAAAAATTTCATCACTTTTCTCAGGAGTAACTTTAGTGTCATTAAGTGACTTGGAGCCCTTCTCAACAGAAGTGGGACCTTCTCCAATTTTAATTTTCTTGTTACTAGTATGATTAGGACATGTAGGTAATTCACTAGTGCTCGAAGTTTTAACGTCTTCATTGGTGAAGATAGTGCAAACATTAGCAATCCTACACTTTTCAGCAGTTTCAGCCTCTTTTTCCTCTCTTTCCCATCTAGCATGCAACTCGGCTAGCATCTTAATATTATTATCAATATTAATTTGTATAGCATTAAGAAACTTACTTTCTTTAACATCATGAGGCATAACCTTTATTTTCAAAAATTCAACATCAAGAGCAAGGTTATCAACTTTAGAAGCAAGGTTAACTATCGTTTCGAATTTTTCCTCAACAGTTTTGTTAAAAGCTTTTTGTGAACCAATGAAATCTTTAAGAATAACCTCAAGATCAGAGGGCACAATCTTATTACTATTGTAGAAATTACCATAAGCATTGCCACTATTGGAAGGATAGGGCTTATAATTGTTATTACCAAAATTGTTCCTATAAGCATTGTTGTTGAAATTTTTATTTTTAATGAAGTTCACATCAACATGCTCTGCTTGAGCAACTAATGAAGCCAAGGGAACATTGTTTGGATCAACATGCACTTGATTACCAGAAAGCATGGACATAATAGCATCAACCTTATCATTCAATGAAGAAATTTCTTCAATAGAGTTTACCTTTTTACCTGTTGGTGCCCTTTCAGTATGCCATTAGGAATAATTTACCATCATCTCATCTAGGAGTTTTGTTGCCGCACCCAAAGTAATGGACATGAAGGTCCCTCTAGCGACTGAATCCAGCAAATTCCTTGAAGAAAAGTTTAATCCTGCATAGAAGGTTTGAATAATCATCCAAGAAGTCAGTCCATGTGTGGGACAGTTTTTAACCAAGCTTTTCATCCTTTCCCAAGCTTGGGCAACATGCTCATTATCATATTGCTTAAAATTCATAATGCCACTTCTCAATGATATAATTTTAGCAGGAGGGTAGTATTTTCCTATGAAAGCATCTTTACATTTAGTCCATGAATCAATGCTATTCCTAGGCATGGATAATAACCATTCTTTAGCTTTTCCTCTTAAAGAGAAAGGGAATAGTTTCAGTTTAATAATGTCACCTTCTACCTCTTTGTACTTCTGCATATCACATAATTCGACAAAGTTATTAAGGTGAGAGGCAGCATGATCCGTGCTAACACCAGAAAATTGCTCCCTCATAGCAAGATTTAGTAAAGCAGGTTTAATTTCATAGGACTCTGCTTTGGAAGCAGGTGGAGCAATAGGTGTGCAAATAAAGTCATTATTGTTTGTGCTAGTGAAGTCACACAACTTGGTATTTTCAAGAGAATTCATTTTGACTAGAGTAAAAACAGGAAATAAAACTAGAACTATTTTTTTGTGTTTTTCGATTATAAAACCAAACAAGATAAAATAAAAATAAACTAAGCAAGACAAAAACAAAGTAAAGAGAATGGTGACGTGTAACTCCCCTTGCTGTAGCCTCCAATTCCCCGGCAACGGCGCCAGAAAAAGTTGCTTGATGACGTGGAACGCACGTTCGCTGGGAAACCCCAAGAGGAAGGTATGATGTAGTCAGCAGCAAAGTTTTCCCTTGATTACAAAACCAAGGTTGTCATCTAGTAGGAATTGGAAGAGCTTCAGAAAGGTGTCAGTGGCACCGTTACCCGATCACTGACGTGGACCTGCACACACACAATCAAAGTACTTTGCCCCAACAAAACAGGAAGATTGTCAATCTCCCCGGCTTGTTGAATATAAAGGATTAAACGTATGGTGTAGAATATGATGATGAACACAAAAGTAGCAGCAGGAAGTAACGTAGAGCGTGGTGAAAACGGTGTTTGTATCAGTGTGGAATAAAGGACCGGGGTCCATAGTTCACTAGTGGTGTCTCTCCATAAGACAAATAAACATACATGTTGGGTGAACGAATTACAGCTGGGCAATTGACAAATTGCAAACACATGACAATGCAATATATGACAAGCACATGTTCATTGTTATATCTTTTGGGCATTACAACAATATACATAGACCGCTTACTAGCTGCATCTATGACTCATAATCCACTCACAAGATAGCTTCCGGGGTCTCCCATGAGTATTAAGTTGCAAGCAACATATTATAGCATTAAGCAAAGTGTGTAATGTAAACAAACGCATTAGACTTAACAGCAGTACCCTTAAGCTAAGCATCGGTTATTTTATCTCTAGTGGCAACAACACATTACAGCCTTAGTTGTTTCTGTCTATCAAGCCCAGACTTCTAGAGACATGAACCCACTATCTAGCATAAATACCCTCTCTTGAAGTCATTAGCATCTACTTGGGTAAAGCATCTACTAACAACGGAGAGCATGCAGGAACATAGATAAAACATAATATAGATAGATGAACAAACTTGATCATAACTTCACAATTCATCGGATCCCAGCAAACACAACATGTAGCATTACATAAAGATGATCTTGATCATGTTAGGCAGCTCACAAGATCTAAACATGATAACACAAGGTGGAGAGACTACCAACTAGCTACTGCTATGGACCCGTAGTCCCGTGGAGAACTACTCACGCATCAATCCGGAGGCAGACATGGTGATGTTGAGCCCTCCGGTGATGATTTCCCCTCCGGCAAGGTGCCGGGAAGAACTACAGAAACCCGCCCGAACTAGAGTTGAAGACGACGGTGGCCTCGGAACTTTTCGTGGATTTTTGCTCGGGTATCTAGGGTTTCCCAATTAGATGCAATTTATAGGCGAAAGGGCAGCGTCGGTGGCCAGCCGAGGTAGGGCGGCGGCCTAGGTGCGTGGCCCCATCCTGGGCCACGCCGTGGGCCCGCCGGCCTGCCTGGTGTGGCCCCCCTGGCTCCGTCCTCCTGGCTGCTGCTCCGTCTCGGTCCAGAAATAAATCAGTTAAATTGGCGTCCGATTCCGAGAATATTTCCATAATAGATTTTCTGGAACAAAAAGACAGCAGAAAACAGAAACTGCTACTGTCGCATCTTGTTAATAGGTTAGTCCCAGAAAATGCATAAAATGATATAAAGTGTAAGATAAACATGTGGTAATTAATATATAATAAGCATGGAACATCAAAAATTATAGATACGTTTTGGACGTATCAGAGTGCTCCAAGTTTGTTGGCGCCTATGAAGATGGTGAGCGTCGCCCTGTGAGTGGAATTGGAGTCAAGGACTTGGTATGACGCTATCATCCCCGGCCTGTTTTCGTCCCCTCTTCTTTATGAATGTGTGATCACAATCCTCTATGTTTCATTGCATATGTAGGCCTTTCAAGCTTTGGAGACCTTCAAGGCCCAAAATGGAGGCAAACCATTCACCTTGATCCATTGTTGGCGCGAGATCAAGGACTGCCCCAAGTGGAAAGAGCTCGTGGCGTCCATGAGAAGAGGAGGGGCTGCGCCGGCCGTGGGCAAGGAAGTCCCAAGAGACAAGAGGCCAAGGGGGAGGACCAACACCAAGCTAGAGGGCAAGAGAGATATGCAAACCATTGCGTTGCATGATACCTTGACAGGGTTTATCTCCCAAAAGGACAAGTCAACCGAGAAGAGGGAGGAGGGAGGAGAGGAAGCGCCGGGAGAGAGAAGAGAACTCTAAGAACTTCTTCGAGATACAAAAGAGTAAACTTGAGATTGAGGAGGAGAATGCCCGCTCTAGGACCATTGAGGTGAAGGCCAAGGCTAGGGAAGTTGAGCACGCTCTACTCACCGAGGAGACTCGGATCATGACGGCCGACCTTAACCTCTTGACCCCTAGGAAGAGGGCTTGGTTTGAGAAGAAGCAGAAGTGGTTCATGGAGCGAGATGATTGATCATCTCATTTGCGGTAAGTGGTTGATGGACGTTGAACTATGGCCGGGCATGGAAGTGGCCTCGTGTAATATTTTGGGTACACTTTTCGTATGGCCGGCACGCCATGGCATGACTTTGCTAAACTTGCTAACTATTTGTTGCCGGCAGGCAAGTTTGCTTCTTTCATATTATTTGCATGCCTATGTTTAATTGTGTGAAATGTGGCCAAGTGAGAAAAAATAGGCAAAGCACGGACCAAATGGGTCGATGCATTGGGTTCGCTGGCCAGGAATGGCCGGACATGGGCCGGACGCTGTCCGTTCGGCGACCCAAACAACCATAAAATGGACACAAAATGTGTCCGAAATGGGTCGTGCGTTGGAGTTGCCCTTAGATTAGGTTTAGTTTAGATTTAAATTTCATCAATTTTCATTCAAATCTGTAAAATTTCCTAAAATTTAAATGAAATCCGCCGAACTTTTATGTTGCAAAAAATAAATTGGGCGCCGCGAGTGGGGATCGACGGCGCCCAAAGACAGCAGGTATTCCGGAACGGCGCCCAAATGACCTGTCCGGACGGCCTTTGGGCGGCCATTTGGCCGCCGCGAGTGGAGATGATCTAAGTTGTTGTGCTGCACTGTGATATTATGCAGGTTGGTAGGATATGTGCAGCCGACTGAGCTTAATGGCGAGATGGGTGTCGTTTTGAAAATGACATTGAAATCGTTACCGTAGCGGAGCTGTTTGTCATAAAGCCGCATGTTGCGACCGGCAGTGACTATTATTGATTTAACATTTTGTCGGTGTGGTCTGTGCATGTAGACAGTGAGTTTTCCAAGCTTAGGTGTAAGAAAACGATCGACGGCCTGCAAGCTCAATTAGGTCTTGTTTTACTCAAGGGTTTTCTAGGGGATGGGAGGAGTGGGGATGGGAGGGGATTTGGTGAATACCCAATCCTCACAAATATTCTTTCTCTACAATACATTAGTATGGACTAGAGTTTTTGTTTTTGTAAAAAATGAGATGGTTGGTGGGGGATATCTAGGAATTATCCCCTCCGATCTCATAAAATACACTAGAAGTAAACAGACTAGTGAGAATTTTTCGAGATCCGAGATAATCCCCTCCAATTGTCTAAAATACACTAGAAATAAATAAGGCCTTAGTGATGGTCGTTTTTGTTTTGCCATGAACGCAATTGGAAGGCAGTGGTTGTGGGGCGTTCCTCCTAATTCCTAAACTGCAGAACGAGTGGCTAGGTAGGCTCGATGAACAACAAATTCTATGTTCCATTTGATAAAGATTTTTTTACAAATATGACCTCATGCCCAACGTATTTATCAAAACTAGCTCTCACCGAAAATAATTGTCAAATCTAGCCCTGGCGGGAAGTATAAAAGGCGACACGTGTCTGTCCGCCAATCATGCTGGCGGGAAGTGACTTCGCGCCTTTCCAAATGGCGGGAGGACACGTGGAACCATCTGAGTCGGCGCAAAGTAGACGCAGCGGTGCTTCTTGGTACAGCACAAAGTCACCTTCCGCCGTCCGGTTTGGCGGGAAGAGGCCTTCCGCCGATGGAAAGGGCGGCCAGATGCTTTCTGCCATCTGTACTGGCGGGAGGACACGTGCTGCTTTTTGTGCTTCCCGCCATGGCCATATTTGACAATATTTTTCGGTGGAGGCTATTTTTGACTATAGTATTCGGCAGAGGGCATATTTGTAAAAAAGTCTTTGATAAACAGCTGCATGAAAGGACTCGAATGGTAGCGAGGGAAAGAGTGTGCGCGAACTCCAGGGAAGGAATGTCCCCCCGGCCAGGTACCCAGGCCACGGCACCCTTGCCGGCCCCGAGGAAGCGATCATGCCTGTCGATCTCTCACACATGGAGCTACTGCGAGTGCTAGTGAAAGTATCGGTGTAGGCTTACCGAGGGCCATGAGTGTGTGTCCTGTCACTGGTCTCCCTCTCCCTCCATGCGTGTGCAAAGTGCCTTTGGGGTGCTCACATTCTGTCTCTGACCTACTGCATCGTTCGCAGTGTGACTTAGGGGAAGAGAAAGATAAACAAGCTGGAGAGACGAGGCTAACACTAACACGGACCCCGGAAACACAATGATGCGGTTTTCCGAACTGCATGCGGCCGTTCAAAGCCTTTGCTCTTTTTTCTTTCCTTCTTATTTGGGTGCTTCATCAAATGGATATAAATGGTCGGATTGAATTTCCCTCTTACGTACCGTATTTTCTCGTGGGTCGGATTGAACTATTTTCATTTATTCCAATTGCAGGTCCTTTTCAACTTTTTTTTGCCTGTTAGGGGGTATTTGTAAAAAAACTTTAGGGGGATTTGGAAAAAAAACAATATGCCACGTATGTTTTTTAGAGAGTGCGCAAATTGCGCACCTTATTTTTATAGAAGGCAGCAAGATAGTTACAAGATTACAGCTCCTCTGCGAACAGAGGCTCAGCACACACCGAAAACATCCAGAACTAAACCTCTACTCTCTCGCGATATTGTTCTGAACACCAGCACCCACACCTATCCTAACTTTGAGCCAAGTACTAAGCTCGTCGAGGATCTTCCCTGCCAACACAAGAGGAGTAATTTGTTGGCTGGGGTTGTTGAACACCCGTGCATTCCGCTGCTTCCAGATCAGCCAGCAGCTCAAGATTACCAGCGTGTCAAATTTCTTCTTCTCCTTCTTCTGAAATCTTTTCCTTTCCCTGAGCCACCAAGGCTCCAGGAGATCACCATGGGTTGGCACCTGGACACCAATGCCTAGCCGACGGAAGCACTCGAACCAGGTTTCCCTGGCAAAAACGCAGCTCATGAGCACATGCTCGATAGTGTCAACTTCCTGCAGGCAGTTTGCACAATCGGAAGGGTCATCCTGCAACCCATGACGCACCCGCCTGTCCGAGGTCCACACTCTATGTTGCAGCGCCAACCAGATGAAAATTTTGCATTTGAGTGTGGCCCTAGACTTCCAGATGCAGTCAGCCGTGGCGAACCTCAAACGGCCCTGACAAAGCATCCTGTATGTGGCCTGCGCTGTGTACTGTCCAGTTGCAGAGCAGGGCCAAGAGAACTCATCCTGGACGCCGTCCCTGCACTGGACTCCCGATGTCTGCAACCAAAGGTTCAGAAGCTGCAGCGCACCGTCTCCAGTTTGGACTTCAGTGACATCCGACATCCACGCATTGTCGCGCAGCCCAGCCTCCACCGTCCTGCTATTCTTCTTCCTTGTGTCTACCGCCTCAAAGATTAAAGGCGCAATATCTTTGGCGCATCTTCCACCGATCCATCGGTCCTTCCAGAACATTGTGTTTTTGCCATCCCCAATTTGGATTTTCACTAAACTCTGAAAAACATCCGTAGCCGCAGAGTCTTTCAACATCGGCAAGCCCTGCCATGGTCTGCTCCCATCTGTTCGCCGGAGCCATTCCCAGCGCGTGCGAAGAGCAAGCCCCTGCAACCTCAGGTTAACCACACCCAAACCACAAAACTCCACTGGGGTACAGACCTTGTCCCAGGCCACAAGGCATTGGCCGCCGTTTGCCTCTTCTTCACCAGCCCAGAAAAACAAGCGCATCCAGTTATTGATTTCCTCAAGTGCCCAAAGCGGTGCGTCAGCAGCCAGGAGGTGGTGGATCGGCCGGGAGGCAACCACCGATTTCACCAGAACCAATCTGCCTGGTCTCGCCATAAGCCCTCGTTGCCAAGGAGGCATGAAGGCAATGGCCTTGTCGATCATCGGCTGCCACTCCGCTCTGGTTAGCGGACGTAGCGCGAGCTGTAAACCAAGGTATTTGATCGGGAAGTCTTCTAATCTACACTCCAGGGTGCTCTGCACCAGCATCCTATCTGTCTCGGTGCCACGGATCATGGTAGCCGCAGTTTTGTTGTAGTTCACTTTCAATCCAGAAGCTTCTCCAAAAACGTGCAGAATTCCTCTCACCGCTTGTAGGTCAGCAACAAGGGGTTTCACAAACAGCACGACATCGTCGGCATAGACAGAGACGCGCTGCAAGGCCGTGATGCCAGTGAAGGGCTCCATCAAATGCTCCTCCGAAGCAGCCGCAATCAGGGCCGTAAAAACCTCCATCGCCAGCACAAACAATGTGGGCGAAACTGGATCACCCTGCCTGAGCCCGCGCGCGTGGTAGATGCGCTGACCAGGAATGCCATTAACCAGGATCTTAGTGCTAGTAGTGCGGAGCAAGATCGCAAGCCAGCTCAAGAAGATCTCTCCAAAGCCCATTTTTCTAAGCACCTCAAAAAGGAAAGACCACGAGAGGGAGTCAAACGCGCGTGAGATGTCAAGTTTTAGCAGCACACCTGGCACTCTCCTGGAATTTATCTTCCTAGCCACTTGTCTGACCAACAAGAAGTTATCATGCAGACTTCTCCCTTTCACGAAAGCAGATTGGTTTGTGCTGACGAGCTCCCCAAGTTTCGGTCGGATCCTGTTGGCGATGATCTTGGCGAAGAGTTTGGATATGCTGTGGACGAGGCTAATAGGCCTGTAGTCACCAACACAATTCGCCTCCGGTTTCTTGGGAATAAGCGTGATGATCGCTTTATTCAATTTCCCAAAGCCTCTGCCGTCCCCCACATAAAGTTTGAGCAGGGCTGCCATAACATCGTTCTTGATGATCGGCCAAGCTCTTCTGAAGAACGTGCCATTAAATCCGTCCGGGCCAGGGGCGATCCGCTGGCATGCCCCTGATCGTTTCCCAGACCTCTTCTTCCGTAATAATGCGCTCCAGATCCTGAAGATCAGCATGTGGGATCTGCAGCTGATCAAGGTCGATGGAGTGTTCTCTGTTGTGGACAGTTCCCAGCAGGCCCAAATAAGTTTCGTAGAAGGCATCTTCCTTCCGTTTTTGATCCGTGAGGAGCTCGCCGTTGGCCTCAATTGCTGGGATGAAACACCTCGTTCGCCGTCCGTTTGCAACCGAGTGAAACAGCTTTGTATTAGCATCACCTTCCCTTATCCAATTAATGCGAGACTCTGTCGCGCAATTGTCGTTCAAGGGAGGAAAGGCCTAGCACTGCATGCTTCAGAGTACGTCGCAGCCAGTGCTCGCCGTTCGTCAGTGCTCGCCTATCTTGCGCAGCATCAAGCAAGAAGATGACTCTGTTTGCATAGCAATTTTGATTTAACGTTGCCAACTTTCCGCTGGCCCCAGCTCTGTAAAAACGCTGCAGAATTGCGCAACAAAGCATCCAGCCGCTGGAACGGATCCACCAATCTAGCATCACAAACCCAGCCATCTCGAATAGCATCCTCAAACCCTTCCAATTTGGCCCAAAATAACTCAAACTTGAATCTGCGTTTCGGCCTGAACCCCGCATTCAGAGAGAGATGAAGGGGGGCGTGATCAGAGACATTGGACGACAACGCCTGCAGCACGCTGTCAGGGTTGTTCAAGTCCCAGTCTACAGACACCAAGGCGCGATCAATCCAAGTCATCGTCGGGTCACGACGCTCATTGGACCAAGTGTAAAGCCTCCCATGGAGATATAGATCCTTGAGTTCATGCCTGTTAGCAAAGTCCTGAAGATCGACATCATGCGTCTGTTGATGTTCGTGTTGCTTTTGTCTTCCGCATTGAGGATCATGTTAAAGTCACCTAGCATTAGCCAGGGCCCCGGGCACACCGATCTATGAACCGAAAGCTCCTCCAGGAATTGGGTTTTTGCCTCGTCACCCTGCGGGCCGTAGACCGCTGTGAGCCACCACGATGCGTTATCCCGAGTGTGCACCTTCCCCGTAATCGCATGAGTGTCAAGTACAACATCAGTTACATCAAGCACCGAGGTGTTCCAGGCAAGGAGGATCCCACCTCGAGTACCAATCGCCGGCAAATACGAGAACCCGTCAAAAGACGGCCCAAGACATTGCATTACAAAGAACCTATCCAATACAGCCACCTTCGTCTCCGTGAGGCAGACAAGGTTAACATGAACCGAGTCTGCAAACTCACGGACAGCATCGCGCTTGACAGGATCATTCAGTCCGCGCGTGTTCCATCCTAGAAGCTCCGGTTGATATCCATTAAACTATGGATGGACACCAACACACCTCGCGGCAACTAGTGCGCGCTGATCTCCACGAGGCTAGCAGCCGGCCTGACCAGCTCATCTTCCTTGGGCAGCGTTTTGCCGTAAATCGCTGCAATAGCGCGCAGGTGCTGCTCCTTCAGCGGCGAGTCAAACACAATTGCAACTCCTCAACGTGCGCCTCATCCACACACAGCTCATCCGGGGCGATGCCGAGGGCCGTGAGAAGGGCCGTGTCCGCCGCAGAGATCTTCCGTGTGGCTTGGGCGGCGTGGGCGCGGCTGCAGAGTGTCGAGTGATCCTTCTAGGAGTAAATGGCTCAGCTTCAGCCCTGAGCGCCTTGGATGTTTCGATTTCCCGGAGCAGAGGTGGCGCAATCATCTTAAGCACGCGGGAGCAGAAGGCTTTGATTTTTGCCATCGCCAGATCTTCCTTCGGAGTCATGCCGGAGCAAGCTTCGTTCTCGCCAGGGCTGGGATTCGCGGGTGGGCCCAAGTCCGCATCCGGATTCGGCCCAAGGTCCAACTCTGGAGAGTTCGCGCCAACGCTGCCTTCCGAGAGGGAAACTTGAAAAAATCCAGCCTCATCCGTCGTGGGCCCGCCAAGCAATGGATCAGCGATCGATCCGCACACTGGACGCCGCTTGTCGAGTAGTCAGCAGTGCGGCCGGTCCCGAACTCGTTCACCCCAACAGCATCAACCTCGGGATCCGCTGCAACAAAAGCTTCCTTGTCCGCTCCTGCCCGGACCAGCGTCTCTGTATCCCCAGTCACCTCCTTGGCCTGGGATCCAGCGCATGCACCGTCTTCCTGCAGAGTCGGCAGTGTCCTTGGTCCAAACTGTTCCAACGACAAGTTGCCCTGTCCGTTGGCCACAGCTAACTCGCCAGGTGTCCCGCCTCCAGAGGCTTCCCCCGCACAAGCTGCAGCTTGCCCCATTCCAAGCCCAGCTGGTCCAGTGCCACCAGAGCAAAGCTGAGTGGCAGTCGATCCAATGGGGCCCAAAGCCGGACTGGCAGCCTGATTGCGCAGCAGCCTTGGACGCCAATTTTTGGCGACAGTTTGAATCCGTGCAGCACCCGAGGATGGGCCCACCCTGTCAGCAACACGACCTTGGATTCTTCCGTTGATGCGTGGTAACTGCCAGCAAGGCGCGGTAGCCGCGGCGAGCTCGCCGGACCACCATGCCGCCTCTGCCAGCCCTCGCTACTCGCGCCGTAGTCCGCGAAGCGACCACGCTGGTCCGGGACCCCCGGCGTCCAATGCGGCGTGCGCGTGGTCCAGTAGCCGCTATCGCCGCCGCCAAAGCTACCGGGGTCAGGCGCACCGCTCTGCCCACTCCCTGGCGAGCTCGGACCAAAGGGAGGGTCCTCCAACACAATGAACTCCTCAATCTTGTTCAGGTGGATGAGCACTCTGTACCGAAGCAGACCTCTTTCCCGATTCCAACTTAGAGGGCGCGGGACGGCGCTCTCGAGGTTGAAGTTCTCCGGCTCCGGCACCCAGAGGTCGCACTCCGGCGGAATCCTGTCCACATCCGTGGTCCAGCCAGAGAGCCTGAATGTGCCGAGGTCCTCTCTGCTAGCCGTCTCCTGGGCCAGCTCGTCCACGGCGCAAGAAGTGTCGAGGAGGTGCTCCACCGTGGACCTTTCCCAGGCATGCGGCGGGATACCTTCCAGCGCCAGCAGGACGCGAGTGCGCGCCACCCGCCGTGATGCCTGAGCCATCCTATTCCACGACCTGAAGAAGAGCTTGAAGTTTTCATGTTCAAGTGATGGCCTTGCCGCGACGCTGTCACGGTGCTCACCGGCAGCGAACACGACGAGGAAGTCCTCCGGCTTGAAGAGGTGCACCGAGAACGCGCCACTGGGGATGCCCGCCTTGAGGATGAGGGCCTCCTCCACCTGCCGCCGGAGACCGCCGGCCTAGTGCCACCCACGTACACCACAAGCGCGTTGCTTAGCCGGCGCTCCAACTCGTTCATCGACTCCGTCCGTGGGATGATGCAGGGGGGGACATCGGTGCCGGCGCAGAGCTCGAGACCTCATTCTGGAGCTGGGGCCAGTCCACACGAGGGCCAGCCGAAGGCGGCGGCGGTGGCGGCAGTTGCGGCGACCGCGAGGGGCCAGGGCGGGCATCAGGCGCACGCCGGTCATGCACACCAGGCTGACGAGCAGCAGGCGTGCCTTGACCGCGCGCGCCAGGGTGCGCAGCTGTGACTGTACGCTGCCGCGGCGGGAACCGCGCGGCCACCATCGCCAGGGCTTGCCGGAAGCTCCTCCTCCGAGTCCGGGCTGCGCGGGCGCTTGCAGCCCCGCGAGCCATGTCCATCATCACCGCAGCGGATGCAGACGATGTCATTTCTGCAGTCGCGCTTGAGGTGTCCGTCGACCCGGAGGCAACGAAAGCAAGCGCCTTCCATCTCCGGCGACACGGGACGGCGGGCGGGTGCGGCAGAGGGGCCAGCCTCCAGCTGGCGCCTGATGCTCTTGCGCTGCCGCCACAGCGCCTTGCGGGAAGGCTTCGGCTGGATCCAAACCAACCTGTCCTGCACACGCCGCGGCTGCACGACCTCCATCGCAGCCGGCGCAGGGCGCCGCCAACCAAGCTTGACGACGAGGCCGAGGCAGGGGATAGCCCTAGGCCGGACACCACCGGCCTTGCAGAGGAGACCGACGCCGGGCTGGAGGGCGACCCAGATCTCGCCGAACTTCTTCTTCCGGACGGCGAACCGACGGGTAGGGTGAGGCGCTCGCCGTGGGGGGGTGGACACCGGCGCCGGAGCGGCTACCGGCAGGGGAGGTGGGCGCCGTAGCCGGGCGGCCGGCGGCGAGGGGGCGAGAGCTCTCAGGGTGGGAGCGTGTACCCATAAGTTTTATATGTATATTGTTGTCTGTGTTTGTATGCCACGTATGTAAACTAAGAGCATCTCCACCGGCGCGTCCGACAACGTTGCCGGACAGGCGCTATTGGGCGCGCCGGCAACTGTTGCCCGCATTTTGGGAGCGTCGCCCCCCACCGGTCGCTCCCAATAGACGACCCCAATAGAATTAAAATCAGAATTGTGTCGAATAAAATCCAAATTATTATAAATAGTTCGTGAACATAAAAAAAATCCATACAATAATCCAAATTAAATTAATTGGACAGTAAATTAGGCTGGCTGGCATTTTGTCCTTTGATTGCCCACAGATGCGCAACTAAATCATTTCGCAACTGCTCGTGAACTCCTTCATCTCGGATTTCAGCATTGATTGTGAGGTAGTTGGCAAAATCTTCAGGTATATCATCATGCAAATCGGGATTAGGCTGGGCAAGAGGACCCTGATGATAGTATGGATGGTCATCATGTTCTAGAGGATCAAGACGTTCACTCTCGATGATCATGTTGTGCAAGATCACACAAGTCATCATCACCTCCCACATCTGATCTTTGGACCAAGTAAGAGCAGGATACCTGACAATAGCGAAGCGAGATTGGAGCACGCCAAAAACAGTCTCGACATCCTTTCTGGCACCCTCCTGTTCTGATGCAAAATGGGATTGACTGTGAGCTAGAGGGTTGGAGATGGTCTTCACAAATGTGGACCAACTTGGCTAGATGCATCAGCTAGATAATACCCCTTGTCATACGCATGACCATTGATCTCGTAGTTGCACGGTGGAGCTTCGCCTTCAGAAAGTCGGTTAAAAACCGAAGAGCGTTGCAACACGTTGATGTCATTGTGAGTTCCAGTCATACCAAAGAAAGCATGCCAGATCCACAGATCATTATCAGCAATAGCTTCTAGCACGACACTGCATTCTCCAACATGACCCTTGTAAACTCCTTGCCTGGCGAATGGCAATTCTTTCATGCCCAATGCATGGAGTCGATACTTCCAAGCATCTCAGGAAATCCTCTAGCTGCATTTTGTGCCATAAGTCTAGCAGTGTCAGCTTCATTTGGTTGTCTCAAATACTCTGCCCCGAACACTGCAACCACAGCCCTGCAAAACCGATACATGGTTTGGATACATGTGGACTCGGCCATGCGGAGGCACTCGTCCACTGCATCTGCGGGAGCTCCATATGCAATAACTCTCAAAGCAGTCGTGCATTTCTGAATAGAAGAGAAGCCAACCAGTCCGGTGCAGTCTCTCTTCAGCTTGAAATAGTCGTCGTACCCCCGCACACCGATCACAAGAGTCATGAAGAGATCTTTGTTCATCCTAAACCGCCGCCGGAATACCTTATCCCCAAATGTGGGATCGTCGGCGAAGTAGTCTCGCCACAGCGTCATATGTCCTTCCATCCGATTGCGATCTTTGTTCTTCCTCCTCCCCGGCTTCGAACCTCCAATCCGAGGAGCGGCGTTGAGCTGGGCTTGCAAACCGAGCAGGCAAGTGAGCACCGCCATGTGCTCGTCGAGCAGGGCGGTTGCAGCGGCATGGGCGTGAGCAATGCGTCGGCCATCTCGAGCTCGTCGTCGCTATCCATCTATAGTCAATTAGCTACGTTAAGCAAAAAGACAAAGCAACAAAATTAGCAATAAAATGAGCAGCGCAATGCGACGAACACCTTGCGGGTGGGAGGTCCTGGTAGGCGGAGGCGGTGTAACCGGTGGACAACAACTGCGGCCCGAAAGAAAAAGGGCTTCGGCCAGGCGGTGGCGGCGAGAGATATGTCGCACTGCCTCTCAGGCGGCCAGGCGGCGGCGGCGACGGTGGCGATTCACTAGGTAGGCCGGGAGGAATTCAGCTCCGCGGGACGTGGGGGGAAGAAAAGGCAATGGTCTGCGTCGTCTGCACACCGGCCACAATAAATTCGTGGTCGCTCTGAGTTCCGTGTCGCTGACGAGACGGTCCCACACGTCAGTATCCGACGTGGCTCGCGTTGCCGCGGTTGCCGGCGCGCCCGGCTGCGTCCCTAGAACCTGGGCGCGAAGCGGGGTTACCGGACGTTCTACTGGAACGCGCTGACAACTTTTTGGGTACTGGGCGCGCCGCTGGGGGGAGGATTCGGTGCCGGCGCGCCCAAAACGTCAATTGGGAGCGGAGTTGGGCACGCCGGTGGAGATGCTCTAACGGTGGCCGTCAGGGAGTGACCAAAACGCTCGTGCATGACAATTTGGTGACCCGGTTTTCGCGTTTCGCAACTTGGTGACCAAAACGCACATTCGCGGCAAGTTTGTGTACTAAACCTGCGTTTTACTCTTTTACGTATCATATCATATATCGTATCCGGATGATAGTTTGTAATCAGGTATCCTTATCTGTCGGATTCCTTCTAAACAGATATGGATCATTCAAAACGGATTCAGCTATGGAGTTGATGGGAAAGTTATCATACCCGTTTACATCCCTATTCATAACCTTGCTGTTTTGTTCCTTTGATGAGCGAAAGATATATTAGAGCACATATACAAACTACATATGTACAAAGTATAAGACTTCTAAGTAAGCAAATACAAATTTTCTTTACACACAAAGAAGTACCTCAAAAGATGTTTCAAAAAAAAAGAATGGTGAATACCATAGAAGGAGTCCGATGGAGGACAAAGGCGACTACTCCGACGCCCAACCACAACCAAATCTTCGAGAGTCTCATATCTACTCGCCAATAGTATTTTGGTAGCTCTCCAAACATCTAATTGTCTTCTGTGCAAATTGTCCCTTTTCCATTGAATGTGACGTCGAACAACGATACACTCACCCGTCATCAGTGAAACATCCCGAATGTAAAGGCTCAAACATTTTCAATATATTCATCTTTGAACCAACTTCTAATTTATATACATCAAAGACAATGAGTTTTATACTCAACATTATCAACTTGCATTCCCATATGATAATTTGCCAAACTTGCCTGGTTCTCTCAAACCACATCACTACCACTCCCAGTCCGGCCCAGCCACCACCATGGTGACGAGGTAAATATTTTTAGAAACGGTTCGGGATAGGACATAAGATAGAACAATTTGTGTTAGATGATGGACTTTTAGGGATACGGCAGCAGAGATGCTCTTAGCTTTATTTTACCGGTGGCTGTGGCTGAGCTGGTGGAGTGCGGCCTCCTCTACATATACCCTACACATATGACCTCTCCCGCTCCTCGCATAGCACCACTATAAACCAAAGGATAGCTGGGTAGCTAAAGGTACCTCCTCCAAGCTAGAGAAGCTTGGCAAGAGCAGTACTGAAGTTAGAGCAACTCAACGATGGCGTCCGAAACGCTGGCTGGGAGCGTAGCCGAGGAGAAGGGGCCAACCGGACTGAAGCGGTACCAGGCAGACGCGGACGAGGAGGAGCAAGCCGACGGCGGCGGCAAGTCCCGGCTGTCCGGCCTGCTTTGGCACGGCGGTTCGGCGTACGACGCATGGTTCAGCTGCGCGTCGAACCAGGTCGCCCAGGTCCTCCTGACGCTCCCCTACTCCTTCGCCCAGCTCGGCATGGTGAGCGGCATCCTGTTCCAGCTCTTCTACGGCCTCCTCGGCAGCTGGACCGCCTACCTGATCAGCATCCTCTATCTGGAGTACCGCACCCGCAAGGAGAAGGACAAGGTCGACTTCCGCAACCACGTCATCCAGGTACATACATGAATATCCTGAAGTCCCTGCCCAAGGAAGAAGATGTAACACACGGGAGTTGCAGCACCGCACACTTGTGCTTTTTCTCTGTATTACTCTCTTAATGAACCAAACTGATTACAAGTCCTTTTAAAGGGAAGCAAACGCACCGGCCAAGCCACACACAACGGCTTGATCCGATTTCTACTCCACTACTAGCTACACACACGCACACGTTGAGTCACTACCAAGTCTGCAGATTAGTAACTAGTCCAACGGCACCACACCTGCATCGATCCGCTTCTAGCTCCACATCCAACTGCTCGCTGACTTGACTCCTGGTACTCCATGACACATACATGCATGCAGATCAATACTAACCGAGCTGACCACTAACCTAGCTCCTGACTAATTCTAGCAACATATGTATGCAAGTACTCGACTAATGGCTGACAGTCTAGCCGCTGCACTGCACTCCCTCTATCGCTGTGTGCGGTGCTCTCTTGCCGATGCCTCTCTGCCATGTTTACATGCATACAACTAGCTCTAACATGCAATCAGAAATAAACATGAGACTAAACCTATATGCTAACACCAATAACAAGATTGGTTCCAACAATCACCTCCCCAATCTTGTTATTACTTATTCCTCTCTTGAAGCTCATGGCCGTCGATGTCATCGGTGCAACACGCAGACGGCCACCAATGCCATCTTGTCACGCCGATTGCCGCCGCCGCCGCTGTCCTCCACGAGAGGCGCACCTCCTACGCCTTCACCACGAGCGTGCCGCCATGACATGCTCGCTGCCGCATGTTCGCCACCGGCGACGCAGCTTGCCGGTGACCCACCTCCATGTTCGCCACCAGCGACGCAGCTTGCCGGTGACTCGCCTCCATGTTCGCCACCGGCGACGTAGCTTGCCGGTGACTCACCTCCATGTTCGCCACCGGCGACGTAGCTTGCCGGTGACTCGCCTCCATGCTGCCGCCGATGACGCACCTTGTCAACGATCCACACATGTTCATCACCGGTGCCGCAACTCGCCGGTGACCCGCCTCCATGTTGCCATCGATGACGCACCTTGTCGATGGCTCGGACATGGACGAAGAACTCCTCACGGCAATGGCCTCCGCACCATGGCCATCACCTCCTTGCCGCCGGTGCCGCGACTTACCGGGCAGCACACCTCGCTCTGATACCAAATGAAGTCCCTGCCCAAGGAAGAAGATGTAACACACGGGAGTTGCAGCACCGCACACTTGTGCTTTTTCTCTGTATTACTCTCTTAATGAACCAAACTGATTACAAGTCCTTTTAAAGGGAAGCAAACGCACCGGCCAAGCCACACACAACGGCTTGATCCGATTTCTACTCCACTACTAGCTACACACACGCACACGTTGAGTCACTACCAAGTCTGCAGATTAGTAACTAGTCCAACGGCACCACACCTGCATCGATCCGCTTCTAGCTCCACATCCAACTGCTCGCTGACTTGACTCCTGGTACTCCATGACACATACATGCATGCAGGTCAATACTAACCGAGCTGACCACTAACCTAGCTCCTGACTAATTCTAGCAACATATGTATGCAAGTACTCGACTAATGGCTGACAGTCTAGCCGCTGCACTGCACTCCCTCTATGGCTGCGTGCGGTGCTCTCTTGCCGATGCCTCTCTGCCATGTTTACATGCATACAACTAGCTCTAACATGCAATCAGAAATAAACATGAGACTAAACCTATATGCTAACACCAATAACAAGATTGGTTCCAACATATCCATCCATCCTCCATTGTTGCATGCATGCTGCATGCATAGCTTCCATTAATTTCTCTAACGTCGACGCATGAATTGTTGCAGTGGTTTGAGGTACTCGATGGCTGCTGGGTAGGCACTGGAGGAACCTGGGTCTGGCCTTCAACTGCACCTTCCTGCTGTTCGGCTCCGTGATCCAGCTCATCGGCTGCGCCAGCAACATCTACTACGTGAACGACCACCTGGACAAGCGGACATGGACGTACATCTTCGGCGCCTGCTGCGCCACCACGGTGTTCATCCCGTCCTTCCACAACTACCGCGTCTGGTCCTTCCTGGGGCTCGTCATGACCACCTACACGGCCTGGTACATCGCCGTCGCCTCCCTCGCGCACGGCCAGGTCGACGGCGTCAAGCACTCCGGCCCGACCACCATCATGCTCTACTTCACCGGGGCCACCAACATTCTATACACCTTCGGGGCCACGCTGTCACCGTGTAAGCCGACACACTCCACTCCACTCCATCGTCTACTTGCTTATAACTTTCCACTTTTTTTCTGAAACTTTTATTTTTTAAATCTAAACCTGCATATTGTAGCTGTAGTCTATAGGTATTTAGTAATAGTGTACAGTGCAACGGTAACTGGTCACGGAGGGTGCACGCGCCCAGCTAGCTTTGGGAAGAAGCAGGTCACGTGCCACGGGAATGTCCTCTGTCGAATGGTGTCCGGTGGCCTAGTGGGCGGCCGGCGGCAGGATATCGCCCTGAATTAGAAATGCATGCTTGGTGCCCATATGCATATCCCAAGAACACACACGTGCTACCCATCACATACATCGATCATACTGGAGTGTGGAGTGTATACGTTTCCAAATTTTCAATAGAAAAGAGTTGAAACCCAAGAACATATATATAGGAATTAGGATTCATTTGGTGGTACTAGCTTGAAGATTTAATAGAGGATTATTCGTTTACACACTCTTTTTTTAGAAGCGTTTACACATTGGGACAGAGCATCAAGCATCAGCAAGGAAACATGCTGTTTCAGAGTCCAATGCAAAGCAGAATACTAAAACTGTTGGTACTGCAAAGTGCTGAACCTTTGGGCTTTGATGCCTTTATTTTTTTTCACACCTACGTGCATCCATCTCTTGCTGTCTTTTCCTTCCAACAAAGAAAAGACAGTTGCATGCATCACGGAGCACCTAGGTAGGCGCACTGCCCGTGGGACCGTCATGGTAAAGCCCAACAACGTCCATCTCCTTCTTGCTTTGTTCGTCAGGCCGGCAATCCGACCCATGGGCACGACCACCCATGTGCACCCGACCCTAATAGGTAGGGTATGGGTCGCTATCTTCGCCCATGGGCAGTATCCATGGGCAACCCGATTAGTCGTGGGTATGGTATGGACACGAGTTTACGCCCACGGATCACCCATGGGTTGCCCGATTAATAATTTTTATTATTAAATACATTTATATTATGCATGATATGTAGACTCTTGATTATCCTGCTGTCCATTTATTAATAAAAAACATGTGTGTTCTACTCTAGCTAGCTAGCTACGTTCTACTCTAGCTAGCTAGCGATGCATGCATTATTTTCGTTTGACAGAAGCAACGTGCATCATAGATGAATCATATCCCAGGCTATAGCTAACTGGACTTGGCAAGTGAATTATGCTTTTGACTTTAGTGGGCTTTGTAGCTAGAAAGCCCATGTAGTACATATGCTGCTAGTGTTCACGATCGTAGGTTAGCACCACCTTGCCCAGTGAATCGTTTGGCAGTGGAGCTCTGCCTATATAAGCAACAAGGACAGCTCACTGTTAACAACCATTCGGCACAGCAGAAGGCATAAATAAAGAAATTAAAAATTAAAATAGATGCCCGATGGGTGACCCAATGGGTCTGGGTGCCCGATGGGTTTGGGCATGGGTTTGGTATTAGACCCATGGGCAGGGTCGTGGACAAAGATTTTTGCCCTTTTAACAAATGGGCATGGGTTTAGAAGAGGTCGACCCGGCCAAACCCGACCCAGACGCCAAAGTCTGAAAGATGAACAGAAGAGAGATGGAGGAGACAGATTTCATCTCCTCTTAGAGTTGAACACTGATTTTGCTTGAACACGTGATTCCATTCAAATTAAAATCTACAGTGCATATGCTTATGCTGCAGGCCCAACGGCTTGTCGGCAAGATCGGAAAGTCACACTGGCCGGCCGCAAAACTTCTTCTAGCAAAACCCCCTCCGTGCTCATGCATATGATCATAATTCGTACGCGACTCAGCTACTTCTTTGCTTGTGATCGATGGCTGCCGGCGGGTTTTCTGGCGGGACCTTCATGGTAGTGCTTACGGTAGATGCTACCAATACAAAAGTTGCGCACTGTCATCCTCACGGCATGGTCGCATGTGTCCCACTGGTCTGAAACGCTGGAATCCATCGCTATGTATTTGTCGAATTGTCTTGCCGAGCTGCGCCGGAGGACCAGCTATCTGGGTCCACTCGGCATCGTCAAGACCAGGTGATCAAGGAGATTCGCCGGTAGAGTTCTACGACCTGCGTACGTGGCCGCAAGCACATGCATGTGCCATCTTAAGCAACGAGCTTTTGCCGTACCGGCTGCATTGGACTACAACTTTGAGTCCTATATGACAAAGCAATTCCCTCAAAAAAGAAGAGGACGACAAAGCATGCATCGATAGTGCATGTTCTTTTCCTGCGCATAATCAGTGGAAGTTGCACAAACTTAAACGCGCGCGCGTACAAAACCTGATCCGATCCATGTTTGCGCTGTATGTGCAGGGAGGTGATGCACGCGATGTGGCGGCCGCAGAAGTTCAAGGCGATCTACCTTCTGGCCACCCTGTACGTGCTCACCCTGACGCTGCCGTCGGCGTCGGCGGCATACTGGGCCTTCGGCGACGAGCTGCTCACGCACTCCAACGCGCTCTCCCTGCTCCCGCGGGACGCCTGGCGCGACGCCGCCGTGGTGCTCATGCTCATCCACCAGTTCATCACCTTCGGCTTCGCCTGCACCCCGCTCTACTTCGTCTGGGAGAAGCTCATCGGCCTCCACGACTGCCGCAGCCTCTGCAAGCGCGCCGCCGCCAGGCTCCCCGTCGTTGTCCCCATCTGGTTCCTCGCCATCATCTTTCCCTTCTTTGGGCCCATCAACTCCGCCGTCGGCTCGCTCCTCGTTAGCTTCACCGTCTATATCATCCCCGCCATGGCGCACATGGTCACCTTCAGATCACCACAGTCCCGCGAGGTACGTACTACAACAACATCACAATCTTTGTATCGATTATATATTTTTGCTGTTCTAGACAATCTACCTCTACGTACCTAGCTACATTGATCGATTAAGCAACAAGCTGGTGATATTGTGATCGACATGCATGCATGGGTTGTTTTTGTTTTTGCATGCTACATATGCTTGGGATCCATGACTAGAGCAGTGTAACCAGAGCAGCAGCCGCAGTGTTACAAAAAACGTCCCATAGAAATATCACATATATTCGTTTGAGCACACCGCGTATACTCCACTCCACTGTACTACTATGTATGAGCTGCTGCATCTTCTGTCTAGCTGAATGCAAGACAAACCAGCTAGCAATAAAGTGATCGAGTGTCAGGCAATTCCTTTCAAGACAAACGTTCCTAATAAAAAAAGTACAGGCAAACTACTCAGTAGTGTGCCACAAAGTTAGAAACAAAAGTGCTCTGAGATGAGGTAGTGGTATTGTATCATCTGCTGTCTTGGAGCCATTGGCATCGATCGATGGAGGAGCATATGCGCTAGCTTTGCTCTGGACATGCTTCTGCCGGGAAACCAATCCTTCCATGTCTAGAAAACAATCCTGCCATGTCTAGAGTGGAGTAGTACACCACTTGAGCACCTATGGCTCCCTCAGCTCGACGCACGCCGGCCTAATAGTCTCTTCACTTTTTACGTCATTATTTCTGATTCCATAGTACTGTACCATATATGTCATACATATTTCCTGCACGATATTTTGTGGTGACTTCTTCCTCTGACCACGAATGGAAATGCAGAACGCGGTGGAGCGGCCGCCAAGATTTGCTGGTGGTTGGACCGGGGCATATGTGATCAACTCGTTCGTGGTTGTCAGCCTGGGAATGGGGCAAAGCCCGCACCATGTCCAGCCCGCACCTAATGATGTTGACTTCATTTCCCAGCCCACACCGCGCCAAAAGATTGATTTCTTAAACCACACCGCACCACACCGCGCGTAATCTCCGGCCGCACCACACCACACCGCATGTAAATTTGCGGGCTGAACCCGCGGGTTCAACCCGTGGATCTGTGCATTGGTCGCTGGTGGGTGGTGGCTGACTGACTACTAATACTGCTAGCTTGCTACTACTGCTAGTAGCAAGGTAATCGTTGTAGTAGTATTAGTAGCAAGGTAAAAAATTATATATGTGAAATATCCATCAGATCATCTTAAAACAATGATCATGAATTATACAATAAATAATAATACAACGAAAATCACAAACAACTTCTGGAAAACTATATTACAAGTTCAGAACACTTAATAACAAGTCTAATTCATGGTACATGAATACATATGAATACATGATGTACGACAGGTAACCGTAGGATGGCAAGGACATTCGATGTAATAATCAATTCAAGCGCGCACCACGTCATGCAGCCACAGAAGATATTACAGAAAATACAATGGTGCGGCACTAAGTTTGGAATATGAATTCTGGCTATCTTTCGCGTCCAACCATTTGTAACTAAAACACAGCCACTTGACATGATTCCAACCACTTCACCTCCCATTCAACCAACCAGACCTACAGTCACAAAAATCAGGTATGCTGTCAGCTCGTTACGAGTTTCAAACAGAAAGCATTTGTATGACGAAGTACTAATTTGGCACTAAATGCAAGACATCTGAGGCATGTCCCAAGTCTGAACTTGACATCTGGTAGTAAACTCTTTAGATAAATAAAAACTTCAACTTGGTATACAGGATAAGCACAGCTAGTGGTTTTCTGCACAGCAATCAAAGCCAACAAATGAGTACAGAATTAAATCCAACAAGTTTATCTACAATAGCACAACAGTCCAGGCATGTCCCAAGTTCTAACAGGAGCAGATTAGCAACAGTTTCATGCTAATTTTCAGATTTAAGGATATGGTTCAGTTCAACTAAACCTTGTACAACAGATAGTCTTCAGTCTAGTTGTTGAAGCAACAGGATATAACATATTAAGCAAATTTGACACCTTTGTCACTTCAGAAGTTATACTCTCTCATAAGTTCACTACTGCAGCCACGCCGGCGAGCAAGCCGCCGTCCCCTCCTCGGAGTCAGGAAACGCGCGGGTCTTAACAGCGCCTGGAGGACGACGAGGCAGGGGCATCCCTCTGTGACTCCCATCGCTGGCGTTGCAGCAGCCGCATCACACTCCCTCCTCCACGCGCGCGGCGGCGGTGACCGTGCAGGGCGGCGGCCGGCGGTGACACTGGAACCCTAGCCCTAGCCTGCTGAGGGAGGATGGCGCTGGGGTGCCGAAGGTACACGGCCCAGGTAGCAGTTCAGGGCGGCGGAAGTTGGGATGCAGGGCGGCGACGGTGGGTGCAGGATCTAGCCGCCCATGGGGATTGGTACTTGGGGACGAACAGAGGAAGGAGAGGCGTGGTCTTCTGTGGTGGAGCACTGAACCCGCACGGATGGTGCGGGTCGAACCCATGGTTTCAGCCCGTTTCTACCTTTTTTTTCTGAGACCAGACCGCACCGCCCCAACCCGCTTCGCTGCTGAGCCCACACCGCCCCAGCCCATTTCGCTGTTAAAACCACTTCAGCCCAAACCATCCGAAGCCACGGCAAAATCCAGCCCAAAACGCCCAAAAGAAGCCGCACCATTCCCAGGCTGACGTGGTTGCGTGAGTGCTCGTTGTGGGCTTCGGGTTCGGCGGATGGGCCAGCATCACAATCTTCGTGCAGCAGGTCAATACCTTCGGCCTTTTCGCCAAGTGCTATCAGTGCCCTCACCCCGCCGTCCCATCGCCGCTACTACCATCATCATCCATGGCACCGAGCCCATCTATGGCATTCATTGCTAACATGACCGCCGGCATATTGGCCCCTATGTCTGCCTCGTCTCCGGCTCCAGCTCCGATACAGTTTGCCTTCCATCACCACCATCACCGACATCACCGCCACGGTCTGTAATTGGGCAGACCACTCAAGAATTCTACGTGTTGAAGTTCGATCCAGTTTGTAGCTAGCTAGCTAGTCAACTAGCAATGTTATCTTAATTTTTGCTAGTAGAATCAAGCCCTTATTTTCTCTCCTTATTATTCTTCTTCTTTAAGATTACTACCATGAGCAGCTAGCCTTAGCCACCGGGTATGTGTGTGTGTAATGTTACATAAAGTGAGAGGCGCTAGCTTATGCAAGCTGTCAGAAATTGCATGTAAACGGTTTGAAAACGTTTGACCATTACCGCAAATGCCCCATGAAAGTTTTCTATCAATAAATGTAGCATAATCTTTAGCCCCACATGTTTCTATGGGTTCGTCTGCCTTTTGATATGTTAACTTTGTAATGAGTTTGGATCATTACATGTAACAGATGTTGCTTATATGATGCATCTTCTTATACAAATGTTGGAGAAGACTTGTTTTTTTCCTAAGATGTAGAAAGTAATCTTGAGTTTGTAGTGTTGAACAGACGGTCCACTTGTGAGATAGTTTTTCCTTAAGAATTTGCAATGTTCCAACTAATTTTTTGATCCACTGGATCATAGTTGGTTCGATATTTTGTTTCTTATATAAAGGAATCATGTGAAAGGAGATCTCAAATTCAAAAGGAGCAAAAGAGTCGGCACTTTTAATTTTGCTAAACTTTTACCTTTTGTTGAGTCATAAATGTATTCCGGTATTTAGAGGGGTACTCTAGTTTAATACTCCTAAGCCATACACATCTCATCCACGAAAAGAGAGACGGAGGCCACTTCAAAATGAACTCATTATGCTTTTGCAGTCCATCCGGAAACTACAGGGCTGAGTGTATGATTGATCTTGGCCGATTACCAGACTAACAATGGGACATCAAATATTACGGGACACTCTTATGCGGGGGTAAATCACGAACTAAGTTATTAAATTATTGTGCCCCCGTTACACCGCATAATTAATTATTTAGTACTCCCTACATCGTTAGAAATATCTAACTCATAAAGAAATGCTGCGCACCAATCATCCCACGGTTTTGAGGAAATTGCACATACATCAACAGTTGAGGATTTTGTTATACAAAACCACAACCACAAACATTTTTTTTTGCACAAAACACCGAACTTTAGGGTAATTAGTTGCACAAAACATATAACTTATCATTAGCCTCTTTAATCGTTAGTTTAAATAGAAAGATACCCCGTGTGTTGCGGCGGTAATCTCTCTAAAAAATATCGTGTAAATAAAGGGATATAAAACCCATGGACCATGAAGTTGTTCATAGAAAATTGATCACAACTGTCGACAGGCTAAATTTAATGGATGTGATTTTTTTTTGTATATGATGATTAAAACTGGTGACATGGACAATTGTATGACGAAAGTAGATGACATGGATTGGATGCGTGCAAAAAAATCATTAATGAATGTTAGTGGGAGGACATGGACAATTTCTTGGCTAAAATAGTGGTGATGTGGATAATTTGCATGTTGAGATATACTATCGTAAATGATTGTTAGTGAACTTTTTTTATTTGATGATTACAAACGATGGCGTGGACAATTGTATGGATGAAAAGTAGATGGCATGGCTATGTTGCATGTAAAAAAATATTATCATTAATGAATGCTAGTGGGATGACATGGATAATTTGGTTCGCTAAAATAGTGGGTGATGTGGATAGCGTGCATGTTAAGACAGAAAATCATAAATAAATTGTATTGAGGTTTTGTGTTATAAGAGGTATAGATCACTTGGGCCCACTTGCATGATGGATTTGCTGGACTGTTTAGGCCTATGTTCAGATAGGCGTAACAGGCTAGCCAAGCGTTGAGAGTATGAACTGGGCTAAACTTCACCCGTTTAAACAACTTTATAGGGGGAATGCTCCACCATTTTAAACTACTTTCGGTAATTTCAAAACAAATCGATCAGCACTACAATTCACCGTTGATCTAATCGAAATTCTCATCATCGGTCGTATGTTGTTGCCGCCGCCGCGAGCTCTCTGGCTACGAGTCCGTCGAGGTCAGGCTACGATTCCATCCCTATTGACGGAAGCTTGAGTTGAGACATGCAAGCACGTGTTACAGAAATGTTAGGCTGTGGTACTAGTTGACCATCAACCCCCCCCCCCCCCCCCCCCCCCCCCTCCATCTCTGTAATTGACCATCATGTTAAACGCGTAAAAGACAATCTGTAGTTGTCTCCTTCTCTGCTCTTTGTCTATAAATTTATAATTAGTTTTAAATGGTCCAGTAAATTCATCATGCAAGTGGGTCCATGTAACTAAATTGATGGTTAAACAGGTTAATTTTTTTCCTTACGATTTTATCACAAGCTGGGTTACATTATCAAAAGGATAACAAAACATAGCGGAAATTCATAATGGCACCCGAGCTCATATGCTCCCGTTATTTTCGGGAAAATAAAAAAAATAGAAAAACTTTTCAAAAAATCAGAAAAAAATCACAGGCAAACATGAGTATGATACGCACGCCCGTGATTTGTTTCGTACCGAAATGACATCGTGGCCGCCCTGTGCAAAAAAGACAAATTTCTGACTGAAATGAGATCCAAAATTTTGAATTTTCAGATCTGTGATTTTGTCTTTTTTGCACAGGGTGGCCACGATGTCATTTCGTTACGAAAAAAATCACGGGCAGGCCTACCATACTCATCTTTGCCTTAGATTGTTTTCGGAATTTTTTGAAAAGTTTTTCTATTTTTTTATTTTCCCAAAAATAACGGGAGCATATGCTCCCGAGCTCCAAAACGCCGCTCCCCAAAACATAGTCATTTCATAAAATAGCAGAGAACTAAAAGCGAAATAAGCAAAGCTACTCTAAAGGAAGAGCATTCACCAAACTACTTATCCAACTCTGAGCCCTAATAACCAAAATATTAGGAAACACTCTCCTATGGGCTAGAGAACTCCAACATAACTTCCAAGCCATGTATACAAGTTTTAAAATTGGCAACGGGGGCCAAAATGACCGCTACAGCTGCTACCAAAATGCAACAGACGATCAGAAGGACATGATCAATTTCTTCAGCTTGACACTAGCTTCTACACCAGCATGGTAACTTTTTTTCACTCCCAGCAACATTTGTTCACCAGGTTCACAGGTAGCATTACTCCTCCATGTCGGCCATTCCATCTCCATCACTAATGTGCAATCTGGATCCTTTGGCGGCATTGTGTGCCCTGATCGTCACTTCCTGGATCCGTGCTGCTCCCTCCTCTATGTTCTGCCTGACGAGCTAAGCTTGGAGACATGCGAGTAACGCAAGAAAGCGCATATATAACAGATGAGCTATATAGGCGATGATATGATTTTCTTATGAAATCAATGTAACAAACATGATTCCTAATTTTCCAGATTGCCAGCAGAATGCAGCAATCAGAATGCAGCAATCCCAACAATATGAGTATTAGTGCCCATGGGTAAAATTTTAGCAATCCACAAGAAGTACTTAGTAAAGCAAAGTAGGTCTACTATGAACACCCAAAGAGAAACCGACAACCCCCACATATATACTGCAACAGGGTACTCAAATAAACATATGAGAGATGGATTCGTTTGCAGGATAGAATTGTAAGTGTAATGCTGAACCCATTTTCTTATTTTCATGTTGTCTTTAGTTGCTACAGCTAGCTCCAAAGCCCATTGTTTTGCGCAAAAAATGTTTGTGGTTATGGTTTAACAACAAAACTCCCGGTTGTTAGTGTTACTAGTTGAATTTTAGCGCGCCGGCACGGCGCGTCCCTGGTGAATTTTGGAGGCATTTGGATTGAATGTTTGAAATATTCATTTTTGAATTTTGAATGTAATAGTTCTTCAAATTTGATAAAATACTGTAAATCAACATCTATAAGGTGTTCGAAATCATGTAAAGCATGCTCTATTTTCAAATATGATTTCTAATTCGAATGTACTGGTACTTCTTAGAAAATATTATCTATGATGTTTTTTTTGATAATCTGTTTGTTTCTTTAGTTACGTTATATGTACTATAGCTCAAATTCAGTTTGAAATCAAAATATAATTGGAGAAAATGAGTTCGTATTACCTCAAAAATATGTAGCTAATCAAGCATTTTCTCCAAATGCAGCTACATAATTAGAGAATTTTAAGTTATGTTGCTTCCAAATATGTTTGCCGAATCGAAATGTTTAAATTTAGTTTAATGTTGCTATAATTTTCTTACGTAGCATCATATTCAGAGGAAACATGTTACGGTTATGTACAAACGTTACTATTTTTTAGCATTAATTTAAATTTGGAAATGGATGTATTCAAGAATATTATTAGGGTTGGAAATGGTTGTAATTTTAAAAAAGCTCATGTTTGGAAAGAGTATAGCTTCCGAAATGTGTTTGAACTGGAAAGTTTTTCAGATTCAATTTTTTTATTTCTGTAAAATGATCATATTTGGAAAGCATTTGGAAGTTAGAAGTATTCAAATTTGAAATTCTATCATATGCCGTAAATAGTCGGCATTTAATCTTGTGATCGTTTTGATATGTTAGTAGATATATTTGAAGTTATTGATTTTGCAGTTTTTAGGGAAATAGTTCAAAATTGTTCAACTTTTGATTTCGTAATGTTTCAAAATTATTCAAATACCCTAGAACAGTATCTAGGGAAAAATTACGTACAGCATGTTCCGTTTTTTTTTCCTCCCAAAAGGGAACTACGAAATCTATGAATTCCATATTTTGTAAAATGGTGTGAAGGTATTAAATAAGACTTAACTTATGATTTTAGAAAGTTAAGGTTTGAAATTATTTGAGAAATGTCACAGAGCAATTATAATTGTTATTTCGATTTTTTACAACTTCTTTGAATTTGGTCTGAATTTATGTGGACATGTAATTCAATTATGGTTTTGAAACTTGTTTGCCATATTTATATAATTACAATGTGTTTTGAAATATTTTGTATCAAAATTAAGGTTTGAAATTATTTGGGAAATGTCACAAAGCAATTATAATTGTTATTTCGATTTTTACAACTTCTTTGAATTTGGTCTGAATTTATGTGGACATTTAATTAGATTATGGGTTTGAAACTTGTTTGTCATATTTATGTAATTACAATGTGTTTTGAAATATTTTGTATTTGGAAAATTTGCAAAAGGTTTAGATATCAGAAAACAGGGGAAAAAAAAAGGAAAAAAAGCCGCAGCAGCCAGACAGGCCGGCCCGTGTGGCGGCCCAACTGGCCAGGCCAGGCCCGCTGGGCGTTATTTGAATAAGCTGGTTTTATTCGAAGGGGAAAAAAATGTCGGGTGGGCCCCACTGTGACGTCGGGTTGACGTCACAGGGACCAGGCGTGGCCACGGCGGCGCCAAGGTCGGCGGCGGCGCGCCGGCGCGATCTGGCACAGGCGCCTACGCGCCCTGGGTGCGCCCGGCCGCGGCCGACCCGAAGGAGGCGGCGCCGTCCCTTCTGGGTCGCCGGAGCAGCGCCGGCGGGCCGCGGACGCGGCGGAGGGCAGCGCGCATGGCCGCGACGATTTCGGCGCCTCCGCGGCGTCCCGGCTCGCGAGCTTGGGCGAGGTGGCGGAGGCGAGGTCGGCGGAGCCGTCCGTGGCCTCAGATGCGTGCGGGGAGGCCTGCCACGGCGGCGCGAGGCGTCGGCGCCCGCGGCGATTCCGGCGGCGCGCGGGAGAGAGCTGGGAGAAGGGGGTGGAATGGAATTTTTGCAAGGAAAACCCTGACGTTTCTGGTTTTTACGTGTAGGTCCTTCCGCTCGAGGAGTTGGGGAGCGCGGAACAATTTCTCGCCCGCGAGGGTTTTTTTTTTGCAAAACCGTCAACCGCGGTTGCTGTGGATCGTCGGATCGTCGATGGACGGCCACGATCGAGTTACTGTATTACTGTAGAATGCTACAGTAAGCTACAGTACTCGGGGGCTGAGAGAGCCGCGATATGCTCAACTTTTATATAGTTAGTAATGTGCAATTTTCTCCACTGTTTTCCATCACGTGTTGGATGGTGCTGTGTCGTGTCGTATTTTTTTCTCCTTGGTCAACTAGGTGGCACAGGTTATCAGACCTCTGTATGGCACTCTGTGGTTTCGTTTTCAATGAGAATGGAGCAGGGAGCCTCCCCTGTTAGTCTACAAAAACTAGGTGGCACCGGCACCTCGTGTGTTTATGGTGGCTAGTATGAGCTCGGTAATGTCTGTTTTGTGTTTTCCAGTCCTCGTTGGGCTAGTTCTACCATGATTTTGTTGGGCGTAGTATTCCCCTATGCTACGCTATAGTTGGTCGGTTCGAGCATTTTTTTTTTGAGAACTCGCGAGCTATATTAAAAATCAACCGGGATTACAATCTTTCCTGATACAACCATCAAGGTGAGTCGTCATCTTTGCTGTTGCTGACGTTCCCTTCATAAATCGCGTCTCTCTCTCTAGGTTTTGATGATGTCCGATCGCTGGGGAGCTGCTTTCTGTTGTTGTATGTTGTTTTATTGTGCTCTGAATCCTAATCATATTGTACCATATATGGAGTCCTAACGGAATAAGACATGTCTAAACCTCTGTTTCGTGTCCGCCAAGAAAGAGAGTCGTTTGCCCCAATATATAGTTAGAGGTAGTCATAGATTAGATTGAGAGAGAGAGTTCCACCAAATTGATAGCATGTAGAGTGTTTGTCCTCTCGTGTATGTAATACTCCTCCCGGTTATAGTTATATGCCTTCGTACGTTCTGTGGGTTTTTTCCCGTAAGGGTTTCCACGTAAAAATCTATGTTCTTGTTCTTTGTTTGATCTACTTTCGCTGCGCTATCGTTTATAACAAGTGGTATCAAAACCGAATGATCATCGATCCGCTGCCTCAGGAGACTTTCCGTTGCGCTCCCGAGGCAGCACAGCGCAGCTTCGTATTCATTGGATCAATAGCCGCAGGTGGCGGCATCAAGCAGCTTCAGCAAGATCGAGCCATTTTCGTGAGATCGAGACAAGAATTCACGTTTTTGATCGGCCGACATCCAGTGCGCAGTCGCTGCTTGCTCCCGTTGATGGAATCCGCTTCGTGCGGTCTGTGTTCGAGTTTGTTTTAGACTCGATCGACTCTGAATTTTGCAGCCACGCACGTGGAAACTACCGAGGAGCAAAGTTGGGTGCTAGTCCTATTTGACGTGAATCAATACAGATCAAGGTCTCGAGGCGAGTTGTTCCAGGTATCTTTATTCTCACGTGAAGGCAAGATAAATTATTAGATCTCTTGAATTGCTATGTCCACCCTCCCAATTACCAGGTGCTTTAGTATTTGCTCCGAGTTATGGATTCTATTAAGAGTCATTTTTATCTGATTTGTTTCATCAAGTCAAGATGCGGATTATTCTAGCACAAATGGGTGAACAGTTAGTTTTCAGCACGAGCATTGACCCATGCTCTAACCCGGTCTCAATACCGGTTCTACTCGCGCCACTTATGTTCGATGATTTGCCGCTGTGATGATCATCGTTTTGATAGTTTTCATTTCAAGGTGGAGTTTGTTGAGTTGTATTGCAGTTTGGGCTCAACGTTAAGACGGTGTTATTTGCAGTGTTCTACGACGACTCGTTCGTTCTTGGGTTATCATATTTTTAGGGCTAGAAGTTCAAGTAAGTTTTATGATTGTTCATATTCAATAGAATTTACATGGGAGATTCTATGGATGCAAATTCAAGGTATTATATTGCTGCAATTATATGAAGAACACAATTCAGTTATCGAAAAAAATATTATTATGGAGGAGGTGATTATTAAGCAGGATGAGAATCAGTTGAGGTGCAAGGAGATTTGTTTTCTGCTAGATACTACAACATTTAGTACTGATAAGCTTCCAGTATAATTTTAGTTGTCTTTGCTCTTTTATGAGGGGTCTATTGCAGAGTTGATGCTCTGTTGCATGTTGAGGAGGTTCCTTCATCCAACAGTTGTTCTATAGGAACAGTTTTTTACCATGTCACGGATTTTTCATTAACCATTACAGTTCGGCAGTTTTTGTTGTACGTAATGTCATCCGTACCAGATGCTCTTGCATGAGTATTGTTTGCCGAGGTTTGTGCTTTCATTTTTGTAGCACGTTCAGATTCTATGATATGAGTTTTTCACAATGTTGTGTGCACCAAGATGTTGCAATATGAGCTATGCGCTTATTCAGGCACCACAGGAGATATGATGACTTATGTCATTTGATTGATAATTGAGCAGTTTCAATTCTGGAGGTCAGTGGTACAGACTCGGACTTTTATTGGGTTTTATGGGAGACCCAAGTTTCGTTTGGCTGCTTTGTTGAAAGCTGTGCTATTTTCTGGACGACCTATCGTTGATTTGCTCAATATAACTTCATGAGAAGTTTATTAGTCCTACTAGTCGTCAACCCATGCATCCGCACGGGCTCGCTTAAATAAGTATTTGAGAATGTGATTTACAAACATTAGAAAGTTTTCCCTTTCTTTTCTCTTGTTATTTAATTTAATGCAAAATTTAATATGATAACCGTGGTGTGGCTGCTAAGATCTTATTATTTTATTAGTAAAAACTTGGGTCTAGTAACAATATCTCGGCTTGTAATTAATTAAAAGATTTTTTTAGATCTGAGTTTTGATCCTCGACACAACAAAACACATTCTAAATCTCAGAAAAAATATGGTAAGTTTTAAAAATTGTAATTAATTATGTATATAGGTATTTTGTAAGAAACCTAGACTTTTGGGTTTTCATTAAAAAAAAGTCTCGGTGAGCCTGTGGGAAATTTAAAAAGGAAATTTTATTGAAACTTAGCAAATGGTCATTTTATTGAAAAAATATTTCTATTAGTAATCTAATAATTAATCTTTGAGTAGCAAATTTTAATTGTTTAACAAAATTGCATATTTTTCTTCAAAACCGAGACGTCTTCAGAAAACTTTTGTACATAAGTGACGATTTGTTAATGTACATGTGTGCTCTTGCTTTATGAATGTATTTCTATAAAATTGATATATCTAATAAGTATTTTATCCATTCACTGGTCCTGGACTCCTGGTATATACCTCTTCCCAACGTGTACTCACAATCTCTTGGTCTTCTATTCCCCTCTCTTCTCTCTATTGATTCTTTTGTTTTGAAGAAGCCCTTTCTCCGGTAGCACTCCATTTTCCACATTTTGAGCTGTATCCCCACCGAGACTGCTCTTGTTCTGCACCTTATGGCTCCTCTATTTGGATCTGGAAGCTTCTGTGCAGAGAGTTTAGGATGTTTGTATGTAGGGATTGTTTGGAGAGTAGCCGGCAAGGAGATCGACTGAGCAGCAGCTGCAGCGTGAGCCGTGGAGTAGCAGCTCTGGATGCACAATCCGCTCGTCCGGCAAGCAGATTGACGGAGCAGCAGCCGCAGTGGTAGTTGTGGAGAGGCAGCTCGCCTATGCAGGCCGCGACCTTCGACGGCGCGCACTGCTCGGACTCCTGTAAGCTTCGCGTCTTGATTTTTCATTCTCCATTTTCATATACTTTGGTTGAATTTAGGGTTAATTATCGAATTGCCCTTAGAGGGCACGGTCAGCTCAGTTTTGCCGCTAGCTGCGAAGCATGCTCAGTTTTGCCCTCACTTCGTGCGCAGATGCTATGGCGAGGACAAACGGCGATTTTGAACTGCATTCCGTCTGGTGGCGTTAGTTGAAGTGGGTCCGGAGCTTACAGGTGGGACCGCGCAACGACGCCAACTCGGACTGGTGGGACCGCACACCCGAGCCCTATCCAGATTCAGACCGTGCACCGCCCCCGCTCCCGAACGGCACGCTGACCACCTGCGCCGCCACCCCCTACGCCGCCGCGCCGTCCAGCTTATTTTCCTGCTCCACCGCCAGCTGCTACACCACCACCGTCCTGCGACGCCACGGGTGGGGCGCTCTTTCCGCCATTGCGCCCGCCACCTGCTCGACCGCGGCGTTGGATCCATTCCGTGCGCTCGGCCGGAGCGCTGATAGGTGGGGCTCCTTCGCCGTGGACCCCAGGGCGAAATGGCGAGCGGCGGCGACCCCGGAGGTGTTGACGAGGCAGGCGTCGGGCCGGAGACACGCCGCGTCCACGATTGGGTTCCCGAGGGGTAAGCCTTCCTCCGATTGAGCTTTTGATTGTGCATTTCATCATTTGATTCGACATTGGGACGCCATTAGTATGTTGATTGCGTCTTTGTTATTGTTGGATTAGGATGGAGTTGCGGTTTGCTTTCTTGCTGAAAATTAGAAGGGACCGATACGTCGTGGATGCAATGAATAAGAAGAAATTCAGTGGAGGTTTTGATTATATGTTGCCAATGAGTTGCAATTGGACTTTCAGACAGTTTGAGGAGGTGATTTGCGGCCCATATCCTTGGGTTTGCATGATGAAGTGGAATTCAAATACCACGATAGGGAAATAGATGGGTGAAAGTTAATAATGATGCAGAGCTCGCTACAATGTTTGCTAAGCATAAGGAGAAAGATAAATATCATGTGAGGCTGCAAAATGATGTGATTGTGCCGGCACCTCCTCAAGCAGAACCATCTCGTCGTAATGGCAGCTCTAGCCATAACAGTTCTGTTCCTTCGGTTAATGCACCGCGACGTCGTGGCACCGGCAGAAGGGTCCCCGTTGAAGTGGAGGTTGATGCCAACAATTGTGGGATGATGAAGAGAGGTTGTATTCTGATGTTGTTCAGAATCTACGAGGGGCATCTCGGGCTGAAAACCAAGATGGGTCTGACAGTGACGTGGATGAGGCTGAGGACGAAGACCTTGAAGCTGTTGAATGGGACCGTGAGAATCCACAGATGGAAGAAGGTACCATTTTTGCATCCATGACTGAGTGTAGAAATGCACTTGTGACATACTGCATCAAGGCAGAACGTTCGTTTGCAGTTGACAAGAGCGATAAAGCACGTTACACAGTGCACTGTGGGACTGAGGGTTGTCCATGGAGGATGCACGCATCTAAAATGCGAAATAGCACCAATATTCAGGTCAAAGTGAACCCTTTTAGGCACACATGCGAGGAATCAACCCTTAGGAAGGAAACAGTCTAAAGCCAAGTCAAGATGGGTGGCGGATGAAGTAAAGAAGTGGGTGACAGAAAACCATCTAGTGGGTACAAAGGAATTGCAGAAGAACATCAGAGACAAGTTCAAGATAGAGTTACCATACATGAGGGTGTTCAATGGTAAACAACATGCTATGGATTCTATTTATGGTAACTGGCAGGAAAGTTTTGAATTGTTGTATTCATTCAAAGCTGAAGTGGAGAGGACCAGCCCAGGTAGTATTGTAGATATTGACCACCACTCCGTGGAGTACACATTGAAGGGAGTGACAAGGACCAAGGAATGCTTTAGGAGGGTTTTTGTGTGCTTTGAGGCTTGTCGCCGGGGTTTTTTGACAGGCTGCAGGCCTTATTTGGCTGTTGATGCTACTTTTCTGACAGGGAGGTTTAAAGGACAGTTAGTAGCAGCTTGCGCAGTTGATGCACACAATTTCGTATTTCCAGTTGCGTACGGTGTGCTGGAGACAGAGTCTGAGGAGAGCTGGACTTGGTTTTTGCAGAATTTGCGCCGGGCTATTTCTCATCCCAATGGGTTGGTAATTCATACAGATGCCTGCAAGGGTTTAGAAGTGGCCGTGGAGAATGTGTTCCCTGGAGTAGAGCATAGGGAATGCATGCGTCACCTTGCTGTAAATTTTTGTAAGAAATTCAAAGGAAAGGTGTATACCGACAATTTATGGCCAGCATCTTTGACTTGCAGTGTGAAGAAGCACAACTACCACATGAGGCAGTTATACATGAATGACAAAGTGAAGGAATACTTGGAAACACACCACTCCAAGTTATGGGCCAGAAGCAAATTCAGTGAACTGAGCAAAGTGGACTATGTGCACAATAATCTTGCAGAGTCTTTCAACGCAACGATCCGGAAACTAAAGGGTCTTTATTTGGTGGATTTGCTTGACAAGATAAGGATAGAATACGCGCAGAAGTTTCATTTTCGTGCAGGAATAGCGGCGGCAAAATTCATGGGCCACATTATCATCCCTTCGGTGATGAATGAGTTGAAGCAGAAAACAAGAGGCTTGGACATGAACATGACTCTTTGCTCGGCTACCGTAGCAGAGGTATCATTTTTGGATAGAGAGAAGAGAGAATGGAAATATCCAGTGGATTTAGAAGCTAGAACTTGCAGTTGTAGGCAATGGCAGATAACTGGGTTGCCATGCATTCATGCCTTGTTTTTCATCACTTCTCTCTCAGGTCCAGCAGGGAACATACAGCAGTATGTGCATGATTACTACTCTGTTGCAAGGTTCAAAGCCACATATGCATATGCCTTGCCTGCTTTGGAGGGAAAACAACAATGGGACAAAGTGGACCCTGGATTCAAGCTTTCCGCTCCAATTCTGAAGAGAGCAGCAGGTAGACCGAGGAAGAGTCGGTACCGACAACGCAACGAAGGAGCTGGACTTGGAGCGAGGAAGCGTAAGTGCACAAGGTGTGGTGGGTCTGGTCATTTTGCTAAATATTGTGATAACGCAGTAGATGCAGCCTTCGGAGAGTGCTTCGATGAAAATGATGATCAGCAGCCAGTTACAACAGATGATGGTCAGCAGCCAGTTGGAACGGATGATGAAAATGGTGATCAGCAGCCACATGATTTTGGCAATGATACAAATGCTGATTTTGACGATGATCCAAATGATGATGCTGATTTTGACAGTCGAAATGCTAATTTTGACGCTGATCCAAAAGATGATCCAAAGATGATCCAATTGAGGCTCCAAATGATGTTGACCAACCTTCTGTGGTTGTGAGTTCTGCTAGGTATGTCAAATCCCTAAATCTTGCCAATACTAATGCTGATTTATCACTTGACTTGATCTCACTTCTACACTTTGTGTTTGTACAGCTCTGTGGTAGGTTTGAAGAAGACGGCTAAGGTACCGACCACCAAGAGGAGAAGAGAAGAACCAAGAAGCACAATCAGCACAAGGAGCAAAGTGGGGGCAAGATGCACAAGGAGCAAAAAGAAGCCTCGACGCTTTGAAGATTAAGTTGGAAATAAAATAAACCATTCTTTTTTATGAAACTTTATGAATGATGTTGTACTTCTGTTGAATGATGTTTGACCTATATTCCATGTTAGAACTATGTTTGAATGATGTTGGAATCATGTCAAAATTCAATTTTGGCCGAAAAATCAAATTTTGAACTAAACTTCAAATTTGACATGCTATTTGGATGTTGCAATGCTTTCCAAAGTATGGTGAACTTGTTTGTTCTAAATTGGTCATCAGTCCGAGCCATTTTGCGAAGTGAACACACATTCATGAAAAATGTGCTAAAAAAGACCTCCAAAGGTAGGGTAAACGCCCTCATTTCTAAGCCAAGTTTTTTTCGACCTTGTCTAAATCAGCCAAATAACTTTCCAACACTTTTATTCTATATATATAGAACATGTGCACTGGTTTTCCATTTTTTGATGTTTTTTGAATTTTTTATGCTAAATTTGAATTCGGTCAAACCTAAGTTTGACCAACATTTAAACAAGTTTCAAACGTGAAAATTAAAAAATAAGACTGGATCCTTCTTAGTCACTCCAAAATGAAGCTTTTGTGAGTTTTTTGAAAGTTTTATGTTCCACACCCAAAACCACTTCTCTTCACACATGAGAGTTCATAGTTTGAGATTTGAGATTTCACACGACATTCAAGCATCTCTTGTTCAAATGTATCTAGACCTTGTTTATCAATTGGAGTTGTTAGTATATGACAAACTAAGAACATGTTCACTGGTTTTCCATTTTTTGATGTTTTTTGAATATTTTATGCTTATTTTTAATTCGGTCAAACCTAAGTTTGACCAACATTTAAACAAGTTTGAAACATGAAAATGAAAAAATAAGCCTGGATCCTTCTTAGTCACTCCAAAATGAAGCTTTTGTGAGTTTTTTGAAAATTTCATGTTCCATACCCGAAACCACTTCTCTTCAAACTTGAGAGTTCATGTTTGAGTTTCGAGATAATCACACTATATACATGAATACAAACTTTTGAATGTATCTAGACGTTGTTTATCAATTGGAGTTGTTAGTATATGACAAACTAAGAACATGTGCACTGGTTTTCCATTTATTTGATTTTTTTTAATTTTTTATGCTCATTTTGAATTCGGTCAAACCTTAGTTTGACCAACATTTAAAAAAGTTTTAAACATGAACATGAAAAAAAAACCTGACTCTTTCGTTGTCACTACAAAATGAAGCTTTTGGTGCATATTTTCCTTTTTTTATTTCTTTTGAATTTGTTATGCTCATTTGACCAACATTTAAGCAAGTTCTTCTAGAAGGAATCTGCCGGCCGTCGATCTAAACCGAGCGGTGAACTGCAGCCATCCGATCCTTCTTCTAGAAGGAATCTGCGGGCAGGCTGTTGGCGATCCGCGTGATGCTCAACTCTGCGATGTGATTGGCGGGCTTTTTTTTTCGTCAACACCGATGGGTTCCGCGAGAGAACCGTTGGGCCGTGTCGCGCTCCCGCGGGCCGTGTCACGCATGCATGCGCCCGTCTCGGCCTTTCCAGGCCTGCGCTGTCTGCGACGATGGGCTGCGACTAGGCATGCGTTGTCTGCGACGATGGCTAGCTGTAGCTGCGACGACGATCGCATGCATGCGCGCCTCGACATGCATGCGCGCCCAGCGACGTCGTGCACATGCATGCGCGCCTCGCCACGCCGCCCCCTCGTCGCAGCTCCTCGTCTGCACGCGCCCAGCTCTGGCATCGACTCAGCGCCGCCCCCTCGTCGCAGCTCCACGTCTGCACGCGCCCAGCTCCGGCATCGACTCAGCGCCACCTCCTCGTTTCAGTGTGAAACTGCAACGGATACATGCACCGGATACACACGCGCGCGGATACATACTCTCTTCATCTTCCTGTTCTTTTTTCACACGCCTCTCTCTTCCTCTTCCTCTTCTTCTCACACGCCTATTTATATGCCTCTCTCTTCCTCTTCCTCTCCCACACACTCACAAGCCGCCGCTCTCTTCCTCTTCTCTTCCAAGTTCCAACTCTCCACCGTAGCCACCATGCAGTTCAACGGCCCGACCTACCTTCGTCCTGCCACCGTGTCGGAGATGCAGTATCCGCCCGGTGTCGTCGTCGAGAACAGACTACGTGTGTGGGCCATTTCGAGGTGGGGGGCCCGCGGGATTTAGCACACTTCTTCCTCTCGGCCGGCTACCGCCACCTCCCTGCGGGCTCGCCGCGCATGTTCTGGCTCCAAGAGTACTACGAGGGCAACACCAACAACGTCATCGGCTACTTCGTCACCTTCACCAACCCCTTCAACGCATACCTCGGGCAGGTCTTTTGGTGTGGGTGCGAGTTCATCGCGTTCACCAACTACAACATCTACACCAACTTCATGCCGCCTTCCCCAACGCGATGCACATGCACACCCTCCCCTACGACATGGACGACGACGACGAGTGAGCCAAGGAGGAGCCAAGGAGGAGCCACGGAGGAGCTGTTTTTAGTTTATTTCCAAGTTTAATGTTTCGGTTTGTCGCTTGCTTGGGCATATATGCCCCTTTTTAGTTTATTTCCATGTACCCGTAAGATGATGCCCTATCTATCTATGTTGTAAGGGATGTATTAATAATATATATCTATGTCTCGCTTGCTTGGGCATATATGCCCCTATATATCTATTTCCATGTATCAATTTGTTTTGAACAAAAGTTAACATGCTAACATTATTTTGTGAGGATGAGTGAAATAACAAAAGCACAGAATCATGTAACATGCTAACTTTATTAATTCTTGCCTTACCATTTTCTCAATATTTTTCCCTTAACATTCACACATACCCAGATAGAATCATAGATTTTTTGTCTTAACATGCTTAAAGATGATACAAGGAAACAATAAAGGGTAACAAGAAGAGAGGGCCGGGCAAATGGAGACGCTAAGTAAATAATGAAATAAACTATATATGTGTGCAATAACATAAGTTTTTTTATGAGTGAAATAACAAAAGCTGAATAAAAAACAAGAGACATAGGTGAGTTGGGCCTAATTAGATAGAGTTGCCCCATTAGTTCGTGGATTCGAGTCCCAGACACCCTTCTCACCTTTTTTTAGAGAATCAAATTCGCCCATCCATAATGGGCCTAACTGGATGAGTTGGCCCATTAGTTTGTGGGTTCGAGTCTCTTTTATTTTTTTCGAGAGAATCACATCTGCCCATCCCAACTGGGCCTAATTGGATGGAGTCGGCCCATTCGTCAAGCCGACACTGGGCTCTCGGCTCTGAGGTAGCCCACAGCCAAAAAAATTACGCAAAGGCAGAGCCCAAATGTTTCTGAATTTCAAACTTTTCATACAATTTCACACAATTTTTTCAAGCTCATAGACTCTGAGCTGCATTTCATTGATCAATTTCAAGTTTCTGAATTTCAAACTTTTCATACAATTTCAAGCTTACAAGTTCCTCCCAAATTCAGGCCTTTCCATACAATTTCAACATTTCAACCAGTGCAATTACCACAACTACAAATGCCCAAATGTAATTGCAAAGGGGTATTTGTGCTTGATCTTCGAGCTTCCTAATCTTCTCGTTCAACCTCCTTAGCTCAACCGCATCAATGCGTGCTCTGCCCTGATCCGTCTCTTCTTTCGGAGCTCGCGCTACGGCCGTTGCCGTCTGTGGCAACCATTCTTCGTGCTCGTGTAGTAGTTCACTCATCAGTGTCTGAGCGAGAACATCGACCCAAAGAAAAAAACATTTTACCTGCAAAAAGCCAAACCACGGACGAAATTAGTGAAATTGCCGTATTGCTCAAGGATCCCGACCACGAAATATACTGAATTGTTGTGATTCTTACCCCCTTCTCGCTGCACACATAGAACGGGCGATTAGTGTTCTTTGATGTGCGTGAAATCCTCCGAACGACGTCTGCCCGGCACCGCGGACAGAGGAAGATCGGCATCTCAATGCGCGCCGGAATCTCGATCCGCGAGGTGGCCTGGGAGCTAGAAGAAGACATTGAGCTAGACGAAGGGGATCTCAACGCCTACGCGCAATCCCCGTCGATGCCGCCCTCTCGGTCGCCCGCGTCCTCCACACCAATCTCGCCACCGTAGGCGGCTCTCCCCGTCGATGCCGCCCTCTCAGTCGCCCGCGCCCAGCTCCAAGCTACCAACAGGGTCGCCGCCCACCTCTGCGCGTGGCCGCCTCCACCCTCTTGGCTAATTCCTGCTAACCGCTGCGAGCTCCGGGATCTCATTCCGCCTCTTTTAAACGCAGCGGCCACAACGGCTTCCTACTGGGTCCCACAGGGTGCGGCCAGCAACGGTCTATTATTTTTGAACGGTCTCGCCGCCTGGTCCCACCTGTAAGGGCCGAGTCAACTACATTGACCTGACGGAGACGGCCAGATTCACGGAACGAGTGCTTCTGCACAGACTAGGGGCAAAACTGAGGACGATTCGCAACTGAGGGCAAAACTGAGTAGAGGGCGACATCTGTGGGCAGCCTGATAATTAACCCTTGAATTTATGATGGATTTCGTACTTCTTGGTCATCAACTGCAGATACTTCGGAAATTTCTATCCGGCAAGAATTTGTGCATGTACTTTTGAGTTGTATTTTTGGTACACTTGTTTCTTTAAACTGAAGGTACAAATTCGTCTTGTTCTTCAATACTTTTGTTTAGATTTTGCAATGTTCGGTCTTCATATTGTTTTAGTCCTATGTATCCCGAGATAGACTGATAGAATTCGACACCTTTATCTGCTAAAGTAATGGCTGCAAGAAGCTTTGAACAACATCAGATGAATCAGGTATAATTTTGCTATGAGAAACAGAACCCATTCAGCCCTGATCACTTGCCCTACGTATGTTCACGTGCACGACGTAGTTGCTGTTGATAGGAAGATGGCTCCAGCTAGAAACCTTGATAGAAAATTGAACCAATCCGTGGCACTTGCTTGTTGTTCTCTTTGTGCACTAAAATGAGAGGACTTTGGAAACGCTCCCGGCCCTCGCGTCGTCCTCCCGAGGGCGACTCGGGGGCGACTAGGGTTCCGGCGCGCCGCCACCTCCCTCCTCTCCTCCTCTCCCTCGTCGCCACCCGAGGAGGCCGATGGGAAAGCCCGCGCGGCCGCCGATGAAGGTGGCGGCGAGGATCTCGCTGCTCCGCCCCGCGCGCGGAGGGATCTGGTGTCGGCGACGGCGGTCGCGGTTGGTGTTGCGGCGTCGGCCCTGGCGGCGGGGGCGTCGCTGGTGCTGCTGGTCGCCCTCCTTGGTCGCGCGGGCGGCGAGGGGGCGGTGGAAGAGGCCCGCGGTGGGAGTCTCCCCGTTGACTCCCTGCTCCAGATCTGAAGACGGCGGCCACATCCAACATGATTCCCGACCCATCGGGGTTGGCGGGGCTGGGGGCTCTGCCGGGAGAAATCCCTGGCCAGCGGGGCGGCCACGTCGTCGGCGACGTCTTTGACGCCGTGCTTCTCCTTGGAGGCGACGATGAGGTATAACCCCCTTCCTGCCCTCCTTCTGCAGTGCTCGGGTGAAAACCCTAGGTCCTTGACCGGGCGGCGGCGGCGCTCTGGCGTCGTGTTCTCCTTGGAGGCGCCGTCTTGGGCCATGGGAAGGTGGTGGCTTTGTGTGTGACTGTGGTCTGCTCGTGGCGGCGCTTCTTGCGGTGCAGTGCTGTATGGCCGTTGCTCCCATGTTGTTGTGCTAACCTTTCGCAGGTGGTTTGCTCGTCGGGGTCGGTGCCCTCGAGCCTGGGCGAGAGGGGAAAGGGTTCCCCTCTGCGACGGCAACACCGTGGCGAATGTGTGGAGTCAGCGTCTTGGTTGAGCTCTGCCACGGCGGCTCTGGCCTCCCTCTGGCCGTGTCTTCTTTCTGCGTGTTCTCGTCCTTCAGCTTGCGTCTTGCTGCGTGGTCGGTGCCGGCGGCGGTGTCTGTGGGTTGCCAGCTCGCGTGTGGTGGTGTTCGTGCTGGGTCCTTCTTCTGCTCCTCGAAGTGTCTGCGTTCGTGCTCTCGGGTGAGCTGCTCCACCTTCCGACGGTACGGCGCCCTACGAGCCAGGGCGAGAAGACAGGGGTCTTCTCTGAAGGTGGAGGCGAATGGCGTGACGGCGACGACAAGCAAGGGATGATGAAGACGAGCTCCCCGGTGGCACATTGTCAGTTTCAACTATATATCATTACAGATCAAGACAGATAATAAGAAATCAATCACCCTTCTTGTGTGATTTATCTTACACAAATTCGAATATTAGGAAATCGATAAATATATATTGTATATCAAAACATCTAGTAGTGCATACTGTTATTCACAGAGACAAAATACATATAATTTTTCAATTGGTTTGATTATGATACATAGACACTTATGATTATTTTTTCCGTTGTATTACTGTAGACGAACTTCACGTTTGTAGGTCATAGTCTATAGTTTAGGTTTTGAAGTACAGAGATTAGGATTAGTGAATCTAATGACACTGCTGCCTTACCACAATTAATCCTTAGTATATTCATTACATTAGAAGACAAAATATTAGTATGATTATGGATCTACAGGGGTCGAGCAAGATATAATCAGAAGAGTGGAATATTAGAATCTAGTACGCGGAGAAAGTAAATATTTCCTATTTAACATCTTATCTCCAAAGATTAATATACAGGAGTGAGCTGTTTGAGAACACAATTTCTGCCATAACAAATATTTCTATTAAATATGAGAATATTCTCAGGTTACTTAATAAGAAGTATGCATTGACCACATATGTTTGTTTCTTCAGTATCATTTGTTCACTGGCAATGAGATTCCTCGTGTGATTCAGCTATGGATAGTCAGGTGGAATGGAAATGGAAAAAATATTTTGAAGCTAAGGAGAACTGAGTAGGTAAAAAATCCATGTCAAGTAGCAGGTTGTGATGACACTAACCTGGTATGGCGCAGAGATTTGCCGTCAATGCAACACAGAGCATATTCATAGATTCTGAAACTATTATGGTGAGCGTACAATGTTAGTTATGTCAAAGGAGTTATTTTATAATCAGAAGGACAATACGGTTTAGATGGAAACACCGTAATATTTTCTCATTACAAAATTGGTGAAGATATTATGAAGACCAACTCAACATATATGAAACTTATTACTTGCGTCGTACATCTCAAAATATCAAAGTAAGGGCATGAAATAGAGGAACGATGTGATAAGTGCAATTTATATGAATCTGAAGGTTAGAAGTGATACCTTTCGGAGCATCCATGATGGATATTGTTAGACCATTCATAAAGTGCTGTAAGTGGACTGCATAATTCAGCTCTAGGGCAAAATTAGAAGTCTATAATCATATTTTTTCAGTTCATTGCCAAAACGTTGCATGGCGCACATAATGTTGTGGCATGATTAAAGCCTTACATTTATTGAAAAAGATGTAAGACATCACAGAAAAAGTTCATGTTTGAGTAAATAGAAGCTTCAATCTGATGCCTTTAAACTGATATTGTCCATGAATTCTCAAATTATTACTCAAGACGATCCCCTGCAAGAAAAGAGCGCAAAGAAAGCATGCAAGTTCTGTTTTTAGGCCAAAACATCAAGAGATGCTTCACTATCTAGCTAGCAAATTGGAGCAAAAACTTTTAATCAGTTCGGTCAGGCTAAAGCATCAAAGAATACTATCAGGATGTGAGGAGTGAGGATTATGTGTATGTACAACTTGACTATGCTCTTCTACCTCATGTTCAGTGATACTCTACAAAAGCATAAGAATATTAGGTCTGTTGGTCGGTGACTATAATAAACTATTTCCTGGATGAGTTAAACCATAAGTATAGATACCTTTCTACCTTCTTTAGAACTGAACACTGGATTCTTCTTGTCATTGAGCACAGAAGCAATTTTGCTTTGTTCCAAGCCCTCTCTTCTTCCTCCTTAATATTCTACCTTGCCGTTGGTACTATGTAGCACTGTACCCAATGTATCCTACAAATAATTAGACATGATATAAGCAGGGGCGGACCTAGAGCGAAAATTAGCCGGTGTCACTGTTTATGTCACACATAATTTTTACATACACATTTAGGGGTGTCACACACTATAAATCGATGAAATGTACCAAAGAAAACCATTTTTACCTGGTGTCATGTGACCCCTGGTACCTTAACCTGGGTACGCCCCTGGATATAAGAAAAATAACTATGAAATACAATTAGCATACTGTTGTACCTGTTCATCAACCCAACATTAGCAGTTGAATTGTTGACATCCGTAAGAAATAGTCTTGAGGCTGTAGTCTGGTCTACCGCTTTGGAAATGGTCGTTTGTCCATATAAACTGAAATATTATTGTCTGTCCATAAATTTCTTGGATAGATCTTGAAATTTCATTACTAACCGAGGTAAACATGAAATCTGCTGTCTCATTGATTAGCTTTTGAGCTTATTTCTAAAAAAGAACTCAAGTTGCAGACGCAGTTGAATCACCGATTTCAAGCTTAATCTTATATCTGCAAATTATGTAGAAAATAATTTAGATATAACTTTAATTGCTTTCTTTCCTAGAAATTCTTATATTATTACCTAATAATTCATCAATTATCCTTGCAAAGACATGATCAACAGTGCTAGTGGTCGGCCTTGAAAACTCTCGTGTTGCGCTCCTTTCAAAGCATCCAGGTAACAAGGTGATAGATGGCTTTCCGAACTCCTTCGTCCTTTGGCCGCCGCCATCCTTCTCCTCAACCCCCTCCCCTCCCTGCGCCTTGTCCTCTCCCACCGTGCAACACCCGGAGAGAAACAGCTGGTGGCAGGAGGAAACAGCGCAGTCCGCCGCTCGTAACTATATAACTAGTTGAATTTGGCGTGGCTTCACGCCACGCCCTTGGTGATTTTTTGTGTGCAATATTTTTTTTTTGTTCACCAAATTGTTGTAACATGTTTTTATTTTGCTATGAATAGTTAGCATTTTTTGTATGAATTTTGATATATTGTGTAGAATTTTCATATATTTAGTGGTTTGAAATGTTCAAACATGTTTGTATTTCGACGTCAATATTTAATTGAAATTAGGAAAATTCATTTGAATTTGATTCTACATTTGGGGAAGTTTGTTCGTATGGTGTCAAAATGTTGGCGAATTTGAAATGTTGAAATATATTTGTAATTTGCTATAAGTATATTGCGGGTTTTTTTGTGAGCATTTTCGTTATATTTTATGGAATATCGGAATATTCGCTCAAATGTTGGCCAAATTGCAATGTGCAAACATGTTTTTTATTTTGTTATGAATAGGTAGTAATCTGTTTGAGCATTTTTTTATATATTTTGTAGAATATTCAAATATTTAGTAGTTTGAAATGTTCCAACATGTTTGGATTTCGCTGTCAATATTTAATTGAAATTAGGAAAGAATGCATATGAATTACTTCCAAATGGTGACAAAATTAGAATATTCTAATTTTTTTTAGCATAAGTAGTTTGTATGTATTTTTTCTGATTGTTTTGATATATTACCTATATTTTTCCAGTGGATATATTCAGAGATATTGATTTACAATTTGTTTGAATTTCTAAAATTGGTGGAAGTGGGATCGTATGTTTTTTGTTTTTGTTTTTCTGATGCTCAGATTTAGAAGACACTGAAAATTTTGAAGTTTTCAATTTGGAAATTTGGTCATATGGCATAAATAGTAAACATTTTTTTTTGTTAATGTTGATATATTTGTCATATTTGTGAATACGGTGGTGGGAGAAATTCAAATTTAAAGTTGTACACATTCAAAAGTTGTTTAGATTTGAATGTATCGAAATTAGGAAGGAGAAGTTTACATTTACAAATTGTTCAAATTTCAGAATTGTTAAAAACTGTTCGTATGTGAATTATTTTTTGTAGTCTTTAAATGCTCAGATTCGAAAGGCATTGGAAACTTTAAAAAAATTAAACTTGAAATTTGATCAAATGCTATAAATAGTCGGCGTTCTTTTTTCTTCTTTGTGTTAGTGTTGATATATTTGTCATATTTGTGAATACTTGGGGAAGAAACTTCAATTTTGGAAATGTGCACATTCAAAAGTTGTTTATATTTAAATGTTTCGATATTTGGAAGAAGAAGTTTGTGTTTACAATTTTTTTCTAATTCGGTTAGATAGGGTAGGCCCACACGTCGGAAATTTAACAGTTTCTGAAATTGTTTCTGAAAAGGAAAAAATTCTGATATATTTTAGAGTATGTCCAATTTTTAAGTAAGTTGGAAGGTTTAAAAATGTTTCTGTTTGTTTATCAATTTATAATTTAAGTCCATAATGAGGGCGAAAGCACATTTATCCAACTGATTTCCATAATTAGGGAGTTTGTTTTGCGAAATTCAACTCCATATAATTGTTCATATAATTGGAGCAAGTGTTTATTTAAAAACAATTGTCCAAATTGAATTGTTTTTGTTTATATAGTGTACAATATTTCTAATTTTTAAGCAAATTGGAATGTTTTAAGGTGTTTTTTTATTTTGAAATTTAAGTCCATAATGAGTGGAAATGCACATATATTCATATAGAAGTTTGAAAGTAGTTTGCGTTTGAAAATTATTCAGATTTTGGAAAAACATTTAAATTGGGAAGTTATTCAGATTTGATTTCTTTTCATGTCTGTGAAATGGGCAGTCTTGGAAGATACCATTTAAAATTTTAAAATATTCAATTTTTTTGTTGGATTTAAAAAATAGTTTGCGTTTGGAAATTCGTTTGGATTTTAGAATCTGTTCGAATTGGGAAGTTATTTAGATCTGAATTGTTTTCACGTTGGTAGAATGGTTAGATGTAAAAGAATTGTTTTCATGGCGGAGTGGATATATCTGTGAATTTTTATTTTTATTTTTTGGTAACCTAATATATTTTGTGAGTACAAATGGTGGCGTTCTTTGTATAATGCATTTGATATTTGGAGGCATTGTGGCTTATAGCAACAAAGTAAAAGTTTATTTTTCAGTGATGGCATTAGCTAAATTGCGGGATGCTCACATTTACCATTGTAGACATCGTGGAATTGTTTTTTGACGAATCTATTACAGGAAACTGAAATCTGAAGAGGAAGTTGTTCAAATTGTTAGGATGATCAAATTGGGGAGCTATTCATATTTGAATCGTTTTCACGTTTATTAAATGTTCAGATATTGTGGTCATGTTGATATTTTTGGCATATTTGTGAATATCTTGGTGTAAGTAATTCAAATTTGGGAATGGGATTATCCACATTAAAATTTGTTTATATTTGTGCGTACTGATATTCGGGGAGCAGTTGTTTAGATTGCAAAGGTATTCATATTTGAATTTGGTTTACTTTTTTAATGCTTGGATTTGAAAAGCATTCTAAATGCTGGAACATTCAAATTTGATTTTGATCGTACGCCGTCAATAGTCAGTGGTTTTTGTTGTGGTCATGTTGATATTTTTGTCACATTTGTAAATATCTTGGTGTAGGAAATTCAAATTTGGAAATACCCATGTTAAAAATGTGTTCGGATTTTAATGTATCGAAATAAAAAAGTTTTATATTTATGTATTGTTTGATTTCCAAAAGTTGGTAAAATAGGTAGATGTGAAAGACTTGTTAAATTTTTAAATATTGAAATTTCTATGCAATGGTTTTTGTGGTGAACTTGAAATTCGGAAAACTGTACATTTTAAAATTCGGCAGGTTTGAAAATTATTGAAGTTGTATTTGGAAAGTTATTAAAGATTTTAAAAAGAAAAATAGGAAAAAAGACACGGAAAAAAAATAAAAAGGGCCGAGCCAGCTGCGCAGCAGCCAGCCCAGCCCAACACGCGGCCCAACTGCGCAACCCAGGCCCGCTAGGACGTCACGCTGATGTCACCAGTGGCCGGCCTCTGGCGGCGCCTGCGCAGCGGCGTGGATCTCGCCGGCGCCGCAGCAGAGCGTTCCGGGACGTGCGAGCGAGCGCATCGGATGCGGCTCGACGCGGTGTGGCCGCAGGTGGCGGCGCCGCCGCTTTTGTGTCGATGGAGCAGCACCGGCGGCGTGCGGACGCGGCGGAGAGTTTGTGCCACGGTGGCGGCGATTCCGGCGACGGCGCGGCGTTTCGGCACGCGAGACTCGGCGGGGAGGAAGAGGCGGCGACGGCGGACCTCGCAGCGTGAGTGGATCTGGACGGGGAGGCGCGGAACAGCGGCGATGCGCGGCGCCGGCGGCCGCGTGCGGGAGAGAAAAGAGGAGGGAGGAGGTGTGAGGGCATTTTTGCATTTTAGTCTGTAACTTTTTCGTAATTTGCAAATCGGTCCATCGCCTCGCGATTTCGTGGACTGCGGGATAATATCTGGTTTTGGGAGGGGTTTTTTGGAAAAGCGTCACGAAGATGCGCGTGGACCGTCCGATCACCGAGCGACAGCGCGGATCGCGTCACTGTTCAACACTGTTCATATGAACAGTGATGAACAGTAGCCATATCGCTCATAGCTCGCGATTTCGGCCAGCTTTTATATAGTTAGTAAAGAGAGAGCAAAACGCTGCCTCCACAGCGGCCCACGTCACTGTTGGAAATATGCCCTAGAGGCAATAATAAATAAATGTTATTATCATATTTCCGTGTTCATGATATATGTTTATTTCCATGCTATAATTGTATTAACCGGAAACATAATACATGTGTGGTTGCGTAAACAACATTGCGTCCCTAGTAAGCCTCTACTAGACTAGCTCGTTAATTAATGATGGTTATGGTTTCCCAACCATGAACATGAGTTGTTAATTAATTAACGGGATCATGTCATTAGAAGAATGACGTGATGGACAGACCCAACTAAGCATAACAATATTGATCGTTTCATTAAGTTTTTATTGTCATGCCTTTTATTGTCAAGTATCCTATTTCTTAGACCATGAGATCATGTTATTCCCGGGTACTGGAAGAATACTTTGGGGACATCAACCATCGCTTCGTGACAGGGTGATCATAAAGGTGTCTTACGGGTATCTCAGAAAGTGCTTGTTGAATTACATGAATCAAGACTGGGATTTGTCCCTCCGTGTTTCGGAGAGATATACTCTGGGCCCACTCGGTAGTGCACATTCGGTAAAGCTTGCAAGCACGTGACTAATGAGTTAGTCACAGAGAATGTTGTATTACGGAACGAGTAAAGAGTACTTACCAGTAACAAGATTTAACTAGGTATAGTGATACCGACGATCAAATCTTGGGTAAGTAAAATATCGCGTGACAAAGGAAATTGTATACGGATTATAGTAGTCCACGACATAGTGGTTCAACCGATAAAGATCTTCGTTGAATGTGTGGGAGTCATTATGGATATCCTGGTCCCTCTAATGGTTATTGATCGGAGAGGTGTCTCCATCATGTCTGCACGTTCTCGAACCCGTAGGGTCACACACTTAACGTTCGGTAACGCTAGAGTAGCTCTGGGATAATTTTGTTAATGGTGTCCGAATATTGTTCGGAGTCTCGGATGAGATCCTAGACATCACGAGGAGCTCCGGAAGAGTCCGGAGGTAAAGATTTATATATGGCAAGTTGATTTCAGGGTTCCGGAAAAGTTCGGGATTTTTCGGCAGAGTGTCGGAATGTTCTAGAAGGTTCCGGAGGGTCCCATAGTGGGGCCCACCTGTCCCCAACGACCAAGGGTGGCCCACTGGTCCATTTGACCAGTCCTACTTGGTCCATGCAGCCATTCAATGGGTAGCCCTTTAAAAGGGATGTTACCACTCTTGAAAGAGGGGGTTACCACCTTTTAAATGAGAAGGGGTTACCACTATTGAAAGAGGGAGTTTCTACTTTGGAAATAAAGTGGCTGCAGCCCCTTGCCTATATAAAGAAGAGGGAGAGGTGCACCAAGAGACAGAGGCTTGGCCGCATCACTGGCTTGCTGCTCCTCTACCTCCCGCGCACCGCTTGGCGAAGCCCTGCCCGCGGGAACTCTCCACCATATCCACCACCACGCCGTCGTGCTGCTGGAATCGATCCCACCTACTTCTCCCTCTAGCTTGCTGGATCAAGAAGAGGGAGACGTCATCGAGCTGTACGTGTGCAAGCCTCCGGAGGTGCTGCTCGTTTGCGGTGCTGATCGGATCGAACATCGTCAACAACTTCACCGAGCTGCGTTGAATTAAACGTTCAACGCGCGTGTTCTTCGAGGGTATGATGAACTACTCTCCCCGTTACTAGAATCTTCTAGATAGGATCTTGAGTGTTGCTTCCGCATGTGAGAGAAATTTTTTGTTTTCTATCGCGCAAACTCCTACAGTGGTATCAGAGCCGGATCTATGCGTAGATGTTTTGGTACGGGTAGAACACATATGTGTATGTGGGCGTTGATAATCTTTTTATTACTTCCTTTGTGTATTTTGAATCTTAGTGGCATAGTGGGATGAAGCGGCCCGGACTAACTTTACATGTCCACGTACATGAGACTTGTTCCACGACTGACATGCAACTTGTATTGCATAAGTGGCTTTGCGGGTGTCTGTCTCTCCCACTATAGTTAAGATTTAATCTACAACGGGTTGTTAATAATTTGTTTATCACCGTTGTGGTTTCATGTTCGTAGGTAAGAACGGTTCTTTCTTCGAAAGCCCTAAGCCACGTAAAATTTGCAAAGAATAAGGGAGAGGCGTCTAACTTGTTTTTGCAGGGGTGCTTGTGATATGGTATAGCCCAAACTGTTTCATATGATATATTTGTGATGTATGAGATGATCATGTTTTGTAATGTTTCACGACTTGCATGTCGATGAGTACGGCAACCGGCAGGAGCCATATGGTTGTCTTAATTATCAATTGTATGACCTGCGTGTCAACTTCAAACGCCATGTAATTGCATTATTTATCGCTATGAGTTAGCAATATATGGGATGCAACGTGGTGGAGACAACCAAGGCGCCACATGAACATGGCGCCATGATGGAGATCATGCCGGTGCGTTTAAGATGGAGATCAAGACGCAATAAAAGGGCTATACCATGTCACATATTTTTATGCATGTGATGTTTATCCTTTTATGCATCTTATTTTGCGTGTGCTCGACGGTAGCATTATAAGATGATCCCTCACACAATATCAAGATAAAGTGTTCTCCCTTAGTATGCACCGTCGCGAAAGTTCGTCGTTTTGAAGCATCTCGTGATGATCGGATGTGGTAAACTCTACGTTCACATACGACGGGTGTAAGCCAGTTTTACACATGCGGAAATACTTTGGTTAACTTGACGAGCCTAGCATGTACAGACATGGACTCGGAACACGACGAACCGAAAGGTTAAACACGAGTCATATGAATGATATGATCAACATTTCGATGTTCACCATTGAAACTACATCTTCTCTCGTGAAGATCGGACTTGGTGTAGTGGATTTGGATCGTGTACCACTAGACAACTATGAGGGATGTTGTTTTAAGTGGGAGTTCGTTAGTAATTTGATTAAAATGAACTCTTTATCATGAACATAGTCTAAAGATGTCTTTGCTAAAATGTTGTAGATCATGGCCCGCAACGTAGCTCAGTTCAACTTCAGCGCATTCCTTGAGAAAGAAAAACTGAAATCATCTGGTTCAAACTTCACTGACTGGCACCGCAACCTGAGGATTATCCTCACTGGGTGTAAGAAGCATTATGTGCTCGATGCTGCGCTAGGTGACCCACCTGCAGACAATGCGCCTGAAGCAGAACAAAATGTCTTTGAGACGCGCAGAGATGACCACATTATAGTTGCCTGTGCCATCCTTACATCTCTGGACACTGATCTCCAGAAACGTTTTGAACATCACGGCGCCTATGAGATGGTTGAAGAGCTGAAAACCATGTTTCAGACTCAGACCCGCGCTGAGAGATATGAGATCTCTGATAAGTTCTATACATGTAAGATGGAGGAGCACAGCTCTGTCAGTGAACATGTTGTCACCATGGGAGGCTATATCCAACGCCTAATTCAGCTGGGATGTGTGATCCCGGATGAGTTAATCACTGACAGGGTGCTGCAGTCGCTCCCTCCGAGCTACAAAGGCTTTGTGCTGAACTATAACATGCAAGGCATGAATAAGACTCTTAATGAGCTCTTTGCGATGCTGAAATCTGCAGAAGTGGACATCAAGAAAGAACATCAAGTGTTGATGGTCAATAAGACCACCAGTTTCAAGAAGGTTAAGGCCAAAAAGGGTCACTTCAAGAAGAGTGGCAAATCTGTTGCTGCTCAGGGCGGCAAACCTGTTGCCACACCTGTGAAACCCAAGGCTGGTCCTAAGCCGGACACTGTGTGTTTCTACTGCAAGGGAGACGGTCACTGGAAGCGTAACTGCGCCAAATACTTGGCGGATAAGAAGGCTGGCAACGTCAAAGGTATATTTGATATACATGTTATTGATGTGTACCTTACTAGTTCTCGTAGTAGTGCCTGGGTATTTGATACTGGTTCGGTTGCTCATATTTGCAACTCGAAACAGGAGCTGCAGAATAAACGGAGACTGGCGAGGGATGAGGTGACGATGCGCGTCGGGAATGGATCGAAGGTCGATGTCATCGCCGTCGGGACACTACCTCTTCATCTACCTTCGGGATTAGTTTTAAACCTGAATAATTGTTATTTGGTGCCTGCGTTAAGCATGAACATTATATCTGGATCTTGTTTATTGCGAGACGGTTACTCATTTAAATCAGAGAATAAAGGTTGTTCTATTTCTATGAGTAATATCTTTTATGGTCATGCACCCAACGTAAATGGTTTATTCTTGTTGGATCTCGATAGTAGTACTTCACACATCCATAACATTGATGCTAAAAGATGCAAAGCGAATAATGATAGTACCACATACTTGTGGCACTGCCGTTTAGGTCATATTGGTGTAAAGCGCATGAAGAAACTCCATTCTGATGGACTTTTTCAATCACTTGACTTTGAATCATTTGATACGTGCGAACCATGCCTCATGGGTAAGATGACTAAGACACCGTTTTCCGGTACGATGGAACGGGCGAGTGATTTGTTGGAAATCATACATACTGATGTGTGTGGACCAATGAGCATTCCAACACGTGGTGGATATCGTTACTTCCTAACTTTCACTGATGATTTGAGTAGATATGGGTATATTTACTTAATGAAACACAAGTCTGAAACATTTGAAAAGTTCAAAGAATTTCAGAGTGAAGTAGAAAATCATCGTAACAGGAAGATCAAATTTCTACGATCTGATCGTGGAGGGGAATATCTGAGTTACGAGTTTGGCATGCACTTGAAAAATTGTGGAATTGTTTCCCAACTCACGCCACCTGGAACACCACAGCGTAATGGTGTGTCTGAACGTCGTAATCGTACTTTATTAGATATGGTGCGTTCTATGATGTCTGTATCCGATCTGCCAATGTCATTTTGGGGGTATGCATTAGAGACAGCCGCATTCACTTTAAATAGGGCACCATCTAAATCCGTTGAGACGACACCATATGAGTTGTGGTTTGGTAAGAAGCCAAAATTATCGTTTCTTAAAATTTGGGGATGCGAGGCTTATGTCAAAAGATTACAACCTGATAAGCTCGAACCCAAAGCGGAAAAATGCGTCTTCATAGGATATCCAAAGGAAACCATTGGGTATACCTTCTATCACAGATCCGAAGGCAAAGTTTTTGTTGCTAAGAATGGATCCTTTCTTGAGAAGGAGTTTCTTTCGAAAGGAGTGAGTGGGAGGAAAATAGAACTAGACGAGGTTATTGAACCTTCTCCCGAATTGGAGAGCAGCGCAGCGCAGGAAGATTTGGATCTTCAGGCACCGCCTTCACCAGCTAGAGAGAAAGAAGCTGATGATAGTGATCATGCAGCTTCGGTCAAAGTTCCCGTTCGCAGGTCGACAAGGTTACGTACTGCTCCTGAATGGTACGGTAATCCTGTCTTGAACATTTTATTGTTAGACAATGATGAACCTATGAACTATGAGGAAGCGATGATGAGCCCAGACTCTGGAAAATGGCAAGACGCCATGAACTCTGAAATGGAATCCATGAAGGAAAACCAAGTGTGGACTTTGGTTGACCTTCCTGATAGCCGTAAGGCTGTTGAATGTAAATGGATTTTCAAGAAGAAAACAGACGCTGACGGTAATGTCACCGTATATAAAGCTCGACTTGTCGCAAAAGGTTTTCGACAAATTCAAGGAGTTGACTACGATGAGACCTTCTCACCCGTAGCGATGCTAAAGTCTGTTAGGGTTCTACTAGCAATTGCTGCTTATTTCGATTATGAAATTTGGCAGATGGATGTCAAAACTGCGTTCCTCAACGGAAACGTTGAAGAAGAGTTGTACATGGTACAACCTGAAGGTTTTGTCGATCCTAAGGATGCTGATAAAGTGTGCAAACTTCAGCGATCCATCTATGGACTGAAGCAAGCATCCCGGAGTTGGAATCTTCGATTTGATGAGGTGATCAAAGGTTTTGGATTTGTCCAAAATTATAAAGAAGCTTGTGTTTACAAGAAAGTGAGTGGGAGCTCGGTTGCATTCCTGGTTTTATATGTAGATGACATATTACTTATTGGGAATGATGTGGAGCTGCTTAACAGTGTGAAAGATTATTTGAATAATAGTTTTTCAATGAAAGATCTTGGTGAAGCTGCATACATATTGGGCATAAAGATCTATAGAGATAGATCAAGACGCTTAATAGCACTTAGTCAAAGTAAATACCTTGAGAAGATAGTGAAGAAATTCAATATGCAGGATGCAAAGAAAGGTTCTTTGCCCATGTTACAAGGTAAGCCATTGAGTATGACTCAGTGTCCAACTACGGCAACAGAAATAGAAAGGATGAAGAAAATCCCCTATGCCTCGGCCATAGGTTCTATTATGTATGCCATGTTGTGTACTAGACCGGATGTGTCCCATGCTCTTAGTTTGACGAGCAGGTACCAGAGTGATCCTGGAGAGGCTCACTGGACAGCAGTTAAAAATATCCTTAAGTACCTAAAAAGGACTAAGGACATGTTTCTTGTCTATGGTGGTGATGAAGAGCTCTCCGTAAAAGGTTACGTTGATGCTAGCTTCGATACTGATCCAGATGACTCGAAATCTCAAACAGGGTATGTCTTTATCTTGAATGGAGCTGCGGTTAGCTGGAGGAGTTCCAAGCAAACCGTCATTGCGGCATCTACATTAGAGGCGGAGTATATGGCCGCTTCTGAAGCAGCGAAAGAAGGGATATGGCTGAAGGAGTTCGTCACTGAACTCGGCGTTGTTCCGAGCGCACTGGATCCCATGGAGATTTTTTGTGACAACACTGGTGCCATTGCTCTAGCCAAGGAACCAAGATGTCACAAGAGTTCCAAGCATATCAAACGCCGGTTTCATCAAATTCGTGAGCATGTCAATGAAGGAGATATTACCATTAGCAAAGTACATACGAATCAAAATATCGCTGATCCGTTGACTAAAGTTCTTCCACAGACAAAACATGATCAACACCAGAAGGCCATGGGTGTTAGATTTTTACCAATGTAAACTAGATTATTGACTCTAGTGCAAGTGGGAGACTGTTGGAAATATGCCCTAGAGGCAATAATAAATAAATGTTATTATCATATTTCCGTGTTCATGATATATGTTTATTTCCATGCTATAATTGTATTAACCGGAAACATAATACATGTGTGGTTGCGTAAACAACATTGCGTCCCTAGTAAGCCTCTACTAGACTAGCTCGTTAATTAATGATGGTTATGGTTTCCCAACCATGAACATGAGTTGTTAATTAATTAACGGGATCATGTCATTAGAAGAATGACGTGATGGACAGACCCAACTAAGCATAACAATATTGATCGTTTCATTAAGTTTTTATTGTCATGCCTTTTATTGTCAAGTATCCTATTTCTTAGACCATGAGATCATGTTATTCCCGGGTACTGGAAGAATACTTTGGGGACATCAACCATCGCTTCGTGACAGGGTGATCATAAAGGTGTCTTACGGGTATCTCAGAAAGTGCTTGTTGAATTACATGAATCAAGACTGGGATTTGTCCCTCCGTGTTTCGGAGAGATATACTCTGGGCCCACTCGGTAGTGCACATTCGGTAAAGCTTGCAAGCACGTGACTAATGAGTTAGTCACAGAGAATGTTGTATTACGGAACGAGTAAAGAGTACTTACCAGTAACAAGATTTAACTAGGTATAGTGATACCGACGATCAAATCTTGGGTAAGTAAAATATCGCGTGACAAAGGAAATTGTATACGGATTATAGTAGTCCACGACATAGTGGTTCAACCGATAAAGATCTTCGTTGAATGTGTGGGAGTCATTATGGATATCCTGGTCCCTCTAATGGTTATTGATCGGAGAGGTGTCTCCATCATGTCTGCACGTTCTCGAACCCGTAGGGTCACACACTTAACGTTCGGTAACGCTAGAGTAGCTCTGGGATAATTTTGTTAATGGTGTCCGAATATTGTTCGGAGTCTCGGATGAGATCCTAGACATCACGAGGAGCTCCGGAAGAGTCCGGAGGTAAAGATTTATATATGGCAAGTTGATTTCAGGGTTCCGGAAAAGTTCGGGATTTTTCGGCAGAGTGTCGGAATGTTCTAGAAGGTTCCGGAGGGTCCCATAGTGGGGCCCACCTGTCCCCAACGACCAAGGGTGGCCCACTGGTCCATTTGACCAGTCCTACTTGGTCCATGCAGCCATTCAATGGGTAGCCCTTTAAAAGGGATGTTACCACTCTTGAAAGAGGGGGTTACCACCTTTTAAATGAGAAGGGGTTACCACTATTGAAAGAGGGAGTTTCTACTTTGGAAATAAAGTGGCTGCAGCCCCTTGCCTATATAAAGAAGAGGGAGAGGTGCACCAAGAGACAGAGGCTTGGCCGCATCACTGGCTTGCTGCTCCTCTACCTCCCGCGCACCGCTTGGCGAAGCCCTGCCCGCGGGAACTCTCCACCATATCCACCACCACGCCGTCGTGCTGCTGGAATCGATCCCACCTACTTCTCCCTCTAGCTTGCTGGATCAAGAAGAGGGAGACGTCATCGAGCTGTACGTGTGCAAGCCTCCGGAGGTGCTGCTCGTTTGCGGTGCTGATCGGATCGAACATCGTCAACAACTTCACCGAGCTGCGTTGAATTAAACGTTCAACGCGCGTGTTCTTCGAGGGTATGATGAACTACTCTCCCCGTTACTAGAATCTTCTAGATAGGATCTTGAGTGTTGCTTCCGCATGTGAGAGAAATTTTTTGTTTTCTATCGCGCAAACTCCTACAGTCACGGTTACTGTTCAAAGAATAGTAACCGTGACTTATCTCACCGTTCGCTCTCCATCTGACGGCCAGAAACCTCGGCGTGACCATTTCAGAAAAACACCCCTCACAAATCGAAACACTACTCCGTAGTCTAGATTCTAACGCTGCGAGGGACCCATTTGAAATTTCATAAGCAAAAAGGACTTTTGCAAAAGTGTCCGCGCAATCCCCCTTCCCCTTTATCCCTCATGCGCGCCGCGGTGGTCGCCGGCGCCGCCGACGCGTACCCTCGCTGCTACGCCCCTCCCCCGTCAGATCCAAGCACACCCGGAGCTTCGCCGTCGCGCACTCGCCATCTCCGGCGAGTTTCGCTTGCTGGGCCGCACCACGCGCGGCGGAATCGACGCCGCAATGTCTCCGCTCCCTCCGCCGCGTCTGCTGGTCGCCGGCGACGCTACGGTGACGAAAACAAAGCGGCGCCGCCGCTTTTGGGTACCGCACGTCGAGCCGCGTCCACCGCCCCCAGCCATGCGTCCTGCTTTGCCGTCATTCGACGCCGGCGAGGTCGTCGTCGCCGCGGCAGCTCCGCCCACTGATGACATCACGCCGACGTCATGCTGGGCCTGGGCTGCCTGTTGGGCCAATCTGGCTGCTTCGCGGCTGCCTTTGGGCTTTCTGTTTTTTTCCCTCTCTGTTCTGTTTTTTTTTAAACTTTTGTAAGTTTTCAAATGCAGCTCCAAATCAATTCAGCCCAATTTCAAAAAAAAAATGTAAAAATCGTCTTATTCACTCTAAATACTTTGGGACCTTTTCCAAATTAATTCAAACCTTAAAAATTTTACATAATACATTGTAAACTTATCTCTCAAATAAATATAACTGAATCAAAAAAAACATAAAAAAATAGATGCTTTACATAATTTACAACACTTTATAGATATTGTTTTAGGCCATTTAAACAACTTCCAAGAGCTACTAAATGCTGCAAAAACAGTAACTTCAACTGTATCTCCAAATTTGAATATTTCAAACATTTCAAATGCCTTGCAAAACTGATCATTTTACTGATGTAAAGAAAGCATCGAATCTGAAAAACTTCCCGAGTTTTTCAGATTTCGAAACCTAAACAATTTTTATCCCTAAGCTTTCTTTGCATTTTATTAATTTTCAAGACTGCACAATTTTAAAATGTGAAATTTCCAACTTTCGATTTTACCACGCATGCACAGTACATACATCAGAATATTTTAAACAATTAAATGCCTTCCAAATTTAACTATTTTACAAACTAAAAAAAGGAAATCAAATATGAAAAACTTCCCAATTTGAACAATCTTCAAAGCCTGAACAATTTTTAAACTTAAACTTCCTTCGCATTTCGATATTTTCCAAATCTTCACTACTTTTAAATGCCGCTTTTTCTTCAAAAAATTCAAATCATTCTACCGGACAAATATGAAAAATAACTCGAAAAAAAAAGGGTAACTAAATGTGGCAAACCAAGAAAAACTTTTCAATTTGTTCAAAATTTAGCAAAAAAAATGCACTCACTCTTACGATATGGACAAACGAATGGAGTTGAATTTAAAAAACATAAATAAATATATTTTGCTTAAACAAAATCGCCAAAAAAAATTAAAAATTCAAGACCACAGACATATTTAGACATTTCAATTTGTTCAAAATTTACCAAAAAAACAAATGCACTCCCTCTTATTATATGGATAAATGAATGGAGTTGAACTTAAAAAGAAAATTCTAAACATATTTCGCTTACATGAAGTCTATAAAAAATGCAAAATCAATAAAACATTTCAATTTGTTTAAAATTTACCAAAAAAACAAATGCACTCACTCTTCTTATATGGATAAATGAATGGATTTGAACTTAAAAAGAAAATTCTAAACATATTTTGCTTACATAAAGTCGATAAAAAAATGCAAAACCAATAAAATAAAATCTACTCATCAGAAAAATTTAAAAAAATATCGAAATGTCCAGAAAAATACATGCTACCTATTTACGACAAAATACGAACATTTTTTACATTTTAATTTGCCAAATATTTAGAGACAACCTAGATGCATTCCCTCCAATTAAATGGAGCTGAATTTACAAAAAAAACTTACGTACTGTATTTCCACTGATTATTCGGCTTAATTAAATATGGCAGAACACAAACATAAACTTACGTAAATTTCAACATTTCAAATCGCTAAAATTTTGTAGATACTCGAGACGATAAATTTCGACGAATTCTAACATTTTAAAATAAAAACTACTTACAACAAAATACAAACATTTTTTGACATTTCAACTTGCCAAATATTTACAGACAACCTAAATACATTCCCTCTAATTAAATGGAGTCGAATTTAAAAAAAACTTACATACTGTATTCCCACTGATTACGGTGCTTAATTAAATATGGCAAAACACAAACATAAACCTACACAAATTCGAACATTCCAAACTGCTACGATTTAAGATATGCTCATTTTTCAAATAAAACAAACATGTTTGAGCAATTCAAATAGGGCAATTACCTAACTATATAAAGGGAGTGCAAATCGCCGCTCCCTCCGCGTCCCACGTCAGATTCCACTGTTCAAAGAATAGTATCACGCGCTTATCTGCCCGTCCAATCTTCATCTAACGGCTCCTAGCCTCTCCCTGACCATTTTGCAATAACACCCCTCACAAACCCAAAAATTATACCCGCGGTCCACAACTTTGCACTACGAAGGACTAACGTGCAATTTCAGCTAACATCGGGGGCCTCTCTGTAAAAAACGTCCGCACAACTCCCCTCCTCTCTTCTCTATCCTGCGCGCCGCCAAGTTCGCCGTCGGCCGCCGCGCTCGATGTCGCCGCTCTGGTGCTCCCCCCTCAAATCCAAGCATGCACCGGCCTCCGCCGCCGCTGGCTCTCCCTCCTCACCCACTCTCGCGTGCCGGAACGCCGCCAGCTCGCCGGAATCAACGCCACCACGCCCGCCGCCCGCCGCCCGCCGCCGCGTCCGCACGCCGCTGGCGACGCTACGGCGACCTAAAAGTGGCGGCGCCGCCGCCTGCCGCCACCCCACATCCGCGCACGTCCCACGCCCGCACGCGCGTGTCCCGGCTCGCTCTGCTGCGGCTCCGGCGAGGTCCACGCCGCCGCGCCAGAGCCCGGCCACTTGTGACGTCACCGCGACGTCACCGCAGGCCTGGGCCGGGCAGGCAGCCTGCAAGCTAGGGTGGGCTGCTTACTGTGCAGCCCGCTCGGCCCATCTTTTTTTTCCTTTCTGATTTTTCGCTTATTTTCAAAAACTTTCAAAACTTTCCAAATACAACTCCAAAAAAAATCAGACCAGCTTTAATAAATTTGTAAAAATCATAACAGTCATTTCCAATACTTTGGAACCTTTTCCAAATTATTGCAAATCATAAAAGTTTGAAATTATACATGGAGACTCATTTGACACCTTTACGTCAATTTAAAAAACATGGATTTCACAAATTTCTTCTGAACTCAAATAAAATCCACAGAAACAATATCAGTAATGTCATTCAATATGATAAACCCAATAAAAGAGTTTAGTACAAACTATCCTACTTAAATAGAGTTCACTAAATCAAAACTACCACACACGTAAATAATGAGAAATAGCTTTTTTAAAATTATTTTCCAAACCAATATATTTTAATCATAAACCAGATTCTAAAATAGAACATGCTTTAGATAATTTAAAACACTTTATATATATTATTTTACGGTATTTAAACAATTTTGCAAAACTACTAAATGCTCCAAAATCAGTAACTTCAACTATATCCATCAGAAAAAATTGAAACAATTCATCAAAACGATCACAAAAAAAAATGCAAAATACAATAACCCATTTATTCAATATGATAAACCCAATAAAAGAATTTAGTACGAACCATCCTACTTAAATAGAGTTTACTAAATCAAAACTACCACACACGTAAATAATGAAAAATAGCATTTCAAAAATTATTTTCCAAACCAATATATTTTAATCATAAACTAAATTCTTAAATATAACATGCTTTAGATAATTTAAAACACTTTATATATACTGTTTTACGGTATTTAAACAATTTTGCAAAACTACTAAATGCTGCAAAATCAGTAACTTCAACTATATCCACCAGAAAAAATTGAAACAATTCATCAAAACGATCACAAAAAAAATGCAAAACACAATAACCCATTTATATCATGGGCTTAAAAATATGAACATAAAAATACCACAAATGTAAATATTACAAAATAGCTGTTCTAAAAAAAATTTCCAAACCAGTATATTCGAATCAGAAACCACATTCTAAAATAGAACATGCTCTAGAAAATTTAAAGCAATTTATAGATCCTATTTTACAGTATTTAAACAATTTTGCAAAACTACTAAATGCTGCAAAATCGGTAACTTCAACTATATCCACCAAGAAAAATGAAAAAAAAATCATCAAAACAATCACGAAAAAAAAACTTATGAAATATGGCCAAGTTTCAAAAATGAAAATTTCAAACATTCAAATGCCTCCAAAATCCACCAAGGGCGCGCCGTACCGGCGCGCTGAAATTCAACTAGTAATGTTTAACATGGGTGCAAAATAATTGTACAATATAAATTCAGCACACTGATCACGCCCTAATTAAATCTTATGTAGGTGACCAGCTAGTAACTACTAATTGCTCGCAGCTTGGTGAAGAGTATATGCCACCGTGGGGAAAAATACCAAGCGCCAGCATGCAGGCATGCATTGGTGTGGAAAGTAAATCACCGGGAGATCAAGGTAGCTAGGCCCTAACTATGAATATATGCAATTGATTCTTCAGACGTTTTAAGACGCTCGACAATCAACATATTGAGCTGATTAGGAAAAAAGTGTTGCACAACCTTTGCCGACGAGTCCGGTCCAAGGGCGTATCGAGAGCGTAGTCGAAGGAGTCGTACACGCGGCACAATCACAGATGCGAAAAGTAAAAAAGACACAGAGATATATGCGGGACTGATCTTTATTATCAATGGTGTGTCTCTCTTAATACAATACATGGGTATATATAGAAGGGAGAGCGGCTAGGGTTGAGGACCAATCTAGTGGGAAAACCCCCCACCCCAAGAAAGGGTGGGACCCGCACGTTGTGCGTACGTCGGTTTCCTAACACTCCCCCTTGGTCCGACATCCCGTATTGTCTATGTCTCAAAACTCCGAAAAACCCAGTGGGAAAAAATATGGAGAAAGAGCGCATAGCATACGTCTCCTTATGTTGCACGAATTGCCTCATCAAAAACCTCAATGTGAGAAACATCGGGAAAACTCACATAAGGGAAAAAGAGTACAATCCACTCAACATCAGGTTGAGTACTTGATCATCCGGATCAAGATTTTCATATGGGGGTGTGAAGAATCTCCCCCGGAGTCTGGCATATCTCTAAGTCTCATCATACCGATTCCACGAACACACCTCTCAAAAGATGATGCCGGTAATGATTTAGTGAACATATCAGTGACATTGTCACACGACTTAGTATGCAAGATCCTTACCTCGTTCGTCTTCTGCAGCTCATGCGCATAGAAAAACTTGAGGTTGATGAGACTACTCTTCACATGCCCTGACTGCACTTGTGCAACACAAGCTACATTATCTTCATAGATAATGGTGGGGGTTTGTACGGTGTTCAGCCCACACATCTGCTGAATGTGGCAAATCATCCATCAAAGCCATGCACACTCTTGTGATGCTTCTTATAGTGCTATGATTTCAGAGTGGTTCGTTGAAGTCGATAGAAGACTTTGCTCATACGATTTCTAGGGAACATCAGTTCCACCACAAAGGAAAACATATCCAATCTATGACTTGGAAGTGTGCGGGTCCGACAGGTACCCTCACATCAACATAGCCTACCAATGATAGGTCTTGATTCCTCCTATAAAACAGCCAAAGATATTTGGTCCGTTGCATGTATCGGAAGACGTCCTTGATGCCTTTCCAATATCTAGGTAGGCTCAGAACTGTACCTAGCAAGCAAATTGACAGCGAACGCGATGTCCTGCCATGTACAATTTGCGAGGTACATGAGTGCTCCAAGGACACTCAAGTAGAGGAATTCCGGTCCCGGAATTTCCTCCCCCTCTTCCTTAGGCCTAAACGGGTCCTTATCTTGCTGTAAAGACCTCCCAATTATTGGGGTCTTCGAAGGATATGCCTTATGAAACCCAAATCTCTCTAACACCTTGTGGGTGTAGGAAGACTGGTGCACTAGAATCCCAGCATGGGAATGCTCAAGTTGCAGACCCAGATAGAACTTGGTTTTACCCAAATCCTTCATCTCGAATTCTGACATCAGGTAGGAACTCGCTTCCTCAATATCTCTAGGTGTACCGATTATATTCAAATCGTTCACATACATCGAGATTATACAAAATCTATCTTCGTTGCTCGTGTAGCCCTTCTAATGAAGGAAATTGCTTAAGCGATTATACCACATCCTACCAGACTCTTTAAGTCTGTACAATGACTTCCAAAGAAGAACACTGTATAGACCCCGATTTGCTCTCTTGGTTCGGAATGGGGATACCTTTCGGTACCATCATGTAAAAGTACAAATCAAGGTTACCATATAGGTAAGCAGTGACAACAACCAACAATTTCCTTGTTAAGTCCAGATTTACTGCCATCAAGATCAAGTATCTAAAGGTTATACCAGCCATGACCGGGGAGTAAGTTTCCTCAATATCGACATCTGTCGTTGAGTGAACCCTTGAGCGACGAGCCTTGCTCTGTACCGATCCACCTCATGTGTGAGGTAACTGCCTCCTGCCAATCTTTCCAATCCGACCTTATTTTACAATCAGCGGGATTGTTAGGCCTAGGGTCTGGATCTATGATTGAGGCAATTCTATAGCAAAGTTAATGTCGACAATTGCCATTGCTTGGTTCCTTGACTCTCCCTTATTTATATAATTTATGGCCATTTTGTCATGGGGCGCATCTGGTGCTACCTCTTGCTCCACCGTATTTCCCATTACAGGAGCGAGGTCCTTTAGCTTTTTTGCGCCGATGTGTGTACTCACATCTCTGCTGGATGTTCCCTCAATAGGGATGTTCAAGTCCGGAATCCCGTGCACAGGACTTTTCGTACTTGTGCCAGGTCTCAATTGGCTCCCCTTTTTCTTACTAGGGGCTTTGGTGACTATCTGCGATAAATCTCTCGTATCCTTCTTCCTCAGGCGTCCCCGAGTACTTAGGAGTTGAGAAACCGGATTTCCCGTCCTTTTAGGCCTTTGGACGGGAGCGGGTGTACCATAGTTAACTTCGGTATCTCAACCCTTTCCGGTGCATTGCGCGCAGGCATATGCGATTTTGTCACAGTTTACAAGTCACTAAAGTGATCAGGCAGTTGATTCGCTAATGCATGCAAATCAATTATCGTTTGGACTTGTTTATTTGTCTCGGCAGTGGGTCATGAGTGTGGATCTCCGTGACTTGGCACGTGATTTCTCGACTTTTATCATCAAGGGGTTGATTATCTCCCCCTAAAGTCGGAAACAGATCCTCGTCAATGCAATCAGCGAAGCGGGCCGTATGACATTCACTTGTCATGGGGTCCAAATACCTGATTATGGACATAGTCGCATAACCAATGTATATCCCCGACTTACGGAGTGGGCCCTTTGCTGATCGCTGGGGTGGTGCTATCGGTACATACACCTGGCAACCGAACCTATAAAGGTGGGAAATTATCGGTGCCGACCCCTGCGCAAGCTGTACATGAGAATGGATGTTGTAGGCCAACGGTCTAAAGTTAATGAGTTTAGCAGCGTGTAACACAGCTTGCCCCAACATCTGGTTGGTGAAATACAACTCTTATGATGGACTTTATCCTTCACCTTTAAGGGGGGCGGTCTAATGATTAACTTCCCTGTAGCGTATGCGGAGCACACAAAATCATCAGGATTTGGGAAGTTTTCACTTTAACATTATGACCGTTTGAGTTGTATATTCCTCATCATACTTAGACTGCGTGGCCTAATCTATCATGCCATATGAAAAATAGTTCAGAGCATCGGAAGGTAGTGTACACAGGCAGTGCTACAATTACCGTGTAGCATAGCCATGTGTCCAATGGAGGAAAAATTTCCAAGAACATGTTTACCATTTTCATCACGCCCGGTGATTAGTAGGCATTCCATACCATTCATAACACCGGTCTCAGCTGGAGACTATTAGCGTGAAAACCAATGAAACTTAAGGGGGTGCGAATGACTCGGGGTACAACAATGCATCGTTAATGATCAAAGTTGTTCCCATGGGTAGTATCATAGTGGCTCGTCCGGAGCCAACTATATAAGGATCACAGCCGGCGATTTTCATAACACTACCTCGAGAATTTTATCAGACTCAAAGCACATAATCTCCCTGAAGATGGTATTTGTGTATCGTTTTCCACGAGACATGTTTACTCCATTGGGGTGCCACACGTGTTCTAAGACATTTGCATGTAATTAAAATAATGAAGCGAGGAAGTAGCGACATTACAAAACAAATGCATATATCTGAGAACATAACATGCCATCATATTTAAATAGAGGAATTAATGAACGATAATCAAATGTCATTCAAGCGTCGAAATAATGAATATGGCTTGCTCTTATAGAGCTTACAAACCAAATGTATCTCATATAGCCTAAGGAATCATGATAAGTTAAACAGTGGAAGCTTAGACAGGCATAGAGAACGCGCTGTTCACTTCACACTCAATGTCCAACTGAGTGAAGTGCTCCTCACTGAGTATAGGATCATCATCAGTGCCTACACGAGGTGCAAAAGGGAGCACCAAGTGATCGACCTCCATAGAGACACCGACGTCCGTTGAGACCGTAGGGGCTATCTCCGTGGGCGCAACTACAGGTGCAACCATAGGCAGAGGTGGAGGCGACGGAAGGATCTCGGGCGCCACCATGGGTACCGGAGGTACCTCCCCCTGTACTGAGGCGAGGTGCGATACATGCACCTTCTTATTAGCCTTGTACGTTGCCACAACGTCCTTAGGTGCATGGCACTGGCGTGAGAATTGTTCTGTAGAGCTGCACCAGTAGCATTCCTGGGGCCTCTGCTCCCCCTTGCCTGGCTGATGCTGATGAGCCTGGCGAGGGGGGTGAGGTGCCTTCTTGCCCTTCCTACCTCTCTTCTTCTTGAGAGGCACATGGGCCTCCTGACAGGAACTCGCTCCAAGTGGCTGCGCGAGAGAGTTATTTCGCAAGAGCTCATCCTACGCCTCCTCCACTTGGAGTATGTCCAGAAGCTCTGCATATTGCGTGAACTTCCCCTGGCGGTAATTCCGCGAGGACTGTACACCATCGGGGTGGAAAGTAGAGAGAATCTTCTCAATCTTCTGAGTGTCGGTGACAGTGACACCACACATCTGAAGAGAGATGCAAATCCGGCGCAAAGCCGAATTATAGTCTCCCACCGTCTTGAAGTCCTAAAACCTCAGACGCATCCACTCAGCCTCTGCCTGCGGGTGAACAGTGTACTTCAGTCGCTCGAAACGCTGTTTAAGAGCATTCCAGAGGTCCAAAGCACTCCGCTCAGCCATGTACTCATTTTTCAGAGTACTGCAGAGGTGGTGACGCAGAAAATGCAAAGCCTGGGCATTCTGAGAAGGGATGATAGCGCTGGTGGCCACCTGGGTCCCCATGCCAATCGCGTTGGTCAGCTCCCTCGACGTGAGGAAGATCTCAACGTACAATGCCCACGGCAGGCAGTGCAACCCATTTTGGGTTAGCTCGGTGAATTCACGGTTGACGATTCCGGCCATTTACAATTTATGCAAATCATATTAGATTACAGCAGGTAATCCGGATTACAGCAGGTAATCCATTGCACAAATGTGATGAAAATACAATTGTTCATTAACATGACGTTCCAATATTTAAAAACATGCTAACAATGATTTCAAAGCGATTAAAAGTAATTAAACAATTAATTCTAGCAATGAAAATATATAATACAAGCATGATAATGACGGAAACATGTTAAGCGCATCACTAACGTGAAACATTGGCCCTAAAATTGACTTTCCAAAGCTATTGTATGCCCAGATAAACAATTTCAGCAAAAACAGACTATTCCAGGGACTTACGGATAAATTATTCAGCAGGAATAAAAATATTCGTAAAATTGGAAAAGTACAGGTGCTAAAATGTAAATTTCGCGCGCAGCCTGTATAATTAGGCGCAATCAAGGGGAGAATTAAGAGACTGGAAATGGCCGTAATTAAGAGCACTTAATACAAACGTTTCATCTCAAATTTATTCTCCATCAACGCCATTAATTAAGGCAAAACGGGCCAGCAGGACTCGTGGCGTTCGGTAGCGCCTCGGGCATGTTTGCGTGGCCAGCAGGGCCATCTGCTCACGGGAGGTGGTGGCAGCCGCCGCAGCGGCGCCGGCGACCAGCAAGGTCGGGCGGCAGTGCGCGCATGCCAGCCGCACGCACGGGCGCGGCGAGCTCGGCTCGCGGCCGGCGGCCATGCGCGGCATCACGCGGAGCTCGGCCAGCAGGTCCACGGGCATGATGCGGCGCCGACGAGCGCGTGTATGCGACGACGTGCACATCGCAGATGGCACGGCTAGCTGGGCCGACGAGCGCGCAGGACGCCAACGATGTCCATGACGCCGGCGACGAACGCGGATGGCCAGCAAATCTGGACCTTCTCGCGCGGAAGAGCAACGGCGGCGCCACGTAGTGCGAGGCTCGGTGTGTTGCGTGGCGGCTTGCCAACCTATGCAACACACGACGAACGTCTCTACGACAGTCAACCGACGATGTCTTTTACACCGACACAAAAAACACTTCGGATGTCAATTTTCATCGTCCGTTCATATGGAATCGAGACGGCGCGTCGCACAGCCGGTGCGCCGCGGCGGTATCGTGATCATCAGGATCACTTCCGTACCGACTCCCTACGGTGGCATCATCAAATCCCCCATGAATCCAAGAGTATCGACATTGGTCGGCGATGTATTCGTCAGCTCGACTCTCGGGAGGGAAATCGACACCGTAGGTAATATAAAACGTATTGCAAGAACGGAAACATAAATAGATGCAAAACCGTTGTTGCGATCGGATCTGGATTATACCTCCGCGATGAACGACGAGAGCCTGCTTGATGAAGGCTCGATGCAGATCAGTTGGCGGAGCAGTTCGTGCTGATAACGTGTTGCACAACCTTTGCCGGCGAGTTCGGTCCAAGGGCGTGCAGCGAGAGCGTAGTCGAAGAAGTCGTACACGCGGCACAATCACAGATGTGAAAAGTAAAAAGACACAGAGATATAGGCGGGACTGATCTTTATTATCAATGGTGTATTTCTCTCAATACAATACATAGGTATATATAGGAGGGAGAGGGGCTAGGGTTGAGGAACAATCTAGTGGGAAAACCCCCCACCCCAAGAAAGGGTGGGACCCGCACGTGGTGCGTACGTCAGTTTCCTAACAAAAAGGAGTGCATTGCGTACCTGGATATGACTCACTTTTCCCCTTTCTGCTCTCTCGCTCTCGTTACTGTTTGAGAGTCATCTCGACTCTTCCGTCGCCGCCCCTCTTCCTCTTTCTTTACGGCAGGTCCGCCCGCCGGCGAGGGATTGGATTAGGTGGTTGGCTCATTCAGTATATACTAGTTGTAGTAGTAGATCTAGTCTCTGCCTCTATGGCGTTTGGGAGTAGGTGGCTGGGTGTCATCGGCTAGATCCAGCGCGCCCTCCTCTTGATCCTCTCTGCGGTGCTGCTTTGGTGGTTGCAGTGGCGTGTGGAGGAGCTCGGAGGAGGCATCTCCGTCACTAAAGCTGTCTTCCCCTTCAGTTGCTTGGTGTGGTTGCCGGCGAGCGGCGGCGGCATCGGGGCGATTTGCCTTGCTGGCATGCTCCCATGGTGGGAGCTGCTTCGAAGGCAAGAAGCTCAAGGCAAGTTTTACAATAAGCTCGCTTTAATCAGTGGATCTTCTGGTGCGTGCGGGAAATCGAGATTTTCTTCCTCTGCTCTTCTTGGTGATGAGAGGGAAAGAAGCTCCGGTGCTCCGCTTTGTTGCTGGTGGGATCTGCTTCAGGGGAGAGCTGATGAATCTCCTGGGAGCGTCCTCACGGCGGCGACATCTTCGCGGCTGTTCATCATGGTCGAATGGCGACCCCTCCTGCCTTGGATGTCGGCGACGGATTCCCGGCTGGCGTCGAAAGGTACAACTCAACCTCCAGGCCAAGTTGCCGATACGGAGGCCCTTCGATTCGCAGGCAGCATGCTCCCGCTTCATCATCCCAAGTGGTGTGTCCCCGGTGAAGATGAAGTTGGCTGCGATGCGTCTCAGTTTCGTCGAGCTGGAGAAGGAGCAGGACCCGATTGCGATTCTTTCAGCATTTGTGAGGTCCTTTATGCAAATTGTATGGCCCTATGTGTAATTTCCTTTCTGTTAGAGGGCTTATCTGTAAAATGTAACTCCAGCGTTGGCAATCAATGAAAGCTCGCGGTCCTTCGGGACCGATCCTCTGTTCAAAAAAAAGAATAATACTATTTGGACGCGACTACACACCAAACGATCTATGGTTAACCCGAATCATAGAACTTCCGACAGCCGACCGTAGACGCACGTGCGGCCGGTCGCGTGGCCCAGCACCAATTTCGTGCGAAACCGATTTGAATGGGCTTCACCCACGCGATGCCATGCGCGCATGCTAGCTGAATGCAAGAAATTTTCAAAGAACAGTGCAACAACTAAAAGAGAAAAACAATTACGTCATCAAATTTAATACGAAAATCCAAAATTCAAAAAGTTTTATAGACCAAACCGTTATCCGATTTAGGATCTATTTTCACCGTTGGACTAGTCACGACGAGATCTTTAAAAATAGATCCATTGTTGGTATGTTTCGACGATTTTTTTTTGACCCAAAAGTTACCCATCTCTAACATGTGAGTTATCCAGGCTGTGGTATGTATGTTACCCACCAAATAAACGATTGACCACTTTTGGTTGTTGTTTTTTCGAAATTTAGAGTTGCCATCTAGTTATTACCGCCCCACTTTGGGATGGTATATGTATCGTGAACAAGTGTGTAACTATACACTAAAACATCAATGTAACTCCATAAGTATTAGGGTGATAGCTATGTCGATATCATGATGAAAACTACACCCTAAAACATATTGTAACTCAAAAATTACTAAGTGGGTAATATTACCGAGAGGGTAGGGCACCTATACATCGATTTCATGGTGCATAACTTATATCATGAACACATGGGTAACTCCATAAGTATTGGGTGGGTAACTCCATCAGTACTTGGTGGGTAACTATTATCGAGATAGTAGGGTTACTAAAATGAATTTTGTGGTGGATAACTATATCATGAACACATGAGTAACTCCATCAGTACTAGGTGGATAACTATTACCGAGAGAGAGTGGTAACTACATCGATTTCATGGTCACAACTACGTCGATTCATGGTGGATAATTATATCACGAACGCATGGCTAAATCCATAAGTACTAGATGTGTAACTATTAACTCGAGAGTAGGGTAACTAAATCAATTTAGTGGGGATAACTATGCACTAAACACATGGTTAAGTACTTCAATACTAGGTGGGTAACTATTATCTAGAGAGTAGACTAACTACATCGATTTCATGGTCACAACTAGACCCTAAAACAGATGGTTAACTCCATTGGTACTGAGCTACTAACTATTGCCTAGAGAGCGGGGAAACTATGTCGACTTCTTGATGATACCGAATTCATAAAAATTTGGGTAACTCCATAAGTAATGGATGGATAACTATTATCTAGAGACCATGGTAATTTTATTGATTTGGTGGTGATAGCTATGCCATAAACATCTAGGTAACTCTACCCTGAAACTCTACCCTGAGCACCTAGATAACTATATAAGTATTTGATTTGTAACTACATCCTAAACACATGGGTCACCTCCATCCGTACAAGGTTGGTAACTATTAGAAAGAGGTCAAAGTAACTACATCGACTTCGTGGTGATAATTATACCTTGAACAGATGGTTAACTTTATTGGAGGTGGGTTTTAAACTATTAGACAAAGGGTAGGATAACTACATCGATATTGTGGTGACTAGCTGAATGCCCGTGCGTTGCTACGGCTCCGAAATTTTTCTTTTCTCTCACATGTAAAAAAGATGCACGTGAAAATCCATGGTATAAGAAATAATCGCATAAACATTATTATTCCACTTAGCTTAAATTACAATCCAATAAAAGGTATAAATATGAGTATAAAACAGTAGATAAATAATTTTCCCTTACTAAAGCCATTGAATAATGCTAGCAGGATACTTGTGTGTTTCCACGGAGCGACAAGGCCAGCTGAATGTTCATATTAATGATCTCCACAGGTTGATGATGGCAGTGACATCATGTATAGTTTGATATGTTGATTACTCTCTATATAGTTTTCACTTTTCACCGCTATAGTTGTGATTTGTTGCAATTAGTCTCCTTTTGTGGCACTCTGCTGCAAACTCTTGAGCTGCTATGAAAACATATGTACATGTGCAGCAGTACATTGATATGTGTTAACCTGATTCAGTAGAGTTAACTGAATTTGTCCATACTGCATCCAGTCCGCCACACTCCTAAACAATTTGAGTTTGTGAGAAAATAATTATCGTTGTTCCTTCTTTTCTTGGCACAACCAAATGCTACTTTTGCCTCACGAGATTATATCTGAGTGACCATTTTACAAGGAAAAAAGTGTAACAGAGGCATGGATGGCTCAAAATTAAGATTAGAGAAAGAATATATGTGTAGAGGTAGAGTATATCCCAACTCTTTGAGCCATCATTGAAAGATTAAGCCTCTTCACAACTAACCCAACAATGCTAGGTTTTCGTCCGGGCACACATAATGACTTAAGCTTACTGTGCTATTTCAATATCCAAGCAGTGCTGCTTTTAATTGCCCGTTTATCAGAAAAAGGTAAGAGCAATCTAATATATCCTCTTAGTTCCATGTCACTACAAGGATGGAGAACCAATGACAGACGCATATACACTTTCCTAGACACCACTTTGAAGATGTAACTATGACACAGATGATCACCGAAGGATCGAACACGTCCAGACATTTCTGAACTGATCCAACCAGCAAATGAAAAGCAAACAGCTGATTCCTATTTGTAAATGGGAAAGAGGTTGCATAACAACTCTTGCCATAAATAGTTGAGGAGGTGAACTGTTGCACACCACATCATCAACTGGTTTAAACATAAACAAGAAGTGAGCGGCCTTGTCTAGCAAAAGATGACGGTGAGGTGAATGACCTATCTAATGGACAACTGTATATAAACCAAAGCATCATACCTTTTCACTACAGATCTGCACATAAACCTCAAAAGAAAAAGGGAAAGTGCAAACCTGGTAAGTGGGCACAAAGTGATGTATAACCTAATCTGATTGCGAGAAACATATCAGATGAAAGCCCTAAAAATTGTATGATTTTTGGAAGATACAGGAATATATATTTAGCTTTTAGCTCAATCCTCTCTGCTGTCAAGCACCAGCAAGCAAGAACATATGCTTCTACGTGACTCCCCCAAATCAGCCAGCAAGCGTCTTTGATGAAACCCATAGCCATATGCACCTATGTGAGGCCACCAAATCAGCCAGCAAGCGTCTTTGATGAAACCGACAGCACACATCTAGCAAGAGCAAAGCTCGACCAATGCCTAAGTGTATTGAGGCAGGGATCACAAACTTGGAAAATTTTAAGAGTACATTTCTTGCATGAACATTCAACAAAGTGCATCGAAATGTGCCAGTTGTCTGCAGCAAGATCATTGAAGAAATTGGTTCCTGGCAGCTGGCTGAGGTGTAGACGCACAATGGATAACAGAGATAATCAAGTGCCATCATATATACAAGAGAACAATTGTGTCCTACCTCCTACAAAAATTCAAAAAAGGAAAAATTTCACCCTGAACCTGTGAAGCATCACAATGTACCAAAATATTATACGGAGTACATGAATAACAAAAGAGGTGCAGTGTGTCATGCTACCAATAATAGTTGAAACTATCATCAGATCCTGAGCATAGGGTGTACACAATATAAGCAGTGTTAAACCACGATTTTCCCATGGCTTGTGAGCAATTCGAAGAACAACCATCAGCCATTGCCATCAAGTCGATATCCGGTACATTGTCAGATTCTGAAAGAGTACTTATTTAAAATAATCGTCTACCTTCATGTAATGATTAACAATTATTTAAGAGGCAGGCTAGAGGCTGATATAGAAATCGTACCATCGATCGAAAATGTCCGTGATGTTCTTGTCCTCTCGGAGACGTTGCAGGTGCCATTGGTGACGAGGCTAACCTAGTACTTCTCTTGCGTCTCTTCACAGCGTGGCAGACCCACGGTGCAAGGGCAAGGACCACGGCGATGAGGATCTGGCGGTAGTGGTTTCACATGCACACTTTAATCTAACCAGGATAGTCATGCAAAGAAACAATCAATAGAACTACGACACTCGTGCTTCCAAGGCATTGAAATTGTGGTACCCCAAGTATTGCCAGATGCGAATGAAGGAATTGACATAATTCTCTTCTTATGTACCTACAATCTACAGAGCATGATGCTTTGGTGTGTGTGATGCCAATGCCAGCGGATGCATTTGCACTGGCACACACATTGGTCGCTGTCGAGGCGATGACTGGAGGTGGGCGGCAAGCTGAAGGTTGAGGGCGATTCAGGCATCAACGCGAGTAGGAGGGCGATTCAACCTGGAGGCACAATATAAGCATTACCAAAAAACTATTCTCCTGTAACAATAAATGCAGACCAAACATTGGATGCAGAGGTGGCAATCAAAATAAAGTAAATAAAATGCTGACTCCTCTAGAAGCACTTACTGAAACCAAACAGAGCATAATAACAGTGTGCAAACCTGTTCGTTTATACCATAGCCCAGCAGAGAGTGCTGATGTTATTCAACTCCAGTCTTCACCAAGGTTCTCCTAATTACACCAATTCACCACACAAGACAACATGTAAGACCAAACCGATGTAAGATGAACATGGGATAATGAAGCACTACCACGTCAGGCTCTGTTGATCGTTGGTGGCGAGCCGAGGTGGCAGTCCTTTGTGCCTGTTTGGGGGTATAGGTACAGGCTCTGAACCATGAAGCTGGTTCAGGTAGATGTTCAGGGCCCAGGAGAGAATTTGGAGGCTGATATCATTAGCGGGAGCTGAGGAAGGTGGACGAAATTTGTCCAGCTCGGTGTCCGTGGAGTCCATGGACTGAAACTGAGATGCTCAAGACGTTGTCGTAGCTCCGCCTTCAAAAAAATGAGATGTTGTGGTGCGAGGTGGTGGGGGGACGCGTTAGCGTGAGGCGGCAACATATTGCAGTGGATCAAGAACATCGCATTGGGATTGATCAAATCCTTGAAATTTTGAGGACTTCAACTCGTATTTGGGCATTTTTATACCTGAAGCTTCATCCAGAGGGCAGTCCTGATGTAGGATAAGGCGGTGACGACCAGGACAATTATGACTGCCATGGATGATTTGAAGTTCCTCAAGCCGCCGCCCCCGCTCGTCCTCAGGACGCGATGGACGAGTTGAATTTCCTTAGGTCGTTGCTCCCGTTCGTGCTCAGATTGCCCGCACCATAGAAGCCTCTGACGCGTGGCGTTGCAAAGGACGGGGACAAGGAAGGAGCTGCCATGAGGGGGAGACGGGGCTTGCGCGCGGGTAGGCGGAGGAGACCGCGGCGCTGCGGCGGGAGGCTTTAGGGGAGGCGCAGGAGGGTGAGGTGGAGGAGGAGCGCCTTGCCGTGGCCAGCGCCGCCAGCAAGTCCATGGCTTGAGAGAAGAGGGCAGGTCGTGCCATGGTTCTTTATTGGGCCGGACCATGGTGCATAGTAGATGGGCCTGCACTCGCGAGGGGGATCGAGGAAGCGCTGGCAGAAAATATGCAGACGTGCCAACGTACGAACTCCCATTTAATAGTAAAGATAACTATATATGCTAAGTATTTGGGTAACTCTATCACTGTTGGATTGGTGGATAGTGGGTTGGTAACTATTACCTACGGTGTTGAATAAATGTATGACGAGGACTATGCGGACAACAAAACAAATATGTTTCATATCGAACTGAACAACGGAAAAGTGTTTTTGCTCCTGGTGTTTTCAAAAAAATAAAAAAATTACGAGTTTCAAAAAAACTGAAAGAAATCCGGGAGGTAGTTAATAATGTATTATTTGAACATGTAAAAGATCAACTTCAAATACATTGTATTCGGAGGTACACAAAAATTAAAAAAAGCTAATAAATTTAGAGATTTGAAAATAAGCATACTCAGATCCACTCTTTTGTTATTTTTGTGTAGCTCATAATACAAAGTATTTGAATTTTATTTTTTGGCATGTTTGTAGAATACACCAATGGCTACATTTAGAAAATTTTCCAGAATTTTTTGAAACATGGAAATATGTTTTTTTTTTTTTTTTGAAACGGCAGGATTACCCGTGACCGGGAGCACAAAATCTCTACTCACTGAACAAACAACAAAAGAATCATTTCCACTCAGAAAAATACAACCAGCAAGCTAACGAATATATCCCAACAAAATATTTCCATCTCATTAGTCTACTTCAGCACGACGCCAACAAATGTGCCTAAGTACGAACATTATCTATTCGCACCAATCCTCATTTCAGGGGATACACACCTCAAGAAATCGAATACTGAAACCAACCAATCAATGCATGAAAAATCACGGGACTAATTTGCGGCGCCTTCCAAGGCCATCCAACAACGCCGCACCCCTAAGAGTGAAACGAGAGCACAGAACGTGATTCGGAGCTCGTTCATCCTCTTCCTCCTTGTTCTCCCACACATCGCCGCCCAGATGCAGAGTACTTGCCCAAGGCCCGACGAGCGCCAAGTCTCCATGTAGTCGATGAGCCTGTCTCCGAATGCCATAGAGAGTAGCAGCACCGCGACATATTCCGCGTGAGCCTTCCGCCGGATACGACGGTCGCCGATGGGGCGTGGGCGTAGGGAGGAGGAGCCCAGGAGGCGGACCGGCGGAGCGGGGATCACGATGGGCTTGCGCTTCGGCGGCGACTGCGACGACGGCTGGAGCTGATGGCGGTGGAGCTAGTGACGGAACGGCGAGCGGGGGAGGAGCGGGTTTGGGGAGTTGCGGTGGGAGCAGATTCATGGAACTGTGGTCAGCGAGCGGAGTAGAGAGAAAAGAAGACGATGCAGAGCCGTTCGTCCGGAGGCAATCCAACGGCGCAGACCACGTTCTGCGGGATGGAGATTTTCCGATCGTACCTGGATATCAATAGAACTATTTGCATGCAGATCGATCCAGAACTCTTGGACGCTACGGCCACACGGCATGTGACTGCAGGAAGATGATGGCGTGCAAGATGCATGGCCCTTTCCCATGCATCCTGCACTGGTGTTACCCGATCAATTGGAGAATTCGCTGAGCCTGGCGGCCGGATTTCGCCTCCGCGAGATTACACGGATGTTGCAAAAGGCTGCCGATTACTTGCCGTAGCGAATCGGGAAGGACATGAAAAGAGGAGTCGTGCTCAATGTCAGCTCGTCGTGCGGAAGTATGGGCAGCGGATTTGATCAACGGCTCTAGTTGGATAATCGGTTAATCGGATGGATGATATTCTTTAACCTCTAGAATTAACGTGGAGCCTCATACAGAGTCTCCAATTAGTAAATATATATCTAAACTATAATGCGGCCTAACGACCGTGCGTACGTCGCGGAAATTTTATGTTTTAGCCCCTCAGAAATCAGGTAATTAACCCGCAGTCCAGAAAACGGTTCGGCATGCACCCTTTCCTCGGCGCTGTGAAAAAAAAATCTCTCACAAAAATATCCCCTGTCCCGCATGCACCCTTTCCTCGGCGCTGTGAAAAAAAAATCTCTCACAAAAATATCCCCGGTCCCCTCACGGCCTGGCCCCGGCGGTGACGTAGGCGAGCCTGTCCGTGCCGCAGCCAGTGGCGGCGGCGAAGTCGTCCCTGGCGGGGTCGGGCGCGAAGACGATCTTGGAGGGCAGGTCCCAGAGGAGCGGCGGCAGGACGATCTCGGCGGCGGTGACGGGGTTGAAGAGGCTCAAGCTGCTCCGGAGGGAGAAGGCGAGGGCGAGCCACCCGTTGGTGGAGCCGACGCAGTGTGCGCCAGAGGGGAAGGAGCTGAGCTTGAAGAAGCGGTCCGTGGGGAACGAGGCGGCGGAGGGGCGGCGGCTGTCGTCGTCGGGGACGAGGAGCAAGGACGGGTCGGCGGCGCGAGCGCGCGTCGCCATGCCGTGCAGGCCCCCCGCGCGCCCGCGTAGCAGTTGAGGCCGTCGAGGAGTTGGGCGATGCTGTGGAGGAGCTCCGACGGCAGGTCCGCCCAGCCACGGAACGGCGGCGGCATGGCTGTAGATCTGCCCCCGCCCCGGTAAACCTGCGTCTCTGGCGCGGGTCTATAGACGAGCTCAAGCGCGAGCCCTTGGTCGCACCACCACCACCTAGCGGGTTGCTAGACAGGCTGATCCCTGCTCCGCTTCCCGGCGTCATGACGGCGGGAGACACGGCCCCGAGCCCAGAGCCCGTCCACCAGGGCTGCATCGCCATGCCGGACGGCAGCCCGCCCTGTCCTCTGGGCTGAACCAGGTTGGTCTCCCCCGGCCGTGATCCCATGCCGCTCATGGCTCCTCGCTGTTTCAGATAGCAGCAAGAAAGCATACACGGGAAGAGAACAGAGGTCAACTAGGAGACACCACAAAGAGGGAATCAATCAGTGTGAAGGTAGAAAAACAGAGGAATCCCTGGATGAAAACACCCAAATCTGAAACTTGGCCTCGGAAGAACACATAGCCGTACATATGGATCATTAAGAGATGGGGTGGAATCGTACTACCAGAGACAAGCAATGTCAATCCAGATGTAAAGCAGGGAGAAGAGCAGGGGCGGTGACCTTCAAAAAAAAAAAGAGCAGGGGCGGTGGCTGCGTGCGTGGTGTACTGGTGTGTAGTGCTGTGTGCGTGGTGTGTGATATGGTGTGTGGTGTGTGCGTGCGTGGACGCGTGGGTGGTGTGGTGTTGCCTGTGGTGTGTCATGTGGGCCGTGTGGCAGTGTGTGGTACTGTTTTTGACGGGTTTACGGGTTGGCGAGTGCGGGTTTGCACCCCATATCCGCCTCCGCTAAACACCACGGGTTTGGATCTTTACCGCGAGTGTTGATCGTCATCAAACCCTCCTCATTTAGTGCGGGTACCGTCGTGTTAGCGGATATCGGGTACCCTTTGCCATCCTTAATCACCACTGCTTCCACTGGATGAAGGCTGGCCGACGGAGGATTTTTTTAAATCTCTCGCGCAAACCAGCTACGTGAGACGACAGTTTGTTTAAAATCTCTCGCGCAAATCTCTCGTACCAATTAGAATTTAGTTTGTGCGCCTCTTGAAGCAGATTTTTCTCTCCCGTTGCAACGCACGGGCAAATTTCCTAGTATCTCTACTATATAATATAGCTAAACGACCGTACGTACGTCCTGGTTTTTTTCAATTTAGCCCTCGAAACAGAGAAATCAACCCACAGTCCACAAAATCAAGCAGTTTTGCGTTTCAGCCCCTCAACCCTATCCAGTCACAACACCATCATCTCTCAGCACAGGAGAAGGCGGCGGCGTCTCGAGCGAGTCTGAGGGGAGAGGAGGCTGACGCCGTCCAGGTCCCGTTCTACACCGGAGAGGAGGGGGTGGAGCTGGACGGGCGGATTTTCGTGGAGAAGGAGTGGAGGAGGTAACCTATTCGACGACGGAGGCGGCGGTGCCCCCATCAAAACCTCCGCCTCTGGCCCTCCGCCCCGCTAGAATCCTCCCCCGACCGCGCTGACGCCAAGCCCGGATCAGCCTCAGAGCGGCGGCGTTCGGCAGGAGATCTCGAGAGGCGCATGAGCCATGTTCTCTCCTGTCCGATTTGTCTACATGATCTGAAACGTCGGCCTCCCGGACTTCCATCTGGTGGTCGCCTGCCGGGCCTGCTGCTACCGGCGTCCTCCCCGACCTCCTTCTACCGGCCTCATCTCTGAGTTGCCGTGCCGGTCCCACACGGCGTTCGTTCCTCCCGCACAACACCGCCACGCTCCAGCGCTGCACGTGCACTGGCTTTCCGCGTCCCCGCCGATGTACTTCCTCACTGCAGCGCCTCTGCTTCCCCGTGTCCCTCACTGAAGAGCTGCAGCAATGGGAAATCACTCAGGGAGCAGCTATCGGCAGAGCACCAGCATGCAAAGCTGCTGATGTGCATTCGACTCCTTTTGTTTTCTTTATCTAGCACCGAAGCTGCTGCGCTCCGCTACGCTCTCATTTGTTTCTTCGAGTCAATTAGCTGCTGCTATGGATTTGGCACAACGGATATCCCTAAGAAAAATCTAACAGAGAAAGAAAGAGGGGAAGTGTGGTGGAGAAAGGGGATGTTAAATTTAAACTAATTTAATCTAATTAGTCAAACAAATCCAGTTAAATTTTATGTGTTATCTGCTTCCAATGGAGTCCGTGTGGAAATTTCATTTGTTTCATAAAATATTGCATAGAAGTACATATAAATGAATAGGCGCAATACACTTTTTCAATCAATAAGTGCAATGCGAAGGCATTTTTAGCAAAGAAAATTTCATGAGTTGAAGTAACTATAATTATCTGAAGCATTTTTGTCTGCACGTGAACAATGCTTCAGAAGATTAGAGTTACGTCAACTTGTGAAATTTTCTTAATAACTAGCTTACAACATACAAAAGGAAAAAAGTTGGAGAGAAAAGGTGTTATTGATGTATGAATAGAAACTATGAGTCATGTCATTTGACATGTTTTTGAATTTACTATAATTGTTTGAATGGAGTGTCCATAATATTTTTCCGATATCCCTAGTATATATTTATATATAAGATAAGATGGACGTTTGAAGACATAAGGTTTACTTGTGCTGTCTTTAATTGAGGAGTTGATGCTATCTATGACTGTTATAGAGGATTCATCTCAAGGTGGAGTGTTGTTTTATTGCGCTCCGAATCCTAATCCTATTGTACCATATATGGAGTCCTAACGGAATAAGGCATGTATACAGCTCTGTTTCGTGTCCGCCAAGAAAGAGATTTGTTTGCCCCCATATATAGTTAGAGGTAGTCATAGATTAGATTGAGAGAGAGAGGGTTCCACCAGATTGATAGCATGTAGATGGTTTGTCCTCTCGTGTATGTAATACTCCTCCCGGTTATAGTTATACGCTTTCGTGTATTCCATGGTTTTTTTCCCGTAAGGATTTTCACGTAAAAATCTGTGTTCTTGTTCTTTGTTTGATTTACTTTCGCTACGCTATCGTTTATAACATTGTCTTCTCTAGCTTAGTTTGTTGCCCCTCTACTTACTGTACGGATTGGTTCTTCCTATAGAGGGATGGCGATCTTTCGCCTAATCTTTATTACTGTTGCTCTATGGTTCATTTAGCATGTCGTTGCGATTGTTTAAGAATGTTTTGATAATACTGGTAAGTGGTAACTAAGCACCGTTTTGGAAATTGAAATACTCATTCGTGCAGGGTGCCCCAGCTAGTACACATCCGGGTTTTTTTTTCTGAGAGAGAGAGGAGCTAGTACACAATCCGGTGGAAGTGGAACCACGGGGGAGCGGAAGGCGACGCAAACGCATGAGGAATCCACCACGCAGGAAAGGCCCACCTAGAGGGGTGAGCGGGCCCCCATGCGTTGACTAGTCGAGGCAGCTACGGTCCAACCGCAGCCTTCCCCCAGCAATGGTGCGACCAATCGGAAGCAAAACCTACCCACTCGCACCACCAAAAAATCGAAAACACGCTAAGCAAAACCCCACCTCTCAAAATCCTCCCCAAAATTCTCGCCGACAAGGCGCAGATCGAGCCACCGCCGCCTGGTTCCCGGCGATTCGACCCATAACCGTCCAGGAGAGGCGAGGAGGAAGCGGTTCGAAGCGAGGGGAGGGGGTTTCGTTCTCGGGAGGAAGAGGGAGGGGAGGAGGATGGGAGAGGGCGTGAAGGCGATGCTGGCGCGGCCCATCCAGCTGGCTGATGAGGTCGCCAAGCAGTGCGGCGCGGCGCGGTGCTTCCGGGCCGAGTGCAGCGACCTCAAGTCACGCGCCGACAAGCTCGCCGCGCTGCTCCGCCAGGCGGCGCGCGCGGACCTCTACGACCGCCCCGCCGCCCGGATCATGGCCGGGGCGGCGCAGGCCCTCGCCAAGGCCTCTGTGCTGGCGGCCCGCTGCGCGCACGGCCACCCGCGCCTCCGGAGGCTCTTCACCCTCAGCCCGGCGGCCGGGTTCCCGCGCACCGCCGCGCTCCTCGACACCGCGCTCGAGGACGTCGCCTGGCTACTCCGCATCTCCTCGCCCCACGGCGATGCCGACGGGGACGGCGACGGGGACCTGCGGGGGCTCCCCAACATCGCGCAGAACGAGCCCATACTCTTCCTCATCTGGGACCACGTTGCGCGGCTGCACACCGGCGGCCTCGCCGCGCGGGCCGACTCTGCCGCCAACCTCGCCTCGCTCGCCCGAGACAGCCAGCACTTCGCCAAGCTCATCATCGAGGAGGACGGCATACCGCCGCTGCTCAGGCTGCTCAAGGAGGGCACCGACGAGGGACAGGAGGCCGCCGTGCGCGCACTCGGCCTGCTCGGCTGCGATGCTGAGAGCGTTGAGAAGCTCGTGCAGGCCGGGATTTGTTCCGCCTTCACCACCGCGCTCAAAGAGCCGCAGATGCGCGTGCAGGCTGCTGTTGCTGAGGCTATTGCCACACTCGCCGACCGGAGCCCAACCTGCCAGGAGCTCTTCACACAGAACAATGCGGTCCGGTATCTCGTCGGCCACCTGGCGTCCGGGACCATCCAGGAGCACAGCAGGTACTCCGTTGGCTCTAGCAGCTCTAAGAGTAATACTGCTGCAGTGCCAACACCCATGACATCGCTGCACTCTGTTGTTCTTGCCAAGACGCTCAGCACTCGCCACAGCGGTGACTTCATGGTATCTGTCCCTGAAGAGCCGCCCAGAGTGTCAAATGTCTCTAAAGATGAGTTAGACGCTAAAAGGAACCAAATGCAGTCGGTTGTGCAGTCTGCGATGGCTGCTAAGACAAAGACAAATGGGTCATCGATTCCACCCTTCAGACCGCAGCTGGGCATGAGTGGCTCTAGTGGCCGTGGTGCTCGTGAAGTGGAAGACCCTGAGCTCAAGGCGCACTTGAAGGCCATGGCGGCTAAAGCTCTCTGGAAGCTCGCACGAGGTCATCTTGGAGTTTGCAAGAGCATTACAGAGTCACGTGCGCTGCTTTGCTTCGCCACACTTCTTGAGAAAGGCGATGGTGGTATGGGCACAAACATGCAGGTCTTCTCAGCGATGGCGATTATGGAGATTGCACGTGTCGCTGAGCACAGTCTTGCACTGCGGCAGTCAGCTTTCAAACCCAGTTCTCCAGCGGCCAAGGCTGTTGTTGACCAGCTGCTACAAATTGTCTGCAAGGGTGACTATGACGAACTCCTGATTCCGTGCATCACAGCGCTTGGTTGCCTTGCGCGGACGTTCACAGCGAGCGAGACCCGGATGATCGCACCACTTGTGCAGTTGCTCGACGAGCGTGAGCCACCGGTTATAAAGGAAGCTGTGCTTGCACTCACCAAGTTTGCATGCACTGACAACCACCTACATGTGAACCACTGCAAGGCTGTTGTGGATGAAGGCGGTGCACGCCACCTTGTCCAGCTTGTCTACCTTGGCGATGAGGTTCAGATCGAGGCGTTGATACTGCTATGTTACATCGCTTCACACGTTCCGGAGAGTGAGGAGCTTGCACAGGCAGGGGTTCTTGCTGTGCTTCTGTGGGCATCAAAACAGACGTACATGGTGCAGGATGTTCGCGTTGAGGCACTACTGCCAGAAGCTAGGGCGCGGCTTGAGCTCTTCCAGTCCAGAGCCTCTAGGTGATGTTGGCAGCAAGATCACCTGGTTTTGGTTAGTAATTTTTTTGCCGCAATTCGTAATTAGTGTAGAAGTATTTCCATTGTTCATGATTGTTCTAGTGGGGTATATCACTCTCTAGGTTGTGCATATCAGCAATCAATTTGTCTCAGAAAGATTGGTTGTGGTATTCAATTGTATATCATGAGGCATCGAAACAGATTATCATTGTACCTGTAAAATTGCCCATATCCATTTTTTTGTACTCGTGATCAAATTTATTTATGGTTATATACATTAGGTCAAATTGCAAGCAAATGGGGCAATCAACCTTTACCTTTGGTACTTAACACTGCTCAGTATAATGCACTTTCAGCTTTTTGTCACACAGAAATTGTGATTGCTCATAGTTCAACTAAAACTTCCAGAAGCATGCAAACCTAAAGAAAACTAAGTTCAGTAGGGCTTGGGACATTACATGTATACCAAAGTGATACTATATATTGCACATGACCTTATTTGTTGCTTGTTTTGCACAAGCAGGTCTAAATTGTTTGGTTGGATCTGCAGATGTGATCGGTTTCAGTCATCCAGAATATCTTCATTGCTCAATTTAGATAATATCGAGGACAATCTATTGAGCTTTGTTTTTTACCAAATCGGGTGGGGAGGCCCCTACCTAGGAATTTCATTAATATAACCTGCATCGGAGAGAAAATCTGAGGACTTTTTACAACGTTTCACCAGAACATAGAAAGAAATACATAGGGGGGAGTGAGAGAAGAAAAATGCATCAGAAAGACATATCAGAAGCAATCCCCACATTCCAGCTTTGTTCATCCATGGTCGGAGAGCTCCTCAATCCAGCCAGCAATGTCAACTTTCTCCTCATTCTTAGTTCTGTGAACCCATAAGGTAGCCATAGCCAGACATTGCTTTGCTACCACCAGAACAGGGGTCGACACCTTGTCGAAGACCTTTCTGTTTCACGCTAACCAAACTGTCCACAGGCAGCTTGTGATCATCAACACCCACGCCGGTTGTCTGTCTACCGGCAGCCGTCGTCCAACCTCGCCAAGTACATCCTCTACACTCTCAGATTTTGCAAATCAATGCCCATATGATGTAAAATCAGTTTTGTACGGTGCAGTGAAGTGCAAAGTGGTCAGCAGTCTCACTGTCATTGCAACCAAAAGGGCACTCTTATTTATAGATCATGGCAAAGGAATTAGGTTCCCATACTTTTGTACTAGCTATGTTCTCTTCTTTTCGGCATTTCACTAAATCAAGGAACATGATAGATAAACAAACAGGCGATAACCTGGTCAATACATCATACTCTTGCGAGTTGCAACATAGAGTTATAAGTAATGTCAACCTCTTAATTGTAATACATTCCCTGTAGTCCAACATTACACAACTTGAAGTTGACCAGGATGTCCTATTTATTTTAGCAGTGCTAACTGCGCTGGTGATGTTAGCCAACCTTGCCATTCAGCCTGTTCTTGCGTCAGACCTGCTTTGATGTAGTAAAACGAATACCTAATCAGTGCAATTGATAGTTTTTAACTCTGTTTAATTAAGGTAATGAACTTGAACGGCATTTATGGGTAATAAACCTAGTACGTGTAGTTTCTCGAGGTTTAAATGAACTAGCATAGCACTCTCTGTTTCTTTCAGGGACATTCTGTCTACATGCTGTCTTTGCAGTACTAGTTGCTGAACAGAAGTTCTTTAGCTATCAAAGTAGCAATCTTAACAAGGGCATTGCCATCTTATAAAGGGCATTCACCAATTTGATTGGGTCAGCATGCAGTCTCAGTTCATGTGCAGGTTGTTAACCAAATCAAGCTTTTCACCGCAGTTCCCGTGATGCTGACGCCGCACTGCTGGGTAAGGTAGGGGCGTGTTTGGTTTTTGTTCCTAAATTCATGTATCCACCCATCATGGCCCGGTGTGGCCTGTCTGAACTGGACCAAGTTTTAGGCCATGTTCTGCAGTTCATTTGGTTGCCTTCATTGCAGCCGGGTTGCATCACGGTGGTCTATTACCTTGTGTTTTGTTGGCAGAATTAGAGGCTAAAAGGCTGTTTAGATGCAATGATCAAATATGCAAAAGAAAAAAAATTGAAAGCTCTAAAATGGCTTGGAGCCATGTGATCCGAAATAGAAATTCATGGACTCCAAATCTCAAATTTGAAGGTTGGTTCATATGGTATTGTACCACATGATGTGAATCTTTCAAGGAAAACATATATGAATGCTTATTAAATCCATAAAGCTAGACTTGAAGAATTAATTTTTCATCGAGTGTGAAACATTGACAGTGACGAAATAAACCTTGTCATATCAAAAGCTTGAGTTGTAACTTGTAAGGGTCATACGGAGCGAAAGAAATTGCTAGAGATAAATGCAACCCAAGGTAATATGAGAAAAACATTAAAATGGGAGATTAAGTTATTCGCATTAATGGAACGAAAAGTATTTATGTTTCCTAAATCCTAAGAAACGACGAAGAAATTTGAAATCTGTGGGAGCTCTATATTATTCCTAATCTAGCATTGCTTAACTAGAAGTAATATGTCTTAATGGAATTTTAAATGTGAAAATAAAATGTTAGAAAATGCATTATTAAGATCAAAATCTATGTGATAGATTAGGATTTTAATAAACATGATTATGAAGTAAGGTACTATGACCATATTCTAAAAGGTGTTTTAGAATGGAGTGGAGCAATTTATTTCGAAGTCACATGACATGATACTTTGAAAGAGCCAATGTCAATTTCGTCACTGGTGAGCGGATAGAATGGATTGTAGATCAAATTACATCAATGATTTAACCGATCATGTTGCCATACATTATACGAAATGGGACGTTTCCTATGTGTTAATTATTAGCCAACGGTATAAAGAGAAAGACTTTCATAGCTTTCTCACAAGCAGTTAATTGTTATCGTGAGACACCCCATATAAGACAAGGAAAAGTTAATTATTGACTCTAATGCAAGTGGGAGACTGAAAGAGATATGCCCTAAAGGCAATAACAATATGTTATTATTTATCTCAAAGTTAATTATTAATGTTTATATCTTCATGCCACAACTGATGTGACACTTGAATTCAGATTCAAAGGAAAACTCACACACGTGTAGAGAGACAAACAAACAAGTGTTCCTAGTCTAGCCTCTAAGAGTAGCTCATCTGTTGTGTGATGATCACATTTTTCTGATCATGGGCTATGTTATTTTTTAGAAGAAACATGGGCTATGTTATTGCAACAAGGTTGCCAACAAATGTGAGAGTACATTGTTAGCTGAACAATGGTACTCAACCAACCCAACTATATGATTTGCTACGAGATATATTCGTCACAAGTTGATAGCAATATTGTTATTTCGTTGTCATTTGCAAGTCTTTAGAACACATACTTGAAAGATATGCTTTGATCATCGTCTAACGCCATTCCATAACTGGATGCTCATAACGGTGGTTATTGGGTATATCCTAAGTGTTCAAGGAACAAGGATGGTTCAAGATTGAGATATTGCTCCTCCTTGGAGAGATACGCTCAGGGGGCTCTCAGTATTACGATGTCATCTTATCGTCTGGCCAGACACAACGTGATGATGATCACGAGGATACCGGAATATGGAATAAAAAGAGAGTGATATTGGAACGAGGATAGCGGGTATAGTGATTGAAGAGTTTGATCACGAGGATACCAACATCGCACCTCGGGATATCACTAGTATCGTGAAGTAAGGAGATCATCAATATGAGTAACGAAAGGTTCACTCTCGATATATTCGTGTATGCATGGGAACCGTCATGGGCGTCCATGGCTCCGCTGTTGGTTATTGAACGGAAGGTGTTCTGATCATGTCTGTGTATTACCGAACCTACTGGGTCACACGCTTAAGAAGTTTTAACCTTTATTGAGAGTTATATGTATGGTAGGTAGATACGAGAACCATCGAAAACGTTCCGATGCTATCGAAATAGTTTCAGTGAGACTTCAGAAGTGTTCCGGATATTTATTGAAAATACATGTGATGCCGGAGAGATCTCGGAAGTGTTTCGAGAATTAAAGAAGCGGACATAAAATGTTCCGGAGTCATAGAAATGGTTTCTATTGATGTCAAAATGATTCCAAGATTTTATATAGGCTGCATGTGATGTGTCAGATGTCATCGAATGAACTCCGAGAGGAAAGAAGTGTCGGGAGAGGGCAATGGGCTAACCTAGGGCTAAACCCCACAAGGGGATAGCCACATGGCCCTAGGGACCCACCTAGGCCGGTGCAAGGGCCTCCCTTGGGGGGCAAGGCTGCCCACCCCTGCCTGCCTTCTAGAAGGTGGCAGCGGCAGGGAGGCCGCCTCCCCAAGTCGGCCACACACCCTCCCCTCCTATATAAAGCAAGGGAACCCCCCTCGAGACTTGCACCCTTGACCCATGTTGGTCTCTCTCTCTAATCTCATGTGTTGAGAAAAAAATCTCTCTCTCAAATCAATCTATTTGATCTAATCTAAACCTACGCCTAAAGGTTGTTCTCTCATCATTTGTACAACGTCCTGGATGATGGAGTGCTGGCGGGTTGAAGCTCTGGACGTGTGAATACTGGTGGAGAGATCATACCTTTGATCTTGGATCGGGAAATCGGCGACATCCTCACCGCTAGGCTTAGCCGTGAGAATGTTCATCAGCCTTGATCTTGGATCTTGTAGATATAATCTCATAGTTACATTTTCATAGATGATCTTGGATGTTACGTAGAAGGCAAAATTGTTTTTCCAAACGCGTAACCCAACAATATAAGTATCAACGAGCGGCATGACTTGTCTTATATGCCATTTGTTTCGACTTCGGGTCAAACCGAAATTTCGTGTCCCCACAAGAGCCACCGCAGAGGGGGTGCCACCGTTGTTGAGGAAAGGAGCTGCCACTTCCAGTCACTGTCACCGTCAAGGAGGACTAACGCTATCGCCGATGAGTGTAGTAGCTTGGACCACACGTTGCCTTTCAGAACCTCGCCGTGTAAATGACACATCCGGGTGGAATCTTTATGACTCATCTCTCAGAACCACGTCATCTCGATGACACGCCCCTCAAAACCTCGTCTCTCAGTACCAAGTTGTAATACCCCAGCATTTAGGAGTTATCGGAGGGCAGAAATAGAAATTTGTGTATCTGCATGCATGTATTTGAAAATCCTGAATAAATTTTTCGCAAATTAAAACCCTGGAGTGATCGAAGTTTGATCATTATTATGATTTAAGCTTTAGATCATCTTAGGTAAATTTGATAATTTTTAACTTGACCTTTAGGAATTAGCTTGTAGAAAGAATCTGAATTCAAATTAAATATTCAAATAATTGAATTTGGAAAGTAAATTCAAATTCAAACATTTAAGAAACTAAAACAATAATTATGTAAATGAATTGATGGAGATTTGAATAATTCAAATCTTTGCAATAAGTAATACAACTTATGAATTCTTGTATAGACAAACAAATCATTTTATTGATTGAATACAACAATACAATGTCTTTACAAATTTTGTTACAACATAATGAAATACAAAAAGGAAAATTACAATTATTTCCTAAACTAAATGTCTTGTATTTCTTCTTCTTGATCTTCATTCCGTAGTTGTTCCTGCAAAACAAAAGAAAAGCAAAAAACAAAGGAAAACAAATACAAAGAGGGGGTTAGGATTAGTTTAACTCTCAGTCTAGCAAAGAAATGCTTTGCTATTAACATCATTGAGTATAATTAAGGGACTAAGTATAGTATCTGTTCTTAATTATCAAATTTAGCCTCAGAACAACATCACTGGCCTAAATCCACTTGGCAGCAAAAATAAATAACCAAAGAGGGGATAAGTTCACCAGCCGTAGCACATCCAGGTTAACTGAACCTTGGAGCCAAGCAAGCAAGCAGCACACTCATTTCCACATTCGGTGCTGTCACCAGCACAGAGAAGCACGCCAGGGAAGGATAAGAGCAAAGACAGCCGTAGCAAAACTGATTTCACTCACAACACTCACATCTCAAGTTCATCACTGCACAGCACATAGTTCATCCCAAACCACAAATCCATCCAATAATCCACCACTGGATCCTTGCTAAAAGCAAGAACAAGACGGATAGAAGCACAAGGCCCAGCAGGAGCAAGGTGAGGAGGCCAGAAGCTAGAGGGAAGCTCTCTGGAGCAAGAGGAGCAGGCCAATACACTGAACAAGAGGAGATCCACAAGATCTGTAGATCAAGCATCCAGAAGAGCCACAAGCCACAAGCAACAATCACCACTAGCTCACATCAGCAGGTTAAAATCTTTAAACCTTAGCAAGGGTGTGCTAGATAAATAGGAGGTGAGCTAGGATCGTTTCCTCAGTCCAGCATAGTAGTGCTATGCTAAATCATCCCAGGAAAATTAAATAAAACAGCAAGTATCTGTTCTTATAATAAAACTGAGCCTCAGCCTATGCATCATAGGCAAGGGGCAAATAATCCACAAACTTGGGCAAAGGCACACCAGCACCTGTTGCTGGGTATTACTATTAGAGTAGCACACATCCAGTACTTGGTGTTGGGCACAAATCCTCAAGGGAAGAGCACCTCAAACACAGTTGTGCACTAACAAGAGCAACGGTAAGCATAAAAGAATTCCCAAAGCTAAGATTATTGGCTAAGCTTCTGTGTAACTCAACCAGAGGCATCACAGCATGCTAAGCTAAAATATTTAGCTCTAGAAACTATTCAACACTTACACAAAGCACCGCCAGAACTTAATATCAAATAGAATCCATGAGAGGCACATCTCTGAACCAGGGTTCAGAGTAGCACGCACAGCACATCCACACTGCCAGATCATGTATTCCATGATCTACTACTCACTAGCAGTAGCCAGGAACTGAAGGCACCTATAAACAGCAACTACAAGCTTATAGTGTATCTATTTTATTTAAAATGCACATAAGTTATGCCTGCAAGTAATATTGTTGCAACTTAACAACTAGCACATTTCTGCACAGCATGCCACAGATTCACTGCAAGGAAATTAACATCTAATCCATCAGCCAAGCAAGGCCACAAGTTCAATTTCATGAGTTTTTGAATTAAAATACATGTCGCGGTATCAGTTATATGATAAATCATTTATAGCAATTTTTGAATACTGTTAACAGTATAGACAAAGGATAATAATTATACATCACTTAATTTGGCACTTATGAGAATCAATCTATCAAGTATTCAGTGGAAATCATCCACTGCAGCTAGCAGAAATCAAACATTGACAGTGGGATACACTACAAGCACAGCACAATCACTCACGTCTGATCATTGCCTAGTTGAACCAAAGCAGTACCACAAATCCTAGAATAGCTAGGAACACTTATAACTATCTTTTACATAGAGAGCAACCTAAACTAGGTGAGCAATGGCACGATGGCCATGCTCCAGAGCAAGGGGTGGTTCAGCTAGAGGGGAACCAGAGTCAGATCACCTTGAGTCGTTGTAGTCGAGGCAGTGGCGACAAGGGTGTCGATGCCGGGGTTGCGCCAGTGCACCATCCCGCCGGCACCAGAGAAGAGGAAGTCGAGGGAGAACTAGAGCTAGACCACCAGGTCCAGTACCACCATCAGCCACAACATACACCACCAAAGCAGTACCACACCACCATCACTTCTGACCACAGCCGAGGAGTGTGCCCGAGAGGAAGGAGGCGACACGGCAAGGAACCGGAGGTGGAGACCTTGGGGGAGCAGCGCCAGAAGGTGGCGGCGTCGAAGACCGGAGCCGGTCGGAGCAGGGCGTGGCAGCAGCGGCGAATCGCCGGGCGGACGCCGGAGCGATTAGGGGTCGCTGGGGCTCGCACGAGCGCGGCGGCGGCGTGGAATCAATAGTCAGGAGGGAGCCGGAGCAGCATCAGCCGGTGGCGGCGCCGGGAATGGCCGGCGACGGCCGGGGCAGCCGGGCGGCGGCGCATCGCTCGGACGGGAACGAGAGAGAAACGAGAAAGGGGATCGAGAGAGATACGTGCGTGCGTGTACGTCCGTGCTTGGGTTCCAGTTTCAGCATTTGTGTGGATGTGGTGTGTACGACCCAGCGTCCCAGCCTTTGTACGTGTGTGAGATTGGCCCAATAAACAATTCAGTCCAATTAATTATCACTAATTTCTTTCTTCAAACAAATTCACAAATAATTCCTTAGGGAATTTAAATCCAAATTAAACTATTTATAAGTTTATAAAATGACATAAAATTAACTTAGAGTGCTATTTTATGTGATAAGAACAAATATGATTTTTGAGGTATTTATATTGCTCAAACACATCTTTCAAAAATTGAAACAACCATTTCATTGTTAATTTAAAAATGAAGTAGTTGAAATACTAATTTTGGATGCATTAAATTTCAATTGAAATGTTTCACATATGTAAATCTCAAATTTTCAAAATAATTATTAAGAGAGATCTACATAATCTAAAATTGAAATCCCTACTTAATAAAATATGATCGCTTATTATTACTATCTTTAATAATTAGTTTAAATTTCTATTTATTCCTTGAAGACAATACTCTAAAAACTAGAAATTTAAACATAAAATGATGTTACTTTACTTGCTTCCTTTGAAGTATGATACTTTAATAAAAGATAACTTTATAAGTGGTTTCTCTTAATACTTGATAATACTTTGTCAAGTAAATAAAAATGCAACTTGTTCTACTCTATTGATAGAACAAACCATTCTTCCTAAAGAAACAAAGCTCAATAGAAAATAGTAGTATTTAATTAAATAACATAAGTACCATTCTAGTATGATATCAACAAATGTATACAATATTTGTTCTTCAAAAGTTATTCTTTTTGCCCCATAGATAATAATATTACACAATTTCACATTACTTATTTCTTCAAAAGTTATTCTTTTAGTATTCATAAATAATAATACTACACCAATTTCTTTAATTAATTTGAGTCAATACATGCACTTTACAAACATAAACATGTAACCAACCCTAAAACAACCATTTAGTGTTATTGATGTTGTTCTACTTTATTCTTATGCTTAATATGGTACTTTAAGGCTAAAGTTTTAAACTCATCTTTCTAGTGAAGTAAACTTGAAGATCAAACAAATCTAAAAGAAATCACCAAACTTAAACAACCCTCAACCATCGAGAGTTAGTTACGGGGTTTAGAGCGATGCATCTCATACTTATGCATAATAGCATATTGCTTCTTCAAACATTAGTCCTTACCGGACCAATGATGTTCTTTCCAGATTTTGGAGTATATATTGTATCGAAGACCTTGGCTGCATAATCTTGCAGTCAAAAAGGCAAGTTCACTCTTGCTCATGTCCTACTTGATTATGTTTATCAAAGTAAATGAAAAATACTATGGTTTATCATTGCATGAAAAAGAAAAACCTATCTTCGAATGATGTGAATTGCTATATATATATTGTTGGCTGGCAGATGGAACCATGGAATGATGTGGTTGGTGGAGGTTCCATTTGCACGGGAAAGTATTACCTAGGACTTAAGAACCAATGCCGTCAGCGTTCTTGCGCCGTATATGAAGCGTTAACCATGAGACTTGGAATGGGACGGGAAAGTCATCTGTGATCTTCTCCCTTTCGCATGTCAACGGGCAGCCAGAGCCGTACGCTGTAGATCTAGTGCGACTACATGCACATGGGTGGGACCCCTTAATGCCCACGGACTCTGGTGTCTATGATGGTCTGCAAGAGGATGCCTAGGTATCTATCGTGAGGGGTAGAGCCAGGGGTGATTCTGCTATGCATGAATTGGGTGGGCATGCGGGGTTGTTGGAGAAGCACGGCGAATGGCTTGGATCATCGACTGGGCCCCACACCAAAGGAAGTGTGGACGGGAAAGATCGCCCGGTTGTGCAACAAGGCGTTGATCTCTCATGGGTAAAGTAACGCACCTCTGCAGAGTGTAAAAATGTGACATGTTACTCCACGTTCCAGGAAGGAACGGCGAACGCTGCAGGAAAGGAGGCTCCTCAAGGCCCTAGCACCTGTGAATGGATGACGGGCATAGTTTTCTGAAGATAAAATAAATCTTTTCCTAAAAATGTTTTACAAAGATATGCATGTTCATCCAAGACCTTTTGGTATGGATGGTAGCTAGTGCATAAAACACCTTATTCCTATTATATGAACTTGCTGAGTAACGCTCGTGTTGCTCACTCTTTCCTCCGTTGACCCCTGCTTAGATTATTGAAGACAGCAGAGGAAGGACAGGAATCCATAGCGATGTTGGTGAGATCTTAGGCAAGGAGTCAAATCAACCTGGTGAGCCTGAAGGAGTCAACCTCTACTTTGCCAACGAATGCGTGACGACAACAGTGCAACGGGGAACACATCGATAACAATGCCTATGGACAAGACAACTATAAATGGATGGAGGAGCACTACTCCAGACAAAGATATTCCAGATGGATAGATTAGGGCTGTGAGTCTGTGACAACAGCAGTAGTGGATTAGGAGTTAGAAGTAGAGCTGGTATCCAGCCTAGTACTTCGACTTGAGTCTTTTGGAAATTTCTTTTGCATGAGACCTACTTCTATATGTAAAGGAGGTTCTCGAGATTTTGTATTGAATAGTATTGTAATCCTATAGTGTTACCTTGGACCGACTATGTTTCTGTTGTACTACTCTGAAAGATGTAATATTTACGGAATGGTCCTTCCGTGAGTATTATGTCAACGACTTGTACACTACAACATGCAGTGGTGTGCTGGGTCACTACACAAGTCGTGTTAATGACACATCTTTGGAATCACGTCATTTTAATGTATCCTCCCTCGAAACCTCGTCCCTTGGAATCACGTCGTGTTGATGACACATACCTCAGAACCACGTCCCTCGGAACCATGTGGTGCTAATGACATGTCCTTCGTAACCACACCGCAACAACGCTCACGCCACTTTAGATCCACGACACATTCGGACGACCACCGAATAGGAACTAGGAAGGACACATAGCCATTTGCCGCATCCAAAAGAGGAGGGATGAACGTGAAGCTAAGCAACGAAGAACAAAACAGAGTCTCGATACCTTGTAAGATAACATGAGGAGGAACTAATCTTCCAAATCTGAGTACCACGCAATTCACTGTCCAGAGTGTACCCCTCAACAATCACCTAATGTAGATACTAACAAATTCTTCTACTCATTGATCCTTACATATCTCGTTCTTTCATAAGTTGTTGCCATTATATCTATCTTACAACCAACATTACTTTATGGTTAGTATTGACAATAAGAATATGCATCGCACATACAAGATATTATCCCAAACAAATCACCGATTTTGTCATGCAATGGAGCTCAACCATTTAATCATAACAAGTAATGGACAAAAGATGTAAGTAGGGTATGGATATCATAATTAGTAAGCAAATCAATCGATGTATCCATCACGACCCACAATCTTAATGGGACGAAGATGTATATACATCACAAACCAACATAACATGGACTATGACTCGACTTGTTACACGCAAGTCATGATTTTTTTTTTCAAGAATAAAAGATAAATTAGATTAATGTACCGGTAGACATGAAAGAGCAAACAAAATCTACATCACACACCAACATAACATAGATGAAGACTCTACTGGCTACACACAAGTGATGACAAAAAAAAATCAAGAATGAAAGACATATTAGATCAATTTACCTATAGACATAAAAGAACAAATAAAATCTTCATGTTTGATGAGTTATAAGGTCATGAAGACGATGGAAAATTAAGGTGGAAAATAAGAAGTATAGCTTGGCCGGCTCGTGCTATTGCTCAACCAGTCAACCGCTGCCACACTCATTGGTCTATTAACCGTGCTGCCGGTCTGCTGCGTAAGTCAAATTTATAACACCCAACATTCGCATGCCAACATTAAGACTAGCTACAATGGGACATGGCATTTTGGGTCACGGGTGCGGATGCACCCGTTATGTAAAACATTTTTTCTTTCTAAAATGTCAAAAAATTCCAAATAAAATTCTGAATATACATCATGACATTTTATGTTAGCATAAAAAATTTGCAAAGAAAAATATATTATTTGTGACCTGTGCAAAAAAGACAAAAAACAATCGCGTACAAAGTCATTTTGAAAATCCGGATTTGTCTTTTTTGCACAGCCCATAAAAAATGTCTTTTCTTCGCGAAACTTTTTGTGCTACCATAAAATGTCACCTAGTATATCCGAAAATTTTATTTGGAATTTTTTGACATTTTGAAAAATATTTTTTAGTAGTGGGTGCATCTAAACCTACGAGCCGATATGGATTTCCCGCTACAATGTGACTATCATAAGTCATAACTAGTATGTCTTGTTGGAAAAAATCTGATGTAGCATAACAATTAATGAAAAAAGAGAGGATAATAGTATCTACTATGTTATGGTATAATAGCACAAAAAATAAGATATTTTAATAGCAAATAAATCTTATACACATATTTATATTGAGATTCTACAAACAAATAAATGAGATGTGACTATGATACTATGCATTATAGAGGTAGTATCATACATTAATACTTCTCGCTGTGACTAGTACTACGTATAACATAAACTAGTAGCATTTGCATGTTACTAGTCTAACTTACTCCCCATTATAATCAGCCTAACATTCGCTAGCTAGGAATGATATTAGAATAAAAAAATTGGGTAGCTAGCTGTATATAAAACGGAAATCGTGATATTTTTCCATGGAAATGAAATCAGTCCAAATCTTTCTCCTTTCTTTTTCCGGCTACTTATTTTGTTTTGTAAGCCCCACACGCAGAGACCCAGAGAGAAAGCCGGCAGAGCTTTGTTGTTCTCGTCCTCTCGCTCGCCACCACGGCATCCCTCCATCAAACCCCGCTTCTCCCACATCTCAGATCCCATCCATCCAATTCCAACCCGATGCAGCCACTCCGATTGACCCCCCCGCTGCTGCAACGTTGAACCTTCACAGCGCCGAACGTGTCCGCCATGGTCGCAGACGCGCCGCCTTCCCCCTCCTCGTCGGCGATCTGGTCGCACCGCTGCGACGAGATTACCTTCGACCGCCTCCGGAAGGTACCGCCACCTCCCACCCAGCCCAACCCCTACCGAACTAGTACGTCGGATCTGGACGACTCCTGACCTGAGAGCTACCTGGGGCGGATCTGAGACATATTTCTGGCTGGGTCGTGGCAAGCGCTCGGGTGTGTAGCTTGGTTTTCCCTGAGGGGTTCATTTGATTGGTCCGTCTCCTATGCGATGAGCGTTCGCTCGAGTGGCCTGACTTGGATAACTTCTGCCCAATCAACTGGCGTAAGCTAACATTGGGTGGCTGGAGCAGCTAACTGTTCTGCTGACTGATTCCGGGCTGGAATATGTCGGAGGCCCAATTTACCCGAATATTACAATTGATCGGTTTGTTGTGTTTGGGCAATTGGATGAGTCGGATGGTCCTAGCGGACTGCAGTGATGGGAATAACATGATTATGTAGAGTATAATATTTCCACTTGATTAGGGCAATTGGGAACTCTGTCGCCGTTACTATCCCTCTTGGGCTATCTCAGTTGATTAACCCATAGGGTTTATGCCCAGCCACTCTTGTGCCTTCTATGTTAGCGTAAGATGACGGTTTTATTTATACGATAGGATTGGCCTCACCATTGTTTCCTGGGATCGCTATCTGCATTGGTCTACTGAAAGAAATAGTACCGAATAGTTTCATTCTACATTGGCTAGAATTAGTTCACCACCTAGAATAACTGAAATTTACCTTCTCAGTACAAACTACTGGATCTGCAGGTGGGGAAGTGTGTCTATTGGGTAGAAAATAGGGTTATCTTGCTCATTCTCCCTCTTATCTTAGTTTCTGTGCTAGAAATCAGATGATATGCATTCGTTCTAGGAATAGAGTTTGGGATGTAAGTGGCAGCAGCGTCCAACAAGCCCACATACGCAGCCCGCGAAAAAAGCTCAAGTGGCATGTGTGAACTACCGCTAATCTTAAGTGGCCTCAATGGACGAGCCGACCAAGGCCAGCGCGTTGTCTCCTGCCTATGCCCGCTTCCTCCCTTATGGCAGCCGACGGCCCGATGCGGCGACGCCATGCCTTAGTGGCGCTTCATCCTCTCCATCCCCGCTGGGGGCAGTAGCCTCCTCCCCCGTCTTTCTGGCCATCGTCTTTCTCGGTTTCGGCGCCGTTGGCGGAGTTGTAGCCGAGAATAACTCAGCGTCCCACCACCCCTTACCCTCTATGCGGCACCAGCTCCTGTTCTCCTCTCCCATGTTATTTTTCTACCGGATCTCTGTGATTTTTCCCTTCATGTTCGTGATACGAATGGTTCTGAATGTTTGCCCTTCAATAGAATATGTGCCCGCTTCACGGATGAGATAGGTTCGTACACAAGTATATGCATATGCTGATACTAATGGTGGAGGAAAAACCTTATGTTTGGAAGCACCCAGCACGAGAGTTTGTACGCTCCAAGGATGTGCACGAATAGAAGACTTTTTCTGCTTGGAGGCACCCAGCTACTAATGTTGGAATTCTACTTGTGCTTTCGGCAGTTCAGTTTTCAGTTTATCCAAATACACGAGAGATTGCATATATATGGAGAAAGTGCAGACCGCAGAGGTATCAGGCGCGAGGGAGCACAGAGTGCTTCGCCGTTGCGGCTTTTGCGACGCCACTTAGCTGCACGAAGCTGCTAAACTACACAAGTGGCAGCCACACAATCCGCGAAACTGGTATGTGCCGAAGCGGTGTCTCCGGTATTATCGAGCGGTTGTGCCATTTATCGCCATGGAATAGATCGACTCAGTTCCCCTTCTTTTCCGGTGCACTCGCTTTGTATCTCCTGAAGTAGAGTGAAGACAGGCATGCGATAAGAACAAATTTGATCCGCTATGTTCTCATTTCCTTCTTATCTCTGTTATATTCTTATGCTCAATAACTTCAGGTGATTGGAAGTCTGATGTTGAGAACACATTCCCTTAGTGTTCTTTTTGAAGCATTTACACGGCCACCACTCTTTGGTTCTCGCTGCAAATGTGACATTTAACTAGTCCACATTAAAATTGTGAAGGTGTTATATTTTACATTAAACTGGTTGTAGTTACAAGTCGATTTTGTTCAACTTATTACTTATTTTTCCTTTCAACTTTGTGAACCTTTAGTACCGGACTAGCTGTTTAATCATTACATGTCACTTCTTTCCACATTATCGATGTTATGCCAGTTCTAAGAATAATATTTTACCAGTGAACTGACCATTCTGTGTCTGTCAATTCACTTGTTTCAGTTCTGGAGTGCCCTGTCGCTTCAAGGACGCCATGCGCTCCTCAGAATAGATAAACAGACCCTCATCGAACATGCTCGCAAGAATCTATACTGTTCAAGGTGCAATGGGCTGCTCTTAGAAAGTTTCACACAAATTGTCATGTATGGGAAGTCAATGCATCAAGAAGGTTCAGGTGAACTAAGGAGTCTTGAGATTGAACCACATGATGTTCAGGACCCGTCAGTTCATCCTTGGGGAGGCCTTTCAACAACAAAGGACGGCATTCTAACTCTTATTGACTGCTTCATAAATACAAAATCTCTTCACGTACTCCAGAATGTAAGCCTTAACAGCAGCTATTTTTTTAATCCATAACCCTATGACAGATAGTTTTTTTCATGCCAGTTCTTTAATTGTGTATTTAGCAACTGTTTTGTGGTGGCCCTTGCCTGTAGCATGACTTTATGGGGCATATTTTTGGGTTCATTCAGGGGGTATTCAATTGATGCTAGATTAGGGTGCACTAATTAAACCATTCTGTATTTTGTTTTCCAATCAATTTGATGTTGTTTTAACTAGGTATTTGAGAATGCACGAACGAGGGAGCGTGATCGGGAGATGCTTTATCCTGATGCATGCGGTGGAGGAGGAAGAGGATGGATTAGCCCAGCTATAGCTAATTATGGCAGAGGGCATGGAACACGAGACACATGTGCTTTGCACACTGCGCGCCTTTCGTGCGACACTCTGGTGGATTTCTGGTCTGCATTGGGTGATGAAGCTAGATCATCTCTTCTACGGTTGAAGGAAGAGGATTTTACTGAAAGACTTATGCATAGGTGAGTGTTTCGGGAGTGCTGTCTGTTCAATACAGTTTTAGACGATATGTCAATGCTCGACGATCTGTCGATTCAGCATTTATTGTTGAACTGAGAATTCACCACATTTGTTTTGGCCCATGACTACTGGTAAAGGTTGTGCTACCATCACTGGAATTATATAGTGTATGGGTTTATAAGATTAGTTGATTCATTTACTTCTTGACATTGATTCATATATCCTTGAATGCAAGAAATACTGTTAGAGAGCATTCCCTGAAGGATTTCTATTTTTTGAAGTGTGTCCAATAAGGAAAAGCATCAGTTCATATATGTTTTCTCCAGTTGTGATGATACCATTGCATTGCTGAACTCGGAGATTCAAACCCTATACATTTTACATGAAAATTCTGTAGCATATAATGGCCCCATTAGAGCTATGTCAACTTGCTGAGTTGTGCCGTTTTGTATAGTTAAGTACCAGTTTTTCTTCTCTTATAATATTGCTTCAGTGGGGTAGCGACTTAAAAATAAGTTTGCTGTCTATGGAATATGCTGTAAAGCCTTTATTTCTTGTTCAAGCATGAGCATGTCTAAATGGTCTTTTCTGTTAGCAGAATATCAGTTTTCTTCTATTTAAATCGCTACAATCAGTTCTCTGTGTCAATAGCTACAGTATCTTATTCTCCTGACTTCATGAATTCATTTATGTTTTGGTTTGAGAAGTTCTAAATTCGACTGCATTTTCATTTTATATATACTGATGATTGTGAAGAGCGTAACAAAACTTGTTTACTTGTTTGGCTTCTACGATGCACATTTATTGTAATATTTAACAAACTCTTTTGATGGATTTTCTGTGCAACAGGTTCGACAACAAGAGGTTTTGCAGGGACTGCAGAAAGAATGTTATTCGTGAATTTAAGGAGCTAAAGGATCTGAAACGCCTACGTAGGGAACCTCGCTGTACTAGTTGGTTCTGTGTTGCAGACACAGCTTTCCACTGTGAGGTCAGGAGTCACATTCCCTTTTCAAGTGTGTACTGACTGATGATGCGTAGTTGCCTTGGCTAGTTAACAGCTGTTTTGTTGACAATTTGGTTTCGGAAAATTTAGGTGTTTGAGGATGCAGTTCTAGTGGATTGGCACCAAGATTTCTTGGAGCAAGATGGAGCTTATCATCATTTTGAATTGGGTTGGAACGGATGAAGGTAAAGCTGATATTCTAGAATTTGAAAATGTGGGAATGAGTGGCCAGGTCCACAAGAAAGGCCTCGATCTTGATCAGTATGAAGACTATTTTGTCACCTTGAGAGCATGGAGGCTGGATGGCCGCTGCACAGAATTCTGCGTGAAGGCCCATGCCTTGAAGGGCCAATCATGTGTTCACCGCAGACTAATTGTGGGGGACGGGTTTGTTACAATTACCAAAGGTGAAAGTGTTAGAAGTTTCTTTGAGCATGCTGAAGAAGCAGAGGAGGAGGATGTAAGTGGATCCTATTCTAGAGAATTAATAAGCATTCAAGTCAACGATGGTTTGCAACTTTGTAGTCTAATTCAGTGTCAAATGCATGAGCAGGAAGACGATGCAATGGACAGGGATGCGAATGATCCTGATGGTGATGGCATTAATCCACAGAAGCATGCTAAGAGCCCTGAGCTTGCAAGAGAATTTCTCTTGGATGCTGCGACTGTGATCTTCAAAGAACAGGTATGTGATTTATGGAAGTTCATAAGCAACAGTGAATGAGATCTGTCATTATATACCATCGCAATGTATTCAGTTATATGTTCCTAGATACACATTTTGTTTTCTGATGCGTGTTTTTTTATATCTACATGTTTTGGTAGGCTTTTTCTTGTCATAGTGCACTGGTATTTCTTCCTTGCACATTCTTCACTTCACAACTTGTGGCATATTTGAATAACCAGTGCAGCCAACTCTACCACAACATACACTTTACCTAGTGCACTGAACAGTTTTTATCTCTTGTCTATTAAAGTATGATGGTTATATTAGCAGCACAATTGGTGTTTCTTGTTAGCCAACATCTATGCATAGTTCTTTCCACTCTTCAACCAAAAATAATCATTGTCAGTGTAAAACATAGTCAACTAAATTGTTGAAATAATGTTTTGTTACAGTTCATTTTATTTTATGAAAGTCAGGCATACGCTTTAGTCTGAAGCATTGAGCTAATGCTACAACATTCTTTTCTTGTTTACAGGTTGAAAAGGCTTTCAGAGAAGGCACAGCTCGACAAAATGCACACAGTGTGTTTGTGTCTCTTGCATTGAAACTATTGGAAGAGCGGGTTCATGTTGCTTGCAAAGAAATAATTACATTGGAAAAACAGGTGCATATATATTAAGTACTATTGTAGATGTAGAGAAAGAAAGAGGGCAACATCTGGTAGTATTTGTCTGGTCTCCTTTGATATTATGCTAAATGCGACTCATCTTACAGACCAAGCTTCTTGAAGAAGAAGAGAAAGAGAAGCGCGAAGAAGAAGAACGCAGAGAGAGGCGGAGAGCAAAAGATAGAGAAAAGAAGCTTAGAAGAAAAGAAAGATTGAAAGAAAAGGGAAGAGATAAGGAAGAAACACCAGTTCAATCAAAATCTTATGATATCTTGCTGTCACCATTAAGCAACTCGGTAACACCAGGTGATTGCCAATCACCGGATATGCTCGACTCCAGATACTCAGCTAGCGAAGAGGAAGATAATGTTATCGCTGCAGAACATTTCTCTCCTGATACCTCTGTTGATCAATGCTTAAGCACCGAGACTGATGAGCAAAGCAATGAGCAATGCAGTACAGCAGCAGAATTCGTTCCCACAGATTGCAATGACTCTTTCATATGTGAGCAATCTAAATCAAGAAGAAAAATGAAATTTAGAAGGGACTCCTTCCAAGAACAGGCAACCAAATGTTGGTATGAAGACCGCCAAGATGACTCTGGGGACATTGTGACATTCACTGCCAATCAAGGGAGAGGATAAGGAGTACTGCTAGAGGCTGCAACTCCTCATTCAGCACAAATAGCCGAACAAGAGATAGGTACGAGTACAACCCCTAGTTGTGGCCATCAGGAAGATTACAGATATTATCCCTCAACAGCTAGACCAGTTAGGGAGATGAAGATGTCCAGGAAAACATTGCTTGAAAAGCCCAGGTTGCAGTACCGCAGGTGCTATCCATTGGACAGTTCCGTAGTCCCAAAAGGAAGCCGGGGTGGTTGTACGCCAAGCAAGAATGCAAGTCCAAGGCAAGTCTGGGAACCAATGGATGCAAAAAAGAAAGCTGGCTTAGGAATGCAAATGATGATTTTGAATCGGTTGATAATGCTGAACGATCGATCAGGTGAAGTGTTCTAAGGATACTAATACATGCCAGAAGCTTGGCACAGGGTTTGAACCACCTGCTGAGGCTTGTCCTGATAAGTCTGAGGAAGCTTGTAAGTCGGACACAGATCATCCATGCAATAAAGGAGACGAAACTCAAGCTGCTTACGGTGATGAACCTATTGTAGCGAACAAGCAAGACTCCTGCTTGACAAAAGATGCAGGTCAAATGGAAAAGTTAACCAGTTCAGATAGCTCGTCATGTCTAAGCGAGGGAGACATAGACAGCAGCATGAGCAGCTTGACCTCATTGAGTGCTCAGAACCCAGAATCCTCTTCTACTTCTGATTCAGAAGAATCTTCGGAAAGGAACAATAGCAGCCCAGGCGATCCGCCAACAAAGAGTGCTTCCCGTTCATTACTGGAGATGTGTGCAGGAAATGGTTTCAGAGAATATCAACCGAAAAGCATGCACCCTCCTGGTCGAAACCAATTTGGGTTCGGTATGGCTCCTTTCCAGGACCATGTGTTGCATCACCACAAGGTACATGCACCGCCGTACTCATCAACCTTTGTGGGATTCCACAGCCATCCCTTGTCAGTTACGACGAGTGGATACCTACCATATTCTCAGCCTGGCAACTTCTACCCCAGCCCAGTCGGATATGGTGTTGCTGGGAATCAATGTGTCGGCTTCTCAATGCAGTACAGCAATGTACATCCTTATTCAGGGCCACCTGAATTTGGTTATGTATCTGCACAGCCAGTCAATAAGCCTATTTTGACCTTCTGTGCCGTGCCACCAACCCCGGTATCTGTAAATGGAGCACCGGTGGTCATGAATCCATACATGCGGCAGCGCCGTATCTCAACCCCTGAATCGGAGCTTGTTGTTGCCCAAAATGGCTGTTCCGAGCACAATGCAGAACTGCGAGATGACAGCAAACCCTTCTCATTGTTCCAGTTTAACCTGCCAATAGGCCCTCCTGCCTCGGCGCTATCCAAAGACGGGCGGAGTGGAGGAGCAACAGCAATGAAACCACCAATGGCCCAAGCTCAGTCTTGCTCAAGGGAGGAGACAGATGTCAAGGAATACAACCTGTTCGCCGGAAGCAAAAACACTATACACATACCTTCGTTCATCTAGACAGACAGCAAACAAAATCGGCTATTATTTGTCACAACATAACACTTAGCGAGTGATTTGTACTCTCCGCAAACAGAATAATACCTCGAGGGTTTTTACCGCAGTCCCCTCGAATATTTATTCCTTCTCTTTCGATTTGGTTTGTGCCCTATGTGTGTAAAATTGGAAAAGATAGTGAGTGGTATAGCATCTGCATTTTTTATATAATCTGAGTTGGAAGTTTCCTTACAGTTTTTATGTAACTCCACGTAATTAGAGGAAGGGAGTTTGTTGTGTTGGTGTTCATATATTTGCCATATTTGTGAATACTTGGTGAAGAAATTTTGTTTTTTTTGGTTTTCCAAATGCTCTGATTTGGAGGTCATTAAAGATTTGTAAGTTTTAAATTTTGATTTGTTTGTAAGATGGCACAAATAGTGAAAGTTTTTTTTGTATGTTAATGTTGATATATTTATCGTATTTGTGAATACGGTGGTGGGAGAAATTCAAATTTGAAGCTGTGCAATGCTATTTTTTGGAAGGCATTTTTTTTTTGGAATTTTTGAATTTGAATTTCGGCAATCTGTCACGTAATGTTAGCATTTTTTGCGTGTAGTTATGTTGCTATGTTTTCATATTTTTTTTGGATGAGTATATTTGAATAGAAAATTCTTGCTGAATTAATATATTTGTTTTTCTTGGTGGATTTTGAAGGCATTTGAATGTTTTAAATACTTTTTTTTTTGTAATGGTCACATTCAATAAGTAGTCAATTCAGCACTTAGTACTGTTGCAGAATTATCTAAATACCGTAAAACAATACGTCTAAAGTGTTATAAATTATGTTAAGCATGTTCTATTTAGAATTTGATTTGTAGTTTCAATATATTGGTTTGGAATTTTTTTAACAGCTGTTTCCTAATATTTACATTTGTGGTACTTTTATGTTAATATTTTGAACCCATGATATAAATGGGTATCTGTATGTTGAATTTTTTTTTTGGCGATCGTTTTTTTGATGAATATTTTCAATTTTTTCTGGTGGATATAGTCGAAGCTACTGATTTCGCGGCATGTAGTAGTTTCGCAAAATGGTTCAAATATCGTAAAACAATATGTATAAAGTGTTTTAAATTATGTAAATCATGTTATATTTTAGAACTTGGTTTCCAAACATAGTGCCCTGGGAAATAATTGTAGAACAACTATTTCTCGATATTTACAATTGTGGTATTTTTATTTTTATTTATTTAAGCTCATGGTATAGATGGGTACTTGTATTTAAATGATTTAACAAACTCTATTTAAGTAGGATGGTTTGTACCAAAAAAAAAAATTCGGTCTACCATATTGAATGATATTACTGATGTTATTTCTGCTGATTTTATTTGACTATAGAAGAAATTTGTGAAATACATATTTTTGAAATGTCGTAAAAGTGTGAGCTGCAAATATTTAGCAAATTTGTGGCATAAGCAGTTAGAATTTTTTTTTACGTGCATGTTCATATATTTGTCATATTTGTAAATACTGTCGTGGCAAAAAGTTAAATTTGGAAATGCCCGCAGCAAAAAGTGGTTCAGAATCATATTGAATGATATTACTGATGTTATTTCTGCTGATTGTATTTGACTATAGAAGAAATTTGTGAAATACATATTTTTGAAATGTCGTAAAAGTGTGAGCTGCAAATATTTAGCAAATCTGTGGCATAAGCATTGAGCATTTTTTTTTCGTGCATGTCCATATATTTGTCATATTTGTAAATACTGTCGTGGCAAAAAGTTAAATTTGGAAATTCCCGCAGCAAAAAGTGGTTCAGAATTGAATGTATTGAATTTTTTTTAAAAAATAACATTTGTAAGTATCTGAAATTTTTACATTGTTAATAGTGAGAAAACATTCGTACGTGATTTCTTCTTTACGGTTTTTAAATGCTAAGGTTTGAAAGGCAGGTTTTTTCCCCATACTTGTGAATACCGCGGTGTAAATAATTGAAATTTGGAGGTGTAGACATTCGGAAGGTTTTCAGACTTTAATATGCTCAAATATGGTTTAATTTTGCCATAAATTTTTTATCTAGCACCATATTCAGAAGAAGCCATATTTGTGAGTATCGTAGTGTAAATAATTGAAATTTGGAGATGTGAACATTCAGAAGGTTTTCGGATTTTAATATGTTCAAATATGGTCTAATTTTGCTGTAATTTTCTTATTTAGCACCATATTGAGGGGAAGTATATTATGGTTATGTAGAAATGTTAACCAATGTGAGCAGTAATTTAAATTTGGAAATGGACGTATCCAAGAATATTTTTAGTGTTGGAAATTGTTGCAATTTTAAAAAAACGCACGCTTGAAAATGGTTCAGATTTCGAAGTTTGTTCAAACTGTAAAATTTTGCAGATAAGGTTTTTTTTACGTCAGTAAAATGATTAGATTTGGAAGACATTTAAAAATTTAAAGTATCCAAATTTGAAATTTCGTCGTATGTCGTAAGTAATTAGCATTTAATTTTATGATCACTCTGATATATCAATGGATATATTTAGTACAGTTTGAAAAATGTTCAAACACCATAGAACAATACGTATGAAGCGTTTTAAATTATCTAAAGCATGTTCTATTCTATTTTTGTGTTTTTTTTTCCAAAAGGAAAATACAAAATTCATATTTTGTAAGATGGCGTGAAGGTGTCAAATGAGTCTTTACGCATTATTTGAAAAAGTTAAGGTTTGAAATAGTTTTGGAAAGGTCATAAAGTATTTGAAATGAGTTGTTTGATTTTTTACAAATTGTTAGAAATTTGTCTGAATTTATTTGGAGTTGTATTTGGAAAGGTTTAAAAGATTAAAAAAACCAGAACAAAAAGTAATGGAAAAAAAGGACGTGCGGGCTGCACAGCAGGCAGGCCAGCCCAGCAGCCGGCCCGTCCCCGCAGCCCAGCCCACCGTGAAGTCACGATGACGCCACCGGGGCTCAGAGCGGCCGCGGCGGTACCGTCGACGCCGGCGGCGCGCTACCGCGAGGCGGGACGCGCGGGCGCGCGCGTTCGACGCGCCTCGACGCGAGGAGGCCGGGAGACGCCTGAAAGCAGCGGAGGACCCGAGCGCCGCGGCGACGAATCCGGCGAGCCACGGCCGTCCCTGGACGCGATCCGCGGGGAGGAGGTGGAGGGCGGCGCGGCGGAGCCCTCCGTGGCCGTGGATTTGGCCGGAGAGGCGCGAGGCGGCGGCGATGAGCGGCGGCGGCGGCGACCCGCGGCGTCGCGGGAGGGAGAGAGGAAGAAGGAGAGAGACAGTGCTCTGTTGTTGTTTTTGCAAAAAAGACCCTGTCGTTTCCGGATTTTACGGTTAGGTCCTTGCGGGCATTTTCTTCTCGTAAAACTGTGGAATGCGGGTTTGTTTTCTGGGTTTGTTAAGGGGCTTTTTGCAAATCTGTCATGGACGCGTTCTCTGGACCGTGCGATCGTCAGCGGACGGCCGGGATCAACTACTGTTCAACACTGTAGTTTTCTACAGTAACTACTGTAGCTGCTACAGTACAACGGGTGCTCTCAGGCCACGAAACGGCACAACTTTTATATATATATATACCGCGGGGAGGAGGTGGAGGGCGGCGCGGCGGAGCCCTCCGTGGCCGTGGATTTGGCCGGAGAGGCGCGAGGCGGCGGCGATGAGCGGCGGCGGCGGCGACCCGCGGCGTCGCGGGAGGGAGAGAGGAAGAAGGAGAGAGACAGTGCTCTGTTGTTGTTTTTGCAAAAAAGACCCTGTCGTTTCCGGATTTTACGGTTAGGTCCTTGCGGGCATTTTCTTCTCGTAAAACTGTGGAATGCGGGTTTGTTTTCTGGGTTTGTTAAGGGGCTTTTTGCAAATCTGTCATGGACGCGTTCTCTGGACCGTGCGATCGTCAGCGGACGGCCGGGATCAACTACTGTTCAACACTGTAGTTTTCTACAGTAACTACTGTAGCTGCTACAGTACAACGGGTGCTCTCAGGCCACGAAACGGCACAACTTTTATATATATATACTAGTTAAATTTTGGCGCGGGTGAAAAATTTGGAAATTATAATTGGAAATTTGTTATTAATAGATAAGTGACTTTTAAAATTATTGTTGGGAAATTATGCTTAAAAATTTGTGTCGGAAGTGCTTGTGTGGTCGAGAAATTTTTAAAACTTGTAGCGCACAAATTGCAGTTACTATTTTGTTTGACGTTGGCTTAAAAAAAGTATCGATGGGAAAGTACGTTTAAAATTCGTGTCAAAAATTATGAGTGCATGGAAGAAATGTTAGTTTTAAATTAAAAAAAATCATACCTTTTCATGTAACTATTATTAAAGTCCTGACAGTTGGAACCTTCACAATTTTTTTTGAAGGAACATATCTGAAAACAACTAAAAGGGTACTCATATTTTATAGCTAATAATACTCTATCGTATATGAGATCTAAATATCAGGGCTGCACGATGCAGATAAAACATATTGTTAAAAATGAACAAAGGAAAACATGATTATGTTGCTTAGGGAAAATATACACGAATGTTTGATACAAATTGGTATGCTCGAGATTCAATACATTTAACTCCTGTCGCCGCACTCGTGTGATTCGAAATGTCAGAATTTGTTGGACTTTTTTGTGTTTTGCAGTTTTTTTCCGAAAGAAATGGGTAAATATATGGAAAGCTAGTTGAACAGATGTTAGACAAAAATGGCCATTTATTTATTCATGTGTAAAGTTTGGGAAAAATGTAGTTTTGAAAAATTCCATAAATTTTAAGGGGAGCACAATGGGGTTTTTGGTGCATCTTTTATGTGAAAAATCTGGAAAGTCGTTATATTTGAAGTTTTTTTCATATATTGTTTCAATTATTTTGTGCATTTTTTTGTGTGTACATCTTTTTTCTGAGAAGTTTGGATTTTGGTAAATTTTTAGGGAACTTGATATTTTTCTTGAGTTATTTTGGACCGTAGAATGGAATATATAAATTTGCTGAACTTATTTGAAACTTTCAAATTTGAATTATGATCGTATGACGTGAATAGTCAGCGTTTATTGTTGTGGTCATGTTTATTTTGTTCGTCACATTTGTAAATAGCTTGGTGTATTTTATTTTGTTCGTCACATTTGTAAATAGCTTGGTGTAGGTAATTCAAATTTGGAAATGTACATGTTCAAAATGTGTTCAGATTTGAAGGTATCGAAGTACGGAGAAGATTTATATTTATGGATTGTTTGGTGTCCAAAAATTCGTGAAATAATTAGACTTAAAAGGCATCTAAAATTTTAGAATATTCAAATTTGTATGACGCGTTTCTGTGGCCAAATTCAAGTTTGGAAAGTGTCCACATTTTAAAATCGTGCAGATTTGTAAGTTGTTGAATTTGTATTTCAAAAATTACAGAAGGTTTTTTTAAGAAAGAAAAATAGGGAAAAACAGAAGAGGAAAAAGGGCCCAGCGGGCTACGCATCAGGCAGCCCAGCCCAGCAGACAGCCCAGCTACGCGGCCCAGGCCATCTGGGACGTCAGCGTGACGTCACCAGCGGCCGGCTCTGGCACGGCGGCGCGGACCTCGCCGGCGGCGCAGCAAAGCGACCTGGGGCGCGCGCGTGCGGCCGCGGGACACGCGCGGACGTGGGGCGCCTACAGATGGCGGCGCCGCCTCCTCTGGATCGTTGGAGCGGCGGATGCGGCCTGCGGACGCGGCGGAGGGGGCTGCGCGACGGCGGAGTCGATTTCGGTGACGGCGCGGCGTTTCGGCACGCGAGACTCGGCGGAGAGGGAGAGGCGAGGACGGCGCAACTCGCCGTGTGCGGTGATCTGGAGGGGAGGGCCGGAGCGGCGGGGGCGCGCGGCGGCGGCCGCTGCGATTTCCGGCCGCGCGCGCGAGGGAGAGGGGAGGGGGGGAAGTGGTGACATTTTTTTGCAGGAAGGACCTTCAGTTACGCGCAAATTTTATTTACATCCCTCGTAGCGTAGAGTTGCGGACTGCGGGTTATTTTGTCGATAAGTGTGGGGCTTTTATGCAAAAGCGTCATGGGGCGTGGACTGTGGACCGTTGGATCGTCGTTTGACGGATCGGATGGAGTAAGTGTAGACAGCTACAGTTATGAATAGTAACTGGAGAGACGCGGAGCGACGTGAGGGCTCAAATTTGCATCGCCGTAATATAGTTAGTAATATAACTTTTTTGGAAAACAAAAAAAATTTGGCAAAAAAAACTGTTCATATGGGGCCCACCCCCGCACTGTAGAACACTGTAGACTTCTACAGTGCGAGGGTGGGTGATAGCTCGTGGATTTGCACGTCTTTAATATATAGCTTTAATATATAGTAGTACGATGATGATGATGATGATGCGTGATGACGCAATGGTTTTACATGAAAATCAGCCCACCAGAACACACCACAATTCGGCGCCAAACCACTGGTCAGTACCAACATTGGTGAATTTTTCGCGTCAGTACTATTCTTGAGGCGACGAGCAACAGATGGCCCAAATGCTGCGTTTTAACACGTTTTAACCGTCTGCCAAGGTGGCCCCGCATGTCAGCGCTGACGTGGCCAAACGGCCGTTAGCCCGCTGCAGTCCGACCGCGCGGGCACGTTTGGTCAACACCGACCCGGTCGGAAGCGGACGAACCAGTTCACTCCACTCCTCTCTCTCTGCTCTCCCGCGCGTTCGGAGATGGACGACGCGGCAAATCCGGGTGGCGGCGGCGGGAGTGGCGGTTCCCACGGCGGCGGCGGCGGGAGTGGAGGTTCCCACGGTGGAGGCGGCTCGAGTGCTGGATCTGGAAGCGGCGGCGACGACCTGGACGAGCTGTGGCCGCCGCCGTCGCGACCATCGAGGGCGGCCACGCAGCTAGCTGAGACGTGGGTGGCCAATCCGGTGACGAGCGAGCAATGGACTTCAGGATTCGGCGGCGTCTAGTAAGCATCGACTCCATTTCCTCTGTCCCTGTTGATTTCGATTTAGGGTTAGGGTTCGAGGTAGAAATTTTGGGATTTAGGGTTAGGGTTTCCAGATTTCGAGCTTTCACTGAATGTCTTTATATTGCGTTGCTTTGTAGTTTCGATGATGATGTTTGGGAAGTGCGAATTCATTTCGATGGACTAGATAATTTGGAGAGGAAAATTGGCCGTGAAGATATCACCTACAGGAATATGTTAGCTCTGACTGAGACTCAGGGATACAGCATTAGAGATTCTATTTACTGCAGAAAGGGTGCTGGTTTGGAACTAGTTGAGAGTAATGCAAAAATATATGAACTGCTAGAGTTTTTCAATGCAAGCAAAGTTCTGAATTTAACTGTCAAGAGGGGCAGAGCTGCTGCTGTAATGAAATGCGACAGAGGTCCATCATCTGAGGCATCATGTGCTGCTGCATCACGTAGTTTGATTCAGTACACAGACCCAGTTGTGTATGATCTGAGATCACCTCCTGTTTATGTTGTTGATGATGAAGGATGTGTATTAGAAACTGAAGGAGGAACTGTAGGCAGTCAAGCTAACCCATATGTCTGCACACAAGAAAGCATCAATGTTGACAAGGGGACGGTAGTAGAGGTGCCAAATGATGCATATAATAGCTCTGATTCAGACTTTGACATGGGAGATGAGGAGGAATTTGTTTGAATGGAAGAAATTAGGAACAAGGAAGATGAAGAAATTGCTCAGAAGATCGAGGAGATGAGGAGGAGGAAAGAGGACCCCCTTCTGCACCATGAAGGTGATACTGATATAGAGGATCTATTTGTAGTCGAAGATGAACCAGCTACTCAACAGTGGAGTGAAGCAGCACCTGAACCAGAGAAGAAGAGACGCAAGAAAGTTAGACCAGGCCCCACTGTGAGGTCTCACTCCGGTGTTGTTATTGATGCGCCAGTGGACTACATTCCCTCAGCAGATGAAGATGAAGATGGTTTTTTAAAAGACAGTGATGATGATGGTTTCGAACCACTATCATGGGTGCTACCAAAGAGAGGAAAGAGTAGAGCAAAGAAGCGGCCAGCAAGAAAGTGGTATGATGAGAGGAGGTTGCAGGCACATGAACAATTGTGTTTGAAAATGTGCTTCAGAGATGTGCAACAATTTAGAGATGCATTGATTGGTTTGCACATAGCTCAAAGTAGGGATTATGTTTACCACAGGAACGATGGTGGTAGAGTTTCTGTCCAGTGCATCCATGAGAACTGTCCTTTCCACGCGGTGGCATCAGTGATAAAAGGGGAGAAGACCTTTGTCATCAGAAAGATGTACATTGAGCATACCTGTGGGACAACAACTAAAAGGAGTAGGGTGAGTTCGAAATGGTTGGCCCATACCTATGAAGGTATGTTTAGATCAGATCCAACAACCAATATTGTTTCTCTGCAAGATGCTGCTAGGCAACAGTTTGGTATTGAGGTGCCCAATATGATGGCCTACAGGGCAAAAAACAGAGCTCTTGACGCAGTGTTAGGTGATCACCAAGAACAGTATGTTAGGCTAAGAGATTTTGCACAAACTGTCATTGATACTAACCCTGGCAGTAGGGTAATTGTGCAAACTGTCACACATGCACCAACTCAAGAGAATCCACATCCTGGACCCAGTTTCCATGGTTTGTTTTTCTGTTTGAATGGACCAAAAGAGGGATTTTTGAAAGGCTGCAGGCCCTTCATAGGTGAGAGACAGTGTGAACAATTGTCTTTGTGTAATTAGTTCTGTGCATCATTTACTAGTGGCTAACTTGTTGTGTATTTTGCAGGTTTGGATGGATGTTTCATTAAACTAACCACTGGTGCTCAAATACTTGCTGCAACAGGCAGGGATGGGAACAACAACATGTTTCCTATTGCCTTTGCCATTGTACCCAAAGAAGACACAGTCAATTGGTGCTGGTTTTTGACCAGTTGAAGTATGCTCTTGGTGGATTAGAAGGCCAGTTTGGACCGTATACAATTATGTCTGACAGGCAGAAGGTACACACATTTAGCTCACTGTTTTAATTTCGACATGTTTTAGTTTCTGATTTACATTTTGCTCACTGTTTTGGACCAATTCGACATGTGTAAATTACATTTAGCTAACTGTTTTGGACCAATTCGACATGTTTAAATTACATTTAGCTAACTGTTTTAATTTTGACATGTTTCAATTTCTGAATTACATTTAGCTCACTATTTTCTTTCATACTATAGGGCCTGATAAAAGCAGTGGGTCAAGTATTTCCTAACAGCCCTGTCCGATACTGCTTGAGACACATTTATGCAAATTTTCAAACTGCCGGGTTCAGAGGGGAAGATCTAAAGAAGTGCATGGATGCTGCTAGTTATGCATTTCATAAGGACCAATTTAATTTTGCAATGGATAATTTGAAGGCAGAGAGTGAGGAGGCATGGAAGTGGCTGAGTGCAATCCCTCCTGGAACATGGGCTAGGCATGCTTTCGACACCAATTGCAAGACTGACTTGGTTGTAAACAATCTCAGTGAGGTATTCAACAGATACATCCTAGATGTGAGGAAGAAACCAATACAAACCATGCTTGAAGGGATTAAAAACAAGATGATGCCTAGGTTTCATGAGAAGAGGGAAGGAGGAGCAAAAGCTAGATGGGAGATCACTCCTCACTACGCTGAGAAGCTCGAATTAGCAAAAAAGTACTCTAGGTTCTGCACTCCTAGGATCTCTAGCACAGATTTGTGGCAAGTCACTAATAGAAAGGGTGACCAAACACTTGCAGTTAATCTAGCTGCAAGAACATGTGGTTGCAGGAGATGGGATGTTACTGGGCTCCCTTGTCACCATGCGTGCAGTGCTATCATCAAATCAAAACAGTGCCCTGAGGATTTTGTCAGCCCATTCTTCAAGAAAGCAATGTACCTTGAAGCTTACAAGCATGTCATCTACCCAGTGCCCGGGAAGCATGACTGGAGTAGGACAGATACTCCTGATATTGTCCCACCTGTCTTCTTCATCAACAGAGGCAGAAGGCAAGAGAAGAGAAGGAAGGGGAAGTTCGAGAAGCCAAAACCTAAAGAAACTTCAAGGATGGGCACCATAACCTGCTCGAACTGCAAGCTGCAGGGACACAGATACACAAGCTGCAGTAAGGAATTGAGGCCTGATTTGGTTATTAGGAAGAACAACAATGTGGTAAGTTTGAACCTCTTCAGAAATCTGTCATGTTTTGATTTGCTCAATTTGTTGAATGCATATCTCATCAGTTCAAATTTGCCTATGCAACAGGCAAAGCCGAGCAACACCACGTACTGCTGCTGCACCCTCTGCACCAAGTACTGCTGCACCCTCTCCACCATCTACAGCAGGTGCAAGATCTTCTACAACTACAAGGTCTTCTACAACACCAAGTACTGCTGCTGCTGCACCATCCTCTGCACCAAGGTCTTCTACAACACCACCTTCTGCTGCTGCTGCTGCAAGGTCTTCTACAGCACCACCTACTACTGCTAGATCATCGTTCGTTGCTCCAAGAACCAATACTGCAAGTGTGCGCAACTACAACAGTGCACAAGCACATGTGCCCAGGTACCAAAGAACCAACACATGGAAATATTTCAACTGTGGCTTCCAAGCAGATGGAGATGAAGGAGCTGGCCCTTCTGGCAACTAAAATTGTCATTGTCCGGGCTGTTGGACTGTAATTCCAGAAACTTGACTGGTTATTTTGGTGAAATGTTGTGTTGTAATTCCACAAACCCCTAAACTTGTTGGTTAACACAACTGGTGATGCTTTTGGTGATGCAGAGTGTTGTAATGGACATGTACTTTAAATTCATGCCTTACCACTGCTGTTGGTTGGTACCTCATCTTGTAATGATCTTGTAATGGTTGGTATCTTATGGATGTTTTAATGAACTTGAGATGGTTCGTATCTGATGTTCTTATTCATGCCTTACTTCTGTCATTTTTCTGTCATTTCCAAGGATTATGAGTCGATGAGTCCCAACTTGTCGCTGGGGTACCGACAAGTAGACAAGTCGCACGACTAGTCGAGGTTTTTGCTTGGAACACAAGTACCGACAAGTAGACAAGTCGCATGACTAGTCGTGACTAGTCACAACTTGTCGCGACTAGTCGAGGTTTTTGCTTGGAACACAAGTACCGACAAGTAGACAAGTCGCACGACTTATCTTGACTTGCCGAGCGACACTTAATCCTTGGTCATTTCTAGTTCAGTCATTTTTCGGTCATTTCTAGTTTCAGTCATGTTTCTGTCATTTTTATGTCATTTCTAGTTTCATTTTTCTGTCATTGTACCAAACACATGAAGTTCTACTCACTCTCAACATGTTTTACTCACACATAATCCACATTGGATTATGTGTGAGTAAAACATGTTGAGAGTGAGTAGAACTTCATGTGTTTGGTACAATGACAGAAAAATGAAACTAGAAATGACATAAAAATGACAGAAACATGACTGAAACTAGAAATGACCGAAAAATGACAGAAAAATGACTGAACTAGAAATGACCAAGGATTAAGTGTCGCTCGGCAAGTCAAGATAAGTCGTGCGACTTGTCTACTTGTTGGTACTTGTGTTCCAAGCAAAAACCTCGACTAGTCGCGACAAGTTGTGACTAGTCACGACTAGTCGTGCGACTTGTCTACTTGTCGGTACTTGTGTTCCAAGCAAAAACCTCGACTAGTCGCGACAAGTTGTGACTAGTCACGACTAGTCGTGCGACTTGTCTACTTGTCGGTACCCCAGCGACAAGTTGGGACTCATCGACTCATAATCCTTGGAAATGACAGAAAAATGACAGAAGTAAGGCATGAATAAGAACATCAGATACGAACCATCTCAAGTTCATTAAAACATCCATAAGATACCAACCATTACAAGATCATTACAAGATGAGGTACCAACCAACAGCAGTGGTAAGGCATGAATTTAAAGTACATGTCCATTACAACACTCTGCATCACCAAAAGCATCACCAGTTGTGTTAACCAACAAGTTTAGGGGTTTGTGGAATTACAACACAACATTTCACCAAAATAACCAGTCAAGTTTCTGGAATTACAGTCCAACAGCCCGGACAATGACAATTTTAGTTGCCAGAAGGGCCAGCTCCTTCATCTCCATCTGCTTGGAAGCCACAGTTGAAATATTTCCATGTGTTGGTTCTTTGGTACCTGGGCACGTGTGCTTGTGCACTGTTGTAGTTGCGCACACTTGCAGTATTGGTTCTTGGATCAACGAACGATGATCTAGCAGCAGTAGGTGGTGCTGTAGAAGACCTTGCAGCAGTAGCAGCAGAAGGTGGTGTTGTAGAAGACCTTGGTGCAGAGGATGGTGCAGCAGCAGCAGTACTTGGTGTTGTAGAAGACCTTGTAGTTGTAGAAGATCTTGCACCTGCTGTAGATGGTGGAGAGGGTGCAGCAGTACTTGGTGCAGCAGTACTTGGTGCAGCAGCAGTACGTGGTGTTGCTCGGCTTTGCCTGTTGCATAGGCAAATTTGAACTGATGAGATATGCATTCAACAAATTGAGCAAATCAAAACATGACAGATTTCTGAAGAGGTTCAAACTTACCACATTGTTGTTCTTCCTAATAACCAAATCAGGCCTCAATTCCTTACTGCAGCTTGTGTATCTGTGTCCCTGCAGCTTGCAGTTCGAGTAGGTTATGGTGCCCATCCTTGAAGTTTCTTTAGGTTTTGGCTTCTCGAACTTCCCCTTCCTTCTCTTCTCTTGCCTTCTGCCTCTGTTGATGAAGAAGACAGGTGGGACAATATCAGGAGTATCTGTCCTACTCCAGTCATGCTTCCCGGGCACTGGGTAGATGACATGCTTGTAAGCTTCAAGGTACATTGCTTTCTTGAAGAATGGGCTGATAAAATCCTCAGGGCACTGTTTTGATTTGATGATAGCACTGCACGCATGGTGACAAGGGAGCCCAGTAACATCCCATCTCCTGCAACCACATGTTCTTGCAGCTAGATTAACTGCATGTGTTTGGTCACCCTTTCTATTAGTGACTTGCCACAAATCTGTGCTAGAGATCCTAGGAGTGCAGAACCTAGAGTACTTTTTTGCTAATTCGAGCTTCTCAGCGTAGTGAGGAGTGATCTCCCATCTAGCTTTTGCTCCTCCTTCCCTCTTCTCATGAAACCTAGGCATCATCTTGTTTTTAATCCCTTCAAGCATGGTTTGTATTGGTTTCTTCCTCACATCTAGGATGTATCTGTTGAATACCTCACTGAGATTGTTTACAACCAAGTCAGTCTTGCAATTGGTGTCGAAAGCATGCCTAGCCCATGTTCCAGGAGGGATTGCACTCAGCCACTTCCATGCCTCCTCACTCTCTGCCTTCAAATTATCCATTGCAAAATTAAATTAGTCCTTATGAAATGCATAACTAGCAGCATCCATGCACTTCTTTAGATCTTCCCCTCTGAACCCGGCAGTTTGAAAATTTGCATAAATGTGTCTCAAGCAGTATCGGACAGGGCTGTTAGGAAATACTTGACCCACTGCTTTTATCAGGCCCTATAGTATGAAAGAAAATAGTGAGCTAAATGTAATTCAAAAATTGAAACATGTCAAAATTAAAACAGTTAGCTAAATGTAATTTAAACATGTCGAATTGGTCCAAAACAGTTAGCTAAATGTAATTTACACATGTCGAATTGGTCCAAAACAGTGAGCAAAATGTAAATCAGAAACTAAAACATGTCGAAATTAAAACAGTGAGCTAAATGTGTGTACCTTCTGCCTGTCAGACATAATTGTATACGGTCCAAACTGGCCTTCTAATCCACCAAGAGCATACTTCAACTGGGTCAAAAACCAGCACCAATTGACTGTGTCTTCTTTGGGTACAATGGCAAAGGCAATAGGAAACATGTTGTTGTTCCCATCCCTGCCTGTTGCAGCAAGTATTTGAGCACCAGTGGTTAGTTTAATGAAACATCCATCCAAACCTGCAAAATACACAACAAGTTAGCCACTAGTAAATGATGCACAGAACTAATTACCCAAAGACAATTGTTCACACTGTCTCTCACCTATGAAGGGCCTGCAGCCTTTCAAAAATCCCTCTTTTGGTCCATTCAAACAGAAAAACAAACCATGGAAACTGGGTCCAGGATGTGGATTCTCTTGAGTTGGTGCATGTGTGACAGTTTGCACAATTACCCTACTGCCAGGGTTAGTATCAATGACAGTTTGTGCAAAATCTCTTAGCCTAACATACTGTTCTTGGTGATCACCTAACACTGCGTCAAGAGCTCTGTTTTTTGCCCTGTAGGCCATCATATTGGGCACCTCAATACCAAACTGTTGCCTAGCAGCATCTTGCAGAGAAACAATATTGGTTGTTGGATCTGATCTAAACATACCTTCATAGGTATGGGCCAACCATTTCGAACTCACCCTACTCCTTTTAGTTGTTGTCCCACAGGTATGCTCAATGTACATCTTTCTGATGACAAAGGTCTTCTCCCCTTTTATCACTGATGCCACCGCGTGGAAAGGACAGTTCTCATGGATGCACTGGACAGAAACTCTACCACCATCGTTCCTGTGGTAAACATAATCCCTACTTTGAGCTATGTGCAAACCAATCAATGCATCTCTAAATTGTTGCACATCTCTGAAGCACATTTTCAAACACAATTGTTCATGTGCCTGCAACCTCCTCTCATCATACCACTTTCTTGCTGGCCGCTTCTTTGCTCTACTCTTTCCTCTCTTTGGTAGCACCCATGATAGTGGTTCGAAACCATCATCATCACTGTCTTTTAAAAAACCATCTTCATCTTCATCTGCTGAGGGAATGTAGTCCACTGGCGCATCAATAACAACACCGGAGTGAGACCTCACAGTGGGGCCTGGTCTAACTTTCTTGCGTCTCTTCTTCTCTGGTTCAGGTGCTGCTTCACTCCACTGTTGAGTAGCTGGTTCATCTTCGACTACAAATAGATCCTCTATATCAGTATCACCTTCATGGTGCAGAAGGGGGTCCTCTTTCCTCCTCCTCATCTCCTCGATCTTCTGAGCAATTTCTTCATCTTCCTTGTTCCTAATTTCTTCCATTCAAACAAATTCCTCCTCATCTCCCATGTCAAAGTCTGAATCAGAGCTATTATATGCATCATTTGGCACCTCTACTGCCGTCCCCTTGTCAACATTGATGCTTTCTTGTGTGCAGACATATGGGTTAGCTTGACTGCCTACAGTTCCTCCTTCAGTTTCTAATACACATCCTTCATCATCAACAACATAAACAGGAGGTGATCTCAGATCATACACAACTGGGTCTGTGTACTGAATCAAACTACGTGATGCAGCAGCACATGATGCCTCAGATGATGGACCTCTGTCGCATTTCATTACAGCAGCAGCTCTGCCCCTCTTGACAGTTAAATTCAGAACTTTGCTTGCATTGAAAAACTCTAGCAGTTCATATATTTTTGCATTACTCTCAACTAGTTCCAAACCAGCACCCTTTCTGCAGTAAATAGAATCTCTAATGCTGTATCCCTGAGTCTCAATCAGAGCTAACATATTCCTGTAGGTGATATCTTCACGGCCAATTTTCCTCTCCAAATTATCTAGTCCATCGAAATGAATTCGCACTTCCCAAACGTCATCATCGAAACTACAAAGCAACGCAATATAAAGACATTCAGTGAAAGCTCGAAATCTGGAAACCCTAACCCTAAATCCCCAAATTTCTACCTCGAACCCTAACCCTAAATCGAAATCAACAGGGACAGAGGAAATGGAGTCGATGCTTACTAGACGCCGCCGAATCCTGAAGTCCATTGCTCGCTCGTCGCCGGATTGGCCACCCACGTCTCAGCTAGCTGCGTGGCCGCCCTCGATGGCCGCGACGGCGGCGGCCACAGCTCGTCCAGGTCGTCGCCGCCGCTTCCAGATCCAGCGCTCGAGCCGCCTCCACCGTGGGAACCTCCACTCCCGCCGCCGCCGTGGGAACCGCCACTCCCGCCGCCGCCACCCGGATTCGCCGCGTCGTCCATCTCCGAACGCGCGGGAGAGCAGAGAGAGAGGAGTGGAGTGAACTGGTTCGTCCGCTTCCGACCGGGTCGGTGTTGACCAAACGTGCCCGCGCGGTCGGACGGCAGCGGGCTAACGGCCGTTTGGCCACGTCAGCGCTGACATGCGGGGCCACCTTGGCAGACGGTTAAAACGTGTTAAAACGCAGCATTTGGGCCATCTGTTGCTCGTCGCCTCAAGAATAGTACTGACGCGAAAAATTCACCAATGTTGGTACTGACCTGTGGTTTGGCGCCGAATTGTGGTGTGTTTGCGTAATTTCCTCGAATTTCGGGCTTCTCTCCCACTGCTCCCCACTTTCTCTTCAACCTCTCTCCATGTAAGATCAAGTGGACGTCGAACGAGCTCGACTGCAGTGCCTTTTAGACGCATTTGGGTTATCATGTTTGAGGTTTTTTCCATCAATCTTGGTTTTCACATTTGGGGATTTATCGATTTGACACATTCACAGGTTTTTTGATCTCACATGTACATTGCCATTTTCTTTTTTTGAAGCTCTTTCCCGGGGTACCGAAGGATATGGATGACCTTGGAATGACTCTGAAGCAAACGGACTGGCGATGCAGGTGCACTGAAATCCCGCGTAGCTTTGTGTCCGTGCGGTATGATGTCGCCAGAGGAAACCGGTCACAAGTTCCATGAGTAAAGTGACGAGAACACGCTCTGCGATTTCGTGCACTGGATTGATCCAGGGCACCACTCAACGTTGTTGCGGGCCGCATTAATCTAGCAGTTGCGGCATGTCGAAAACACCGAGTGTAAAAAGATACCAGGCAGATGAAGGCGCAGTGCAAAATGGTACTACCTCTTTTCCATAATGTAATCCTTTTTAACTAAAACTAGCTTGCTAAAAAGTTTTACATTGTGGAACAGAGGGAGTAGTAGCAAGAGTACACACAATCATCACACGGTAATTCAAGCTTCCAATTTAGTCACATCACTCAACAATAAGATGATAATCATCAGGAAAAAATAAAGAAGAAATCAAAAGCCTCAATTTGTCTTAGTAGCAAAATTTTGGCAACATATTCGCCACCAATCGCCGAATCAGGCGCTAGCCTCTTCCCCAAATCGCATGAAGACGATGGGGAAAAAAATCCCCTACGAAACAGAGCCGGCTGGGTCTCACCCGGCCGGTCGGCCATCTCAACGGTGCGCCGTGACGAGCGTCTCGATGAAGCGCAGCCCGTCGAACCGCGGCGCGAACTTGTCTTCCCCGCGGCTCTCCCCCATCGACGGCGAAGATTTCTGCGAAAAGCAGCGAGAAGAACAAATCAGTCACGACACCGCCGTGATCCCAAATCAAATAAAGACTTTTTTTTTTTGGAATGGAAGGGGATTCTTTGGTTGGCGGGAGGGGATTGGGGGTCCAGGCGATTGAGGAAATTCGTGATCCGCGCGGCGCGTACCTGTTCCCGGAAGAGGAAGCCGTCGCATCTGCCGGCGACGACGGTTGCAGCCGGCACCGTCGGCGCGCAGTCGCACGCGAGGAGCTCGGCGCCGGAGGCCACGGCGACGGCAGCCGCAGACGCGACGGCGGCGGCGACACCCCACATCATCGCCGATCCAATCCTACTCGTCCCGGCAGGCTGGTCGGCGGGTGGCTGGCTGGTAGGGAGGCGTGGACGCTGGCGGCTGTTTGGCAGTCTGGAAACGTAGGCGACGGCTAGCCGCGTATTTTATATACCGGAAAGCGCCGGATTTAGTGTGCGGAATTTAACCGGATTGGAAAACTGCAGCCGCGTCCTGGCGGGGCCCGCGCTGTCCGTGGGTGATTTTAATTTTTTGGGTGTTGTCTGTTTCTGGTTCACACACCAATTTCGTTTCCATCTCCTCATGAATCCATTCCAACGTCACTGGACCGCGTAAGGTTGTCTCCTCCTCCTCCTTTTCCTCGACAACGACATTTGCTCTCCTCTCACCACATTTTGAGTTCACATTACAACCCTCTAATCTAGTTTGGTTCGTAAGATTACCCCCAAAGAGCATCTCCACTCGTCGCCCCCGAAGCCCCCCCCCCCCCCCCCAAAAGGCCTTTGGGGCACGCCGAGCGAAAAACGGCTTCCACTCGCGCATTCCAAAGGCCCGTTTCGTCCGGACATGACCCAAGTTTCGTCCGGCGCTACCAGCCCAACCCCGCGCCGTGGGGGTCGTGTTGGTAGCGCTGGACGAAACGAAAACGCGCGCGGACCCTTCCTGTCATAGAGAGAGGTGAAAAGCGTGCCAAATTGCCATTTTCCCCTCCCGCCGTTTCGCCCTCTTTTCCCTTTCCCCTCCCGCAGCCAGCCGATGGAAGATGAGGAAAGGGTCGATGATGGAGAAGAGGACGAGGTCGATGATAAAGATGAAGATGGCGGCGAGGTGGTGGCCGACGAGAGCATGGATCCGCCAGGAGGGGAGAAGAAAGGCAGCCGAGGCATTAGTTGGAAGGGCAAGGAGGACGAGTGCTTGGTGTACTCTTGGAAGGCGGTGAGCATGGATCCAATCACCGGCGCCAATCAAACCAGTGATTCATATTGGAAGAGGATAAAAACTGAGTTTGATGAGCGCAAGTTCACCAAGGAATACAACAAGGTTTTCATGGACCGCAATCAAAATGCCCTTTCACATAGGTGGGGAATCATTCAAAAGGTTGTCAACAAGTTCCATGGTTGTATGGAGAACATTCTTGCAAGGCCCGAGAGCAGCAAATCATCGACGGACCAAGTAAGTTCGAGCCGCCTTCTCTATGTTCACATTTGATCGCCGGCTAGAGAGTAATGCACATGTTTTGCTTTCTTGCATTGCTAGTTCATCGACGCCCTCGCATGGTACCGGGAGATGAACAAGAAGGAGTTCCATTTGATGCATTGCTTTTGGAAGCTCCAAAACTGCGAGAAATGGAAGAAGCTCCGCTTGGCATTGAAGAAGGGCAGCTCGGGCGAGGTGACTGAACCTAGATTGGCGTCGGAGGGACGGCCGGTGGGGAACAAAAAAGCCAAGGCGGCAGCTGGCTCGAAGAAGACGCATGCATCCATCGACAAGTTGGTCGCCGATGTCTCCAAGAACTCCAACAAGAGGCACGTCGCCAATGATGCAAGGTGGGCGACGCTGATGGAGAAGACGAACATGAAGCTGGAGCTCGAGAAGTCCAAGGTCGCCGTGAAGAAAAGGCGCGAGGATTTCATGATCCTCGCGGCCGACGTCTCGTCCCTGGATCCACAGGCGAAGGCGGCATGCAAACTGCTGCGCTCGGCGATCTTCCAAGAGATGGGCCTTGCACCACCCTCGGCGACGACGTCCTCGATACCAGCCACGGCATACTCGGCGCCCACGGCGACATCCATGGTCCCAGGTGACGAGACCAACGGCGAGGGCTTCCTCGACGGCACCCCCCGCGAGGGCTTCCTCGACGACGACAACTTCGACATGACCGCCTGATTTCGCTCCCGGCGAGGGCGCCGCGCACCATGCGTCTCTTTTTTGTGATGGCCTAGACTTTGAGCTTGTGTGACCTATGAATTTGTGTGGCATAGATTTTGAATTTTTGTTGCCAAGACTTTGATCAATTCTCACAATTTGAATTTGCAAAAAAAAATGCTTTGGGGCGTCTGTTTGGAGGCGGCAAGTGGGGAGAGGGCGCGCCCAAACGCGCCGTTTGGTCCGGACGCCGCCCAAAGCACTCGCCGTCTCAAATCCGGACGCGTTTTAGGTGCCGCGAGTGGAGATGCTCTAAGTCACAAAACTGTCTAAAAAACACCCCATGTACTTATTTAGCTGGTTTTGGCCTAGACATCAACGTCACATCATATGTTTCTCTCCCATCCAGCCATATCACGTAGAAATGTGTCCCCAAATCAATATCTGATGATTTTATTCCTTGTAGCATGTCGTCCACTGGTTGTGTTCCAATGCCGCCTTTCTCGTCATTAGAGCATCTCCAATATCTTACCTAAAAAAGCCTTCAATAGCCAAAAACTTCTTTTGATATTGGGGAGTTAAAACAGCTCCAAGAGCATAATTAAAAGTGGTACCAGACCCATGTTTTTTGGTTGATGACCCAAAAATTTAGCTTAGAATTGGCATATATATGCATTTCTAACCAATGACTCAAAACTGGAAAAAAGAAGGCGGGAAGGATCAACCGCCCATTTTGAAAATTTCACCTGGCCGACACCGCAGCCATCCCCTCCGCCTCCGGTCACCGGCGTGGCTCCTTTAGCTCGCACACGCCCCTCCTCGACCCCCGCCGCCCATCTCACGGCCGGAATCGCTCCTGTCGTGGTGGTATCACGGCAGATGCCATAGGATGACTTAAGTTGGGGCCGATGGACGCTGGTGGAACCGGGGAGGGATAGCGCGCTAAGGAGCGCACACGGAAGACACAAACACACACACGATCTACCCAGGTTCAGGACCCTCGTGAGGAGGTAAAACCCCTACTCCTGCCTGTCTGTCTCAATAAAACGGGATATCAAGCATACACAGGTGCTCCTCGAGCTGTATGTTCTCTGCAATGGCGATGCACTCAGGAAGAAGAAGGAAGCTACGGGGGAAAATGTCTCTCTGCCCGTCGTCGTCCCTCACGCAGGAGGGGGAAGGGCTCTTTTTATAGCCTAGCCCGAGCTACGATCTTGTCTCCGTACCGGCACTGTAGCCATGTGCGTCTGCATCAGCACCTCGGTCATGATTGTGTCCTCTGCCACTGACAGGACGTGGCCTGCCCATGTCTCGTACTCTGTTCGCACGTACGCCCGTGGTCAGCGGTAGGTGTGACCGGTCACCTCGTACCCGCGCCATACCGCATGCCATGCTCCCGTGTCAGGCGGGATGTGACCTTTGCATTGACTTCCAACCGGCATAAGGCGCCTCTTCTCTTTAACCCGGCATGGGTATGCCGGACTCCCCTTCCTTATTTATCCTACCCTGCACATAAGAGAAGACACAAAGATACCGACATTCGTATGTCGGTCAGTATATGTCGGTTTGTACCAGCATCATATCCTGGCCCCTTCTGGGCCTGATTATGTCGGTCAGCATATGTCGGTTTCATATGTCAGTCAGCACCAACATCATATCCCGGCCCCTTCTGAGCCTGGGTATGTCGGTCAGCATATATCGGTTTGCACCAGCATCATATGCCGGCCCCTTCTGGGCCTAGTTATCTCGGTTTCACTGTACCTTGGTCCACTCTTGGACATAATTTATACCATACCTTGACCCTACCCTGGGGTAGCCCCCCGACATTAGTCCCCGAAGCTGGTGCGGTCCTGCAGACTCGGATGAAGGGCCACACCAGGTTTACATAACCAACCAACTTGGCCAACTATCCGACATATCTATGTTGGTCCAACTCTAACATCAGGAACCAAACCTCCAACCACTTTCGACATCTGCCCTTATGTCGGTTTCTCCGACACAAGAAGATTTCCTCGATCTTTTCAAAGATCTCGCCATTGCACGAGGCAGAAAAACGCTGCGCGTCGCCTAGGTTCCGGTGCACGGACAGACATGCCTCTGCGCGCATGCCACCCACGTCACGCGAGCCCCACGAGCTGTCACATCCCCTGCGCACTTGAGTGCTTTGACCGCACAGGCGTGCCCATTACCGCACGGCTCCTCGATTCTCGCGCCAATAACCGCGCCATTAACCACGCCCTGTGCGGTTTCCACTTTGCGGCCCACTATGTGGCCGAACGTGCGGCCGTTTTTACCACAAACCACGTAGATCGTGCGCAGTTAATCCGCGCGGCGGTTGCGGGGATCGTGCGCGGTAATTTTGCTAACCGCACACATCCCACGCCGATAAATAGGGGAGCGGGGGCAACCCTCCTCTTCTATCTTTCACCTCTCTCTTCTTCCTCTTTCCCGTTCCTCCGCGCCATCGCCGCCGCCGCGCAGAGCTCTCCACCACCGCACGATGTCGGAGTTCTTCACGCCGCCGCCGAGCCAAGATCGCCGCCGGCACGGCCTGCGCTCCTTGCCTCGTGCCGCCGCCGCACCTACGGTAAGTTGTTCATCCATAGCACCTCCCGCGGCTAGGATTTCGTTTCTTGCTCATAGATTATTGCTCATAGGTTTCCTTCAGATCTTCTCCGTAGATCTTCTTCTTAGTTTCTCTTTGGTGTTTCTTTTCCTCCACCGCATAAACATCGAGAGATGCTCACTACCGGTGAATCCTTGCCTCTTTGCAGATTTCCGCCGCTGGCACGGGTGCGTGGCCTTCATTTCCTCATCGCGCCACCGCGATGTCTTCTAGCAACGCCGTGGATCCCGCCGACGCCGCCATCGAGGAGGGTGAGCGCGCTGGGTGGGAAGGCTCCGACGTCTCCCAAGAAGAAATTGACTGGCTGATCCGAACTCGGCGTATCCCGAAAGAGGTGATATGCCGACCCCCTGGCAAAGAGGCTGAGCCAAATTTGGAACCCGGCGAGCGTGTGGTCTTCGTCGCGCACTTCGAGCGTGGCTTTGGCCTTCCGGCGAGCCTGTTCTTCCGAGGTTTCTTAGATCGGTTTCAACTTCAACCCCATCACCTTCCAGCCAACGCTATCACCACTCTCTCGGCATATGTCTCTTTCTCTGAGGGATATCTCGGTCTTTAGCCCACCGTTGAACTTTGGGCCAAGTACTTCCAACTCCGGAAGCAGAGTGTTCCGGATCCAGAAAACAAGAACTTCCCCAAGGAGATGACCTCGTGCGGAGCCGCTACAATTATACCTCGAAAAGCCTCCATCTTTCCTCGGATTCAAGGCCTGGAGTCATGCCGGAAGTGGCAGCGCACGTTCTTCTACGTGAAGAGCCCGGACAATGCCGATCTCTTGAACTTGCCGACATTCAGCCTCGGTGCCCCCACGGAGCAGTTTAATTGGCAGTTCAACCCAAAGGAGACAAATCTCGAGATCAACCAGATTCACAAGATCGTCAATCAGCTCCAGGGGGAAGGGCTGACAGGCGATGACCTCTTGAGAACCTTCATTAGCCGACGAGTCTCCCCCTCCAAAACCGAGTTCACAAGATCTGCCACATGAGTGGCCAATACGACCCTACTCGGGTCAGCACTCATGAGCTGAGCAAGGCCGCCGTCCGGAAACGCGTCAAGTCAATCGCCAGGACGCGGATGACAGAGGAATGGGAATGGGGTAAAGAACCCCATGATAGAACTCGGCTTCCGGAGCATGTAAGTAATTTGCAATTTAGACCGACATTTTTTGCCTGCCGAGACAACAATTATGTCAGCACCATATTTGGCTCCTAGAATAACCCGGTTTTATTGCGTCTGGTTTGCAGAGATTTGCTCGGCAAAAGACTGAAGACGGAGTGAATCCCTTCGCCAAATGGGGCCAAGATCTACCTGCCCCGGCCATCACCGAGGTTGAAGACCCGGACGATGAGGATCATATGCCGATTCCGGCTGCTGGTGCCCCTGCCTCGTTTAGGCCTCAAGCCCGAGCCTCAATCAGAGATTGGTCAGATGACGATGACGATGATTGTGAAATTTTAGAGGCACTTGATGTTCGTCCCATCGCATTTGCTTACCCACTATCCTCGGCACCAGCTGACCCGGGCGGCCAGGTTCTGAGTACACGCCCTGCTACCTCGGGCACTCGAGGCGGATCTCGCAAACGTGCCGGGACCGGTACCTCAGATACCGGGACCTCAGGAGCCCCAGTCCCTGCAGCGAAGAAACCGAAGGTGCAGAAGAAACTGGGACATAAGCCACGGGCAAGAGGACGCCGCCAGTTACAGAAGGGTAAGTTATCCTTTGCCGATATATGCTCGTTTCCCTTTCTTCCTTTAACCGAGATAATATTTCCCTGAGGTAACATCTTTTCCTGTTTCGATGCAGTGCCGCCCTTGAAGTCAATCAGAGTGCATCCTCTGTGCGCTCACCTATTCCGCCGCCAGCGGTATCTCGGTCAACCGACACCGGAGTACATACAACTCCAGCCGACATACCGCCGCCGACTTCCGATGCCGCACCTGGAGGAGGACAAGACGCCTCAGAAACCGAGGTCATGGACTCGGTTGCCTACAACACCCTCACCTCGGCCCTTGACCGAGATGCTGATCTCGGTGCCCACATCATGGACTCCGCGATGGAGCGGACCGAAACTCCGATAGCACCGGATCAGCAGCAACAACCACAACAACAACAGCAACAGCCACAGCAACAACAGCAGCAGCAACAACAGCAACAGCAGCCACAGCGAGCGCAACAGCCACAGCCACCACCGACGTCTCCCGCATCAGCATCCCGGAAACAAGCACCAGTGCCAAAGCCGATACAGCCTCGACCATCGCCAAACCTGCAACAGAGTCAACTAGACACCGGGAAAGTGCCGGTCAATCCAAGTAAACAACTGGCGCTGACTCCGACCCAAGCTCTAGCTGCATTGGTCTCCAGAGTCGTCACAGCTGCTGGCTGGGAGTTTCCCCAGCTGCGAACTCAAAGCGGTAATAGCCTGGGCTCGGTGGAGCATTATAACATGGACTGGAATGTTGCCGATACCAGCGAGGTTTCTTCCCAGAACCCGGCGTCCCGGCATCCAGCTGGCCCAAGCGAGCTTGCGCAGTCCATGCACACGCTGCAGGTTGCGGTCCTTAAAGCTAGCAAGATTGCCAAGGTGAACCTTCCTCGGCTTAGCTCTTTTTTCTTTTATAATAGATAATAGATATATATTATCCCCAGTCCCCGAGATTCGGGTCGAGTGGTTGATGCTCGACCGAGTAAAGATCACTCGGCGTGAATCTTCAAAAAATTCCGACATCCAGTCCCCGAGATTCAGGTCAAGTTTACTCGGCTTGAATCCTCCAAAATTCCGACATCCAGTCCCCGAGATTCATGTCGAGTTTACTCGGCGTGAATCTTCAAAAAATCCGACATCCAGTCCCCGAGATTCAGGTCGAGTTTACTCGGCTTGAATTCTTATAATAACACTAACACTTTCTCTTTTCTCAGGACTGCACCAATACTCGGACCAAGGTGTTCCAGAAGCTGCTCTTGGACCACAAGAAGCTCTAGAACTCCTACAAGCAGTTGCAGGAGGAGTTGAAGAACAAGGGTACATTTCTCTCTTACTGTCATAACAAATTTGCTCAAAGTTATCTCAACCTAACTTCCCCATATCTCTCTTTTGCTGTCCTCAATAGCCGAGACAGAGGCCCAAGTCGCAGCCGAGCACAACGTTGCGCTCCAGAAGGAAAGAGATGAAGTGTCCTGGCTCCAGAAGGAGCTTGAACAGATTCAGAAGCAGAAGTCCGAGATGGAGAGGTCTCTGAAGCAGCGGGAAGAAGATGCTTTGAAGCATAAGGAGCTCCTCGACCAGACCGAGGTCTGCGCCACCTCGGCTCAACAAGAACTGGATGCCCTCAAGGCTAAATGCAACCGCTGGTTGGCCGAGCTCACCCGGATCAACAGCGAGATGGATAGTAAGTTTCCTTTATCCTTTCTTTTCATTTCCTTCGCTTCTACCGACATTAGATATATGCCGGTATATGACTTAACTCGGTAGTAGCTTTTCTTTCTTCAGAACACTTCTCCCACTCCAAGGCCGCTGCAGCAAACGTTACCCTCAAGGCACGAGAAAAAAGAGCAGAATCTGGCCCAATCTCGTAGGAATGGGATATTGAAGATCATCTGACGGCTCTGGATGCTCGCATATCTCCTCTGAGGTGCATTGGTACTGAGCTTCTTGAAGCTGGTATCCGGGTTTACCGGATTCTATGGCCGGAGTCCGCGACTCCAGCTACCATCGCCGAGTTATCCAAGTGCTTGCTGGCCGCCGAGACAAGGCTCCGAGAGTGGAGATCTTCCTCAGCTCGTGCCGGTGCAGATCAAGCTCTGGCTTTTGTGCTTTCTTGATACGAGGCAATCGACCTTAATGCACTGAAATCCCTGCGCTCCGACTCGAAATGGACGTCGGATCCAGCACTGATCCAGAGCTGCAAGGAAGCAGCCTCCTTCATGGCCAGCTACGCTCAAACCCAAAGTCTCATTCCTGGTCCAGTCTACTCCAATGACGAAGAAGATGACGTCGAAGAGGAAGAGGATGATGACGAGGAAGAGGAAGTTGACGAGGAGATCAAGGCTGAAAGTCCCAAGATTGCCACTGACGCAGCAGCCGACACTGCCGAGCAGACAGCAGCCGACATATCTTCGGAAGCAGCATCCGACATCACCGGCAACCCGGCAACCACCACAACGGTCGATCCTGCGACCGAGATTGCTCCTACGGCTCGCACTGCTCCTACTGACCCGAGCTCCTCCACCGCAGCTGTTTGAACTTATCACAAGTTGAACTGTTAAATCCCCGGGATGCCGGGTGCAAATGTATATATACTCTTAAGTTTTTATCAGTGCTACTTTAACTTGCTAGCTTCAACGAGACTGGCTTAATGCCGGATCACTTTGCACCAAGTCCCCGAGTTTACTTTCTTGTTTACTATACTTAGTAATCTCTACTCTTGTCTACCATTTTGGCGTTCGAAAGTCGAGTCACAAGATCAAATTTATAGCATACAGTACTCATAAATTTTGAGATAAGGTTTAGAGTCATCCGACACAAAGAAAAAGGAATAAAATACAGGGTTAGTAAACAACATATACTGAATCATTTTTGGACCGAGTCCCCGAGTTCGTTTTCATGTTTACTATATTCCATAACCTCTGCTCTTGACTGCCATTTTGGCGTTCGTCAGTCGAGTCACAAGATCACAACAAGATAGCATACACTACTTGAATTTTGAGATGAGGTTTTAAAACCATTCGGCATAGGAACAACACAGATAAAACAGAGATAAAACACATGCATATAGACAAGGCAGTCCTCGAGATTCTTTTCGGAGTGCCAACATTTCATTCAAAGGAAACTGAGATACATACATTGCGCCCTTAAGAGTAAAAGGGACGGAGAGAACCACATTCCAGGGTCGTTTGGTTTCCTCTCCGGATTTGTCCATCCTGTCCTTCCTTGGTTTCTGTGCATCTATAAGATAGTATGCATCATTGTGCAGAGCCTTGCTCACGATGAATGGTCCCTCCCATGGAGGTGATAACTTGTGCATGCCGGCTTTGCGCTGCACTAGCCGAAGCACCAAATCTCCTTCTCGGAATACACGAGGATTTATCTTCCGGCTATGATAGCGTCGGAGATTTTGCTGATATATTGCTGACCGAGATAAGGCCAGTTCTCGTGCCTCTTCGAGCAGATCGACATCATTTTCCCGAGCTTCTTTTGCCTTGGCTTCTGTGTACAGTGTAACTCTTGGCGAGTCATACTGTATATCGGCCGGCAGGACCGCTTCTGCTCCATAGACCAGAAAAAATGGCGTATAGCCCGTTGATCGATTCGGTGTGGTCCTGAGACCCCACAGTACTGCCGGTATCTCATCTATTCAACAACCCAGAGTTCGCAGCAGTGGTTCAATCAACCGGGCTTTGATGCCGGATAACACCAATGCATTTGCTCTTTCCACTTGCCCATTGGCCTCCGGATGCGCGACCGATGCTAGGTCAAGTCGGATTCTCTTTTCAGCACAGAATCGAGCAAATTCTCCTACAGCAAAGTTTGTGCCATTATCCGAGATAATGCTGTGTGGGTAACCATATCTCAAAATGATGTCTTTCAAGAAAGATACAGCCGTGTGGCCGTCACACTTCCTGATTGGCTTTACCTCGATCCACTTGGTGAACTTGTCCACCATCACCAGCATATGAGTCATGTTACCTCGGGCCGGTTTGAATTCCCCCACCATATCCAGACACCAAAAAGCAAAAGGCCAAGTGATGGGAATTGTCTTGAGTGCTGAAGCTAGCATGTGGATCTTGTGAGCAAATCTCTGACATCCCTCACACTTCCTGACGATATCCTCTGCCTGTTGCAAAGCAGTGGGCCAGTAAAACCCATGTCGGAATGCCTTAGCAACCAAGGCTCTTGAGCAAGCATGATGACCACATTCTCCTTGATGAATTTCCAGGAGCATCTCTTGCCCTTCCTCCGGTTCAACACAACGTTGTAGCACTGTGGTTGCGCTTCTCTTATACAACTCTCTGTTGATGATGGTGTATGCTTTGGATCTTCTTTGCACTCGCCTGGCCTCGGCTTCATCATTTGGCTGACTCCCATCTATCATATACGACATTATAGGCTGTGCCCATCCTGGCACAGGACGTACAGGAAAGATTGGTTCATCCACTTCCATTGGTTCAACCGACATTGCCTCCTCTGACATCAATTGGTCAGTCCCCGGGTTTTGCCAAGTAGTCCCCGGGTTCTCCCAAATGCACCCGACATCGATGTCCATGGGAACATCATCAGATTCCGGTTTCGTCGGGATAAAGATTGACTCGGACTCGGGAGATGGTTTGATTGATGGCTTCCTCAGATGCTCCAAGGATATGCCGGGTGGGATTGGATCCCGAGATGACCCTAGCTTGGACAGTACATCGGCGGCTACATTTTCTGCCCGAGGTATATGCTTGAACTCGCAACCTTCAAAGAACCCCGAGATCTTATGGACATGAAACCGATATAACGCCATGTTGGCGTCTAAAGCATCCCAATTTCCCGAGGTTTGCTGCACCACCAGATCCGAGTCTCCGAAGCATTCTATCCGGCGAATACCAATTTCCTTGGCCACGTTGAGCCCATGAACAAGTGCCTCATACTCGGTGCTGAGCGCTAAGTTGACGAGGGAATATATTGCGGTGTTGCTTCTATCTCTCCGGCAACGGCGCCAGAAAACGTCTTGATGGCCCTTCACGTAGTTACCCCACAACGGTGCCAGAAAAGGTCTTGACGGCCCTTCGTGTGATTACCTGCGTGAAAAGTAAATGGGTTAGGTCGAGACTCCAAGTGCAGAGTGTATGTAGTAGTGGAAGACAGTTTTCCCCATGAGGGGTGACTCGAGGGTTTAATATCGAACTCTCGGGGAACCAGTATTTCAGGTGTTATCTCCTTATCCTTCTCTTGAGAACCTGCAACAAAATAAATTATTTTGTGCCCTCAACCTCACCAAGTGGTTGTCAAGCACAAGGTGTGAAAATGATAATAAAATAATATGCAATGCAAACAATAAGTAAATATGCAATGATGGTAAATAAATATGCAAGGATGGTGGTACCAATGATAAATGATATTTTTGGGTTTTTATGATGAATCCAAGATATAAAAGTGTTTTTGTATTTTCGGATTTAATAATGACAGCAAACAAAAGTGGTGATAAAAGTGTTGGAAAGGTTGTTTCTTATGATTAAAAATGGACCGGGGTTCATGGTTTCACAAATGCACACTCTCTTGATAACGTGGTAGACAATGGAACACTAAAATTAACATGTAAGATAGCAAGACATGGTTTGACAAGTTATTAATAATATGGGCATCACTTTCTAACATAGAGATCTCAAGTATAAGTTGTTCTCTCTCTTATGCTCCACCAAGATGCGAACCAAATCATAACACCTTAGTAATTAAGATAAATCAGAGCATAGCAATAAGTTCAATGACATGAAGTTAAAATAAGAACATGCTAGATCTAGTCATGGAGGTAGTGGCCAAGGTCACATCCACCCTCCGGTAGCATGGTATTTTTGTTTATCCCTAGTGAGGCAACAATGTAAGGTAGAAAACCCAAGTGGATCGCAGAACTATCTGTCACGTTCACTGCACTAGCCACCCCCCGTTACTCCAACTAATGCACACATTCCCCCTCACATCCTCTCATAAACATGCTTGATCATGACAAGTAAATAAGAACAGGGTACATAATATGCATCTACTTTCATAACTGAAACAAAACCATTGCAATCTCAAACATGTATTAACTCATAATAAAGATCCACCACAAAGGAATTACATAGATGACCGTAATCATGTTCAACAGCTCATACAGTACTAATTAGTGAAGCTCATAGAGAGGAGAGATACATAAGTTACTTCCACAAACCCATAGTCCAGGGGTGGACTACTCCCTCTTCATCATGGTGTCGGTGGAGATGTTGTTGGAGGGGAAGGAGACCACACCGGCTGCGCCCCGCCGGAGTTTTCCCCCTCCAATCTTCAGCTCCAGATCTCTGTTTCGTGGTTTCTGTGTTTCGGCGGCGCTCTCTTTCGCGAAAGCCCTGGGGGGTCTATATATAGTCATTTTTAGGTCAAGACGAAGCTCCGGGAAGAAAGATCGACGGCAGCGGAGGCCCGAGGTCCAGGATGGGGGACCCCACGCGGTCAGGGAATCTGGTCGCGTGGGCCCACCCATTTCTGCCTTCTGGTCTCCGTTTCTTCGATTCCTTTGCGCCTACGTTTCGTTCCTTAAAAAAAAATGATCCCCGTAAAGTTTCAGGTCATTTGGACGTCGTTTGGGTCCCTGAAACATCAAAATATAGAAAAAGGGGTTTTCTGACAGCGCAGGGTTAATTCCAGAAAAATGGGGGAGTTGTTAATTATCCCCAAAACTTAATATAAATCATGAATATAACCCTTATATGATGCAAATAACATGGAAGAACATGTAATAAAATGTAAAGTTCATGTATGCATTTTACATGCATCACTCGGCCACATTGTTAGATGCCGCAAAATGAATGTGCAACACATATCTCAGTTGATCCTGCTTTGGCGAGGTAAGGACTACCCCGGCACCTAAACCAATTTTTGTCTTGGAGCCGTCAAAGTGCATTCTCCAGTAATTGGAGTCAGGCAATGGTGGCTCATATTGCATCTCGGCCCAATCCACGAAGAAATCAGGCAGTGCCTGAGATTTGATGGCATCTCTTCTTTCATAATGTGGCGTATAAGGAGCCAGCTCAATGGCCCATTTGGCTACTCGGCCGCTTGCATCTTTGTTACCAATGATTTCCGAGATAGGAGCTTCACACACCACTGTGATTGGATGCTCTTGAAAGTAATGTTTCAATTTCTTGACCGCCATATAGACGCCATATGTCATTTTCTGGTAGTGAGGATAATTTTGCTTGGACAACGAGATCACCTCGCTCAGATAATATACCGGCCTCTGCACGGTTTTGCCATCTTCTTCTCGCTCCACTACCACTACGGCACTCACAACTCGGTTTGTGGCTGCAATGTAGAGCAACATCGGCTCTTTGGGTAATGGTGAGGCCAATATCGGCGCAGTTGCCAACATCTTTTTTAGTTCAGTGAACGCCGCATCCGCTTGCGGGGTCCACACAAATTTGTTACTTTTCTTCATTAGTTGGTATAAAGGCAATGCCTTTTCTCCCAACCTACTAACAAACCGACTTAAGGATGCCAAGCAACCAGTGAACTTTTGCACATCCTTGAGATTTTCGGCAACCTCATGCTCTCAATAGCACGGATCTTTGTCGGATTTGCCTCGATACCTCGGCTTGACACGAGGAAACCGAGTAACTTGCCTGCCGGCACACCAAATGTACATTTGTCCGGGTTAAGTTTTATCCGGAATCTCCTTAGATTCGCGAATGTTTCTCTGAGATCATCAATCAGAGTGGATTTCTCCTTAGTTTTGATGACGATGTCATCGACATATACCTGCACATTTTTGCCTATTTGATCATGCAAGCATTTTTGCATACATCTTTGGTAAGTAGCACCAGCATTTCTCAAACCAAATGTCATGACACGATAGCAATAAGCCCCGTACGGGGTAATAAAAGCAGTTTTCATTTGATCAGCAGGGTTCAGCGGTATCTGGTGAAAACCAGAATATGCATCTACAAAGGATAACAGCTCACACCCGGCTGTGGAATCGATCACTTGATCAATCCGAGGCAGCGGGAATGGATCCTTAGGACATGCCTTGTTCAAGTTTGTGAAATCAATACACATGCGCCACACAATGGCCACGTTCGGGTCATCCTTTTTCTTTTCCACCAGGACCGGGTTAGACAACCAGTCCGGGTGCAGCACTTCCATGATGAAACCAGATGCAAGTAATCTGGCCAGTTCATCGCCTATCACCTTTCTCCTCTCATCCGAGAGACGTCGCATAGGTTGCTTCACGGGTTTCATATCCGGTCTGACGAACAATGAGTGCTCAGCCAACTCCCTCGGAACACCTGGCAGGTCCTGATTTGACCATGCAAAGATATCCCGATTCTCACGGAGGAAGTGACTGAGCTCGCCTTCCTATTTCTCGGTCAACCCGGTACCAATGATGACGTTGCGTTCTGGGAACGCCGGGTCGACGTTGATCTTCTTCGTCTCCTTCGGCACCTGGAATGCCGCACTCTGCTCCGGGTTAGTCATACCCGGCATACCGAGTTGCGCGGACTGGGCCAGCGCCACCACTTCATGGATCCTCTTCTTCTCCGCAGCAATGATTAATGACTCGGCCAGACAAGAGCCAGCCGAGGCGCACTCCAAGGAACGCTTATAGTCACCCGAGATGGTGATGATGCCATTAGGACCCGGCAGCTTCATCTTGAGGTAAGCCACATGGGTAGATATCATGAACTTGGCCAGCGCTGGTCTACCGAGCAAAGCATGGTATGGACTTTCGAGGTCCACCACCTCGAATTGGATGCTCTCAGTTCTGCAGTTGTCCTTGGTGCCGAATAACACATCAACCCAAATTTTGCCCATAGGTGCACATGAGACACCAGGCACTATACCGTGAAAGGTTGTATGACTCGGCTGCAACATGTTTGCCGAGATGCCCATCTTCACCATGGTGTCTCGGTACATGATGTTGATGCTGCTCCCATTGTCAATGAGAACTCGGGTGAACCTGACATTGATGGTGGGCCCGATGAATGTCGGATCCACCACTAGAGCGTAACCTCCCGGGCTAGGCATGATCCGGGGATGGTCCTTCATGCTCCAGCTGATCTCCTGATCAGACCAGTGCATATACTTCGGCACAGCCGGCATAACCGCGTTTACCTCCATTGCACGCCGGTGCAGGCTCTGCTTGTCAGTTGGCTCGGTCACAAAGACCACATAGCTCTGATGAGCCTCTCTATACTCACCCTGGCAATATTCACCCTGGCGGCTGGGACCAGCATTGCTGTTGTTGCCTCCGACATTCACTTGGTTAACATTTTCTGGCCTCTCCTGTTATCCACAGGTCTCGGAGCTGCAGGCCTCGGTGGAGGCGCATTCAGGGAATAGTGTTTGCCCCGGTGAGCGGTAGTGTTGGAGGTCTCTGAGGTGCACCCATCTGATTTCCTCCGGATCCTCCCCCTTCCTTCAACGTGCGCTGATACCAGCTGCACTGCCGGGTTGAATGATTAGCCGGCCTGCGGGGGTCGTGCGTGTGATAGCTGCAGGGTCCATCCAGCATTGCCTCATAGGTTAATGGCTTCCTCTGGTCACTCCACGGTCTCTTCCCATCCTGGTTTTGGCCCCATGCAGGACCGCTGTTCCTCAGACGCTGGCTATTGCCGGCACCTGGCTGATCTTGATCAACTGCAGCAACTTGATTTGAACCGTACCGATAATCCGGCCGGTCCTCTCTCCTCTTGATCCCGAAATCCTGGCGGTCACCTCGCCTGGTCTGGGTCCATTGTTGACCGGGTATCTTCTACTCGGTTCCACCGAGTTCAGCAAGGGCTGCATCGGATCACCCAGTGCATAGCTATCCGCAATCCGGATTGTCTCGGCCAAGGTGGCCGGCATCTCCCTTTGCAACTTCTGCCAGAGCATGGAGCCGTGTCGGCACCCTTGAGCAAACCATGAAATGGCCTGCGCTTCAACAACTCCTTCACAGGAATTGCGAACAGTACTCCACCGGGTCAAGTAGTCCCGGTCAGTTTCATCATCCCTCTGCTTGCACATGGCAAGCTGCTGAGGACGATTCGGCCTCTTGTATGTGCTGGAGAAATTGCTAACGAAGGCTTCTTCAAAGTCCAGCCAGCAGTCAACGCTGCCCTCTCGCAAGTTGTTCAGCCAGATCCGGGCTGGCCCTTCCAACATTTGCGGGATATACCTTACCGCCCATCGGCGGTTTCCTCCCGCGATATGCACTGCCGACACATAATCTGTCAGCCAGTCTTCCGGCTTAGTACTGCCGTCATATGTCTTTGCGCCCCGGTTCAATTGAAAGTGCGGCACCGGTGGCTCCCTCATGATCCGAGGTCCAAAGCATGCAGGGCCAGGTGGGCCTTGCTCTTCCAGCATCTCGGACATAAAGATCCTGTCCAACTTGTAGCGTGCATCATTCGCCGACAACTGGCGAGGTCCCAGCCGGGATCCCAGTGCACCTTCATATCTCTGATACCCGGCTCTCTCCATAGCCGAGTAACCATCATCATAACGGTTAGCCACCTGGTCAACACCTTGTGGCTGCTGAACATGCTCGATATTTTGCTGCTGCCGGGCAGGATTTCGTGTCGGATACCGAGGTGGATAACCTCGGCCAGCCGAGTTAATTTTTCCGGCATCTGGATTGCCCGGACCGGGATTGCTTTTACCCCGGCCGGCACTGCCTCGCCCGGCTAACTGTTTTCCGGCATATGCCGGATCATATGTCTGTATCTGCTTTTTTTACCGGAGTTTACACTCCGGTCACGATCTCCACCGACATGCGGTGATGAAGCTTGCCCCTTAGATCTTTCACTGGCTACCTTAGCCGAGTGAACAATCTGGGACCCACCTGCAGCTGTGTTAGCCTTAAGATAGGCCTCATTTTGCCGCACAGCAACACCTACTAGCTCATTAACCCGGTCTTGTTGCTTACGGAGAGCTTCTCCGGATAAACCAGATAACTCGGCTCTTGCTGCCTCGGCAGCTCTAAGAGTCTTAGCAGGGGAACTATATTTGGGCTTTTCAGCCGACATGTGACTAGGAGTTTTACTAGAACTTGATCTACCATCTCTAGCAATCTCGACATTGAGGCCTCTACCCCTTTTACGCACATCCTCTATGCGACTAGGATGAGTAGCTATCGGAGTTAAACCATGAGCTTTGTTATACTCACGGAAGGTTATCTCGAATTCTCTCCTTATCTGGGACATCGCGAGAGCCTCCTGATGCAGGTTCTGACGATGCGACTCCAACTCGGCCTCCGTCAGGGCAGCATCTGTACCGGTAGTTACCGGCACAGCCAGCTTCTCGATCATATCCTCGAGAGGAACCGGCCTGACCGGTACCTGGGATGTACCGGCCTGGTCGAGGAGGTTCTCCCTCCTCTCCAGCGGCAGTTTCCGATCTGGTGGTCTTGGCGGCAGGTTTGCCGGCATCTCCTTTGCCGGTTTCTCCTTTACCGGCACCACCCGTGGAGCCGGTCATCATGACCTCTGCGCAGCTCCCGGGGCGAGCGGTACGCCGGCCGCGAGCCGCACAGACAGCAGGAGGATCCTCGGCTACAAGCACCTGCTCGGGGTACCTGCAGACAAACTCGGTGGCGACGTAGACCTCGTAGTCCCGAAGGTGACGAGGCAGCCGTTCCTCGAGAGCGGCCTGCTACCGAAGCAGCCCGCGTTGTCGTTGATGAAGTTCAGCGAGCCGAATCTGTGGACAAGGCCACTGACCACGCGCTCGCCGGAGGCGATGATGGAACCCGTCCGGATGAACACACCAGCCAGCGCCGCTGCTGGCCCCACGGTGGTCGCCAACTGTCGTGGTGGTATCACGGCAGATGCCATAGGATGGCTTAAGTTGGGGCCGATGGACGCTGGTGGAACCGGGGAGGGATAGCGCGCTAAGGAGCGCACACGGAAGACACAAACACACACACGATCTACCCAGGTTCAGGGCCCTCGTGAGGAGGTAAAACCCCTACTCCTGCCTGTCTGTCTGAATAAACCGGGATATCAAGCATACACAGGTGCTCCTCGAGCTGTATGTTCTCTGCTATGGTGATGCACTCAGGAAGAAGAAGGAAGCTACGGGGGAAAATGTCTCTCTGCCCGTCATCGTCCCTCACGCAGGAGGGGGAAGGGCTCTTTTTATAGCCTAGCCCGAGCAACGGTCTTGTCTCCGTACCGGCACTGTAGCCATGCGCGTCTGCATCAGCACCTCGGTCATGATTGTGTCCTCTGCCATGGACAGGACGTGGCCTGCCCATGCCTCGCACTTTGTTCGCACGTACGTCCGTGGTCAGCGGTAGGTGTGACCGGTCACCTCGTACCCGCGCCATACCGCATGCCATGCTCCTGTGTCAGGCGGGATGTGACCTTTGCATTGACTTCCAACCGGCATAAGGCGCCTCTTCTCTTTAACCCGACATGGTATGCCGGACTCCCCTTCCTTATTTATCCTCCCCTGCACATAAGAGAAGACACAAAGATACCGACATTCGTATGTCGGTCAGTATATGTCGGTTTGTACCAGCATCATATCCCGGCCCCTTCTGGGCCTGATTATGTCGGTCAGCATATGTCGGTTTCATATGTCGGTCAGCACCAACATCCAGCATCATATCCCGGCCCCTTCTGGGCCTGGTTATCTCGGTTTCACTGTACCTCGGTCCACTCTTGGACATAATTTATACCATACCTTGACCCTACCCCGGGGTAGCCCCCCGACAGCTCCCGACGCCGCCGCATCGAGCCCGCCGACGTCCTCCGCATCGAGCTCCTACCTCCCCTGACCTCCCACCGTGACGCTGCCGATTCGAGCCGCTGACGACCGCGACCCGCCTCCCGCCCCCTCGATTTGGCTTGGGGCGGTCGTGGCGTTCGCGACCAGCCGGTGCCCGACGCCACCCATGGAGCTGTGTTGGATGGACGGATGCTAGAGCATCTCGCTCCGACAGCCCTTCCCAATATGGGTTTTTTCTTACAAAAATACAACCACTGCATTTTGCACTGCCTAGAAGTACCCGAACGAAAATATTAAATTTACCCCTGACGAAAATGTGTCCTCCCGCCAATTCAGCCGGCAAAAAAGTGATTTTCGTGGCAGAACTGACTTTGTGTCAATTGACCTACGTGCATAGGACTCAACCATAGCCGCTTTCCACCACTCGGGCTGGTAGACTTACCGCCTATCTAGTTGGTTGTAATAGACTTTCTGCCATCTTGTTTGGTGGAAGAACACGTGTCATTTTTCTGCATTTTCATCACGGGTAGATTTAGCATTTTCATTCGGTTAGCCATCATAAAGTATGGAGGCCGCACAAAATACGCCCAAATAATAGCGCCAAAATTGACGAGCCGGTCAATAAATGTTTGATCCCACCCGTCCTCAGTCCATAGGGAGGAGCGTTCGAGTGCCGGTGAGCATGCAAATTCACAATGTGAAATTCTTTATTTATGGGTTACAAAAAATTGATAAGATCCCGTATATTTTCAAGATTTGGAAGTGTGTATACTGAGATTCACACATTTATCATTTTTGTATAGCTCGAAATATAAAGTATTTCAAATTTAGATTTTACACGCTTGTGTGATACATCATTTGTGGCACCCGATCTATATGATCGAGCTACCCCATATACCAGTCCCAGAAACACTGGATATATGACAACTTGATAACAAAGACATAACCAAATATATATTTATGGCTCCGAGTTCGGATGGATACAACATTACAACACGGGTGAGGCTCCGGCGCTTGCGCAACATGCGCACACAACAGTATGTACATTATTTATCCAACATCGAGCCTCTAGCGGAGTTGGTAGCGGAGACGTAGGTAGTAGCGTGGCGACAACGGGCCTTATTCCACGGTGTCCTGCCTGGGATATGGGTTCCTAGTTCTCGTACAGCGGGTACTCGGCGATGGGTGCAGCGGGGTCTGGCCACATGAAAAGCCAGGTGAGTACATTGAATGTACTCGCAAGACATTAGCCCAAAATCAAACAAGGCCTATCTATATGGCATGGCACAAGTTCAGAAAGTAGCATGGCATGATTTCGGGTATTTAAGTGCGAGTCCAACCTTAACGGTTGCACTTAACTTACCTACTTAACTTAGTAGGGATGTTTCGTGTTATCAAGTGAGATCGCGTTTCTCACCCAACAACTTGTAACCACAACTAGGATTCCAAGCCTCTAGCCAACTCTGGCTTATTTCCCGATTCTCAAGTCCTCAGCCAACTCTGGCTAGACTCTCAAATTTCCCGTGATCGTTGGGGTTTCACATTAATTATTTCCCCATATTCGACTGGACTGACTCATAGCGTGACTTGACCCAAACATCGTCCCGTAACCTGGGGACAAGGCTAGATTCTAGATTTACACTCTCGAGAGGTTGCAACTTTTATCCACACGCTGAAGTCTAGGCTTGTACTGCCGGTACCGAAGTACTAGAACCGATCATGCCGGCAGCACAAACCCACACTTCCACAACCGTTTACCCTACCCGGACACTCCCTGTGTAGCCACCGACACGTCCAAGGGACCAAGTCTTATGACGAAGTGAATCCGGCACGCCCCCAACAGATGAGCGACGCCTAGCTCCGAAACCTTCGCAAGACTAGCCCCGACCACAAAGGTAACCGACTAGACTTGCCAAATGGGTGGCGTCAAAGGAGGCTATATAGAATACTCGGCCATGGTCCGCCCATATGAACGACGCATGGTTGTGCTGGTGGTGCTTGGTGAGTGGCACTATGTGACACAATCTAGTCGAGGGAGGTGGTTATCTTCTTAGTCAAATTTTAATTTCAATCTCCAACATGATCCAAGCAACACATGATATACACATAATAATCTCAGCAGTAAATAAATCAGATCAACCTGCGTGTACAAAAGTCCAAGCATAGCAAAATAAAACGTCAACCGGAAGACTACGGCGGCGAACCCGCCGACCAGCGCCTTCTCATTCGACAAAAGGAAAGAAACGTCAACCGGATGACTTCGGCGGCGAACCCACCGACCAGCGCCTTCTCGTTTGACAAAAGAAAAGAAACGTCAACCGGATGACTTCGGCGGCGAACCCGCCGACCAGCGCCTTCTCGTTTGACAAAAGAAAAGAAACGTCAAACGGATGACTTCGGCGGCGAACCCACCGACCAGCGCCGTCTCATTTCACAAAAGAAAAGAAACGTCAACCGGATGACTTCGGCGGCGAACACGCTGACCAGCGCCTTCTCGTTTGACAAAAGAAAAGAAACGTCAACCGGATGACTTCGGCGGCGAACCCGCCGACCAGCGCCTTCTCGTTTGACAAAAGAAAAGGGTGTTGCGAGGGTCCACAGATATACATATAGATGCAACGATATTTAAAGTGCAGCATGGAAGATGAGATGCAACTGCAATCAATATAAGTCATCAGGAAATTTTCTAAAGTTCGACCGAGTTTGAGATCGGGTTAACGGCTTGCCTTCAACAGTGGGGTAGGGTTCGGGAACAACGTCTACTCCGTCGGGGAGGTTTGAATCTATCAGAGGAACACAAACATGCATCAAATACTCCTCCGAGGTCCTCGAATAAATGACATAAAAATAAAATCCAAATAAATCCATTTTGGTTCCATTTGAAAGAGAAAGTTCAAACAAAGCCAGCAAAATTGGTCTCACAATTTTCGGAGCATTTTTCAGAGAGATATTGCATCCCAAAGTTTGGTTTAAATTCTGCCAATTTTTAAACAGAAAACATAAACAGAAAAACGTTCAGGAAAAGTTTAAAAATCTGACCAGTGGGACCCACTGGTCAGTGACAGAGGGGGCCGAACCGTTCATTTTTTTTTAACTCGAGAAACAGAGGAACCACGGCGGCCGTCTCCGGCGACTCATCGGCGACGTTCTGCGGCGGCTGGGGCGAGGGAGAGGGGTGGGAGAGGAAGCAGAGCGGCTCGGGGAGGTCCTGCGCAGCTCGTCTGCGCACTCGAGCTTGACGGCGAGCTCGGGAGGCACCAGAGCTTCTTCTCCGGCGGCGGTGGCATCCTGTCGAGGACGGATTCGACGATTCGGGCCACCTTTCACCCTGGCGAGCACGGCATCGGCATCGTGGTGCTCTGTGGAAGGAGTCGTCGAGGGAGAGTCTAGGGGCGAGGAAAACGTGCGGGGTCAGTGCGGCTTGGGTGGGTTCGATTCCAGCGAGGTGATGCTCTCTTGGGCTCGAGGCTGTGGTGGTGATCGATTGAGGAAGTGGGAGAGGGGTGCGATGTTCTGGAGGTCGAGGGTGGTCTTCTTATAACGTCCCCGCACAGTGGCCTCCTTCAATGCCACGGCGAGGTGTCGGTCATGGCGGGGAGGCTGCGCTGGGCGGTGTGTCGCGTGAGCGTTGTCACAGGAACGCACGTGGCACAGGAAGAGGTGGTGGATAGGCTCGGCGGCGGTGGAGGGACTGACGAAGGGGCCCGGCGAGCACAGGGCTTGGACGGCGCGCTGGACTCGTCGGTGGCGAGGGGGGACGGCCTTCTCCGGCGACGCGTGGCTACTGGACGGTGGAGAGGGGAGAGGGGGTGCGTTGGGCACGGACTGGAGAGGGGAGAGGCAGAACGGCGTCGACCCAGAACGGGCGGCGCCGCCTGGCACGGCCACGTCGGCGGTGACCACGGTGATGTTCATGTCAGAAGCGGCATCATCACGTTTCTCCAAGCTCCTAGCTCCAAATGAGATGAGGTTTGAACCACTGTGCGCCAAATTCAAAATCCAACAACTTTGCTGACTACGGTTTCTGCAAATTCGAAAGTTGGTCCGACTAGAATTTTGAAAAAACAGTTCTGGACAAAGAGGGATTTAATGATTTGGAGTGGTAGATGGAGTTAGATGGAAGTGCCCTTTTGTCCTGAGGTAGGAGGGGTGATGGGGAGCCTATCCATGCCTTGGATTCATCCAGGAGAATTATTTTTGATAGACTTAAAAATGTTTTGAGAAAACAGGCAGAATGCAAAAAGAAATGTGGAGGGAAATTTTCTTAAGTCATGGCACTATATTTTTTATAAATGAGGTCCACATCCACTAGGGAAGGTTCCCTAATTTTTGCAGAATTTTTGGGGATATAAAAATAGGGGTTCCTTTGGAAGGCCAAATAAAAGGCTGAATTTTAAAAGAGAAAAGGAAGTTCTCAAATTAATATTTGTCCAAGGTAAAATCATAGATTCAAGTACCAAGTGGGGGGGAAATGGGAAGCACAAGATCCCAACTTGATTTATCAGATTAAAAGGTTTAAGATTTAAAATGATTTTCCTGGGTTTAAATCCAACTGCACTGAAATAAATAGAAATAATGCATTTTGGAAAAATTAAAAGGCCAAAAATCCAGGGTGTTACAAACCTTCCCCCCTTAAGATGAATCTCGTCCTCGAGATTCCTGTTGCTCGCTGAATAGATACGGATATTCTGTCCTTAGCAAATCCTCTCGTTCCCATGTAGCTTCATCCTCCGTGTGCTTGTCCCATTGTACCTTGTAAACTTTGTGACCTTGCTGCGAGTGCGGCGTTCTGACTCATCCAAGATTCTGATGGGGTGTTCCTCGTAAGTCAGTTCGCTGCTCAATTCCAGTTCCTTAAAGTCAGCCTGCTTGGTTGGGGGTGAAATGCACTTCCTTAGCTGGGATACGTGGAAGACGTCGTGCACTCCAGTCAATTCCTCTGGTAGTTCCAGCTGGTAGGCTACTGACCCTTTCCTTGCCAGGATCTTGAAGGGTCCAATGAATCTCGGGGCCAGCTTTCCTTTCATATGAAATCTTTTCAGGCCCTTGAGGGGTGTTACCCGAAGATAGACATAGTCGTTCTCTTCGAAGTGGATCTGACGGTGTCGCGGTCGTAATAACTTTTCTACGGGACTGCGCTGCCTTGAGCCGGTCTCGAATCAGACGTACTTGCTTTTCTGCCTCCAACAAATCATCGGGCCTAAAGATCTTGCGGTCTCCAACTTCGGACCAGTTGAGTGGGGTTCGACATTTTCTCCCATACAGTGCTTCAAAGGGTGACATTTTCAGGCTGCCTTGGTAGCTGTTGTTGTATGAGAACTCTGCATATGGTAAACTATCTTCCCAACCTGCTCCATAGGCGAGCACACACGAGCGGAGCATGTCTTCTAGTACTTGATTGACTCGCTCGGTTTGACCGTCTGTCTGTGGGTGATAGGCTGTGCTGAAGGATAACTTCGTCCCCATGGCCTGATGCAGGCTCGTCCAAAATCTGGAGGTAAATTGTGTACCTCTATCCGACACAATGGTCTTCGGGACTCCATGGAGTTTGACAATCCTGTTTACATAAAGTTGTGCCAGCTGGTCCGAGCGGTACGTTGTCTTGACGGGAATAAAGTGAGATACCTTCGTCAAACGGTCGACAATGACCCAGATAGAATCATTCCCTCGGCTGGACTTGGGAAGTCCGACAATGAAATCCATACTTATGTTGTCCCACTTCCACTCGGGCACTTTCAGAGGTTGGAGAAATCCCGCGGGTTTTTGGTGCTCGGCCTTCACTAGATTGCACACGTTGCAACATGCGACATAGTAGGCGATATCCTTCTTCATACCGCCCACCAGAATATTGTTTCAAATCCTGGTACATCTTGGTGCTTCCCGGGTGAATAGAATAAGCTGACTCGTGGGCTTCCCTGAGGATCTGCTGCTTTAGCGCGGCCTTGTCGGGTACACAAAGGCGGTTACCGTAGCGGAGCACTTCTTGGCTGTCCAAGGAAAATTCCTTGGCCTTCCCATGGTATTTTGGTCTTGATCCTTTTTATGCCGGGGTCGTTGGCCTGCTCGGTCTTTATCTCTTCCTCCAGGTTTGGTTTCACCTCCAAGGTGCTCAAATAGGCCCTACTTCCCACGCACAAATTTAGCTTTGCGAACTCCTTCTCTAAGCTTGGTCGCACCTTTGGGGGCTTCCTACAGGGCATCAACAACCACGTTGGCCTTTCCTGGATGATAATGAATTCCAAGGTCGTAGTCCTTGATCACCTCTAGCCATCTCCTTTGCCTTAGGTTGAGGTCAGGCTGGTGAAGATGTACTTCAAGCTTTTGTGATCAGTGTAGATCTCGCATCTTCGACCAATAAGGTGATGTCGCCAAGTCTTCAGGGCGAGGATGACGGCGGCCAATTCCAAGTCGTGTGTGGGGTAATTGAGCTCGTGGGTCTTGAGTTGCCTTGACACATACGCGATGACCTTCCCTTCTTGCATGAGTACGGCCCCTAGTCCATTTCTGCTTGCATCACAGTATACGGTGAAATCCTTGCCATCATCGGGCAGTACTAGTATTGGGGCTGTGGTTAACCGAGTCTTCAACTCGTTGAAGCTTTCTTCACACTCTCTGTCCAAGCATACTTGCGATTTTTCTTCAACAAATCCGTCATGGGCTTGGCTATCTTGGAAAAGTTTTCAATGAACCTTCGGTAGTAACCAGCCAATCCTAGGAAACTTCTGATTTCGACACATTGGTGGGTGTTTTCCAGTTCAGCACATCAGAGATCTTGTTGGGGTTTACGCCACACCGGCTCCAGACAACACATGTCCTAGGAACTCCACTTCCTTTAACCAGAACTGGCATTTGCTGTATTTGGCATAAAGTTGTTGCTCACGTAGTCTTCCGAGAACCAACCTGAGGTGCTTGGCGTGCTCCTCCTCATTCTTGGAGTAGATGAGGATGTCGTCGATGAACACCACAACAAACTTGTCGAGATACTCCATGAACACCTTGTTCATCATGCCCATGAAGTAGGCAGGGGCATTCGTTAGGCCGAAGGACATAACAGTGCACTCATACAGTCCATATCTGGTGGTAAAGGCGGTCTTGGGAATATCACTCTCTCGAATCTTCAGCTGGTAGTAACCCGTACGGAGATCAATCTTGGAGAATACTCGGGCACCACGGAGTTGGTCAAATAGATCATTGATCCTTGGGAGTGGGTACTTGTTCTTGATGGTGACATCATTGAGTGCACGATAGTCGATACATAATCGGAGTGTACCATCGCTCTTCTTTGCAAATAAAACTGGTGATCCCCAAGGTGAAATGCTCGGGCGAATGAACTTCTTTGAATTAACTCGTCAAGCTGCTTCTTCAATTCCACTAGCTCGGGACTTGTCATACGGTAATGTTTCTTGAATATTGGGTTTGTTCCCGGTACCACTTCAATGGCAAACTCAATATCACGGTCAGGGGGCATTCCGGGTAGTTCATCTGGAAAGACATCTGGTATTCGCTGACCACATACACTTCCCCTATCTCCGGGGCTTGAGCAAGAAACATCTTTGCATTTATCTGGTGGGGTTTATTCGGCAAGTAGGTGGTACGTATGCCTTCTGGGTTGGTGAGAGTAACTGCTCTAGTTGCACAGTCAATCTGAGCTGCATGCTGGACTAGCCAATCCATACCCAGGATGGCGTCGAGGCCGGGCACATTGAGAGTGTTGAGATGAGCTGGGAATTTTACTTGGTTGATGCTGACTGTCAGGTCTTGACAAATGGTATTTGTTTTCATCTCAGAGGCAGGGGTTTGTATCACCAAAAGATGGCCCAAAGGGGAAACGGAAAAACGGTGTTTGGCAACAAAATCCTTCGAGATGAAAGAGTGGGAAGCTCCAGAATCGAATAAAATCAGCGCGGGTTTAGTGTTGATAGTACACGTACCAAGCACTACATCTGAGGCTTCATATGCTTCCTCTGCAGACATGTGGTGGACACGGGCAACTTGAGGTGGCTTGATCGCACCAGCGGGTGGTTGTTGTTGGAGTTGTTGTTGTTGCCGTTGTGAAGGGGGCAATCCTTGATGTAGTGTCCTGTCTTGCCACACTTGAAGCAGGAGTTCTCCCTCTTGCAATCATCCACTAGGGGGCTTGTGGTAGAATCCTTCACGGGGATATCCCTCCTTCCTGGGTTGATTCCAAGTATTCTGTGGCGTTGAGGTACGGTTGTTGGGCTGCCATGGGCGTGGCTTTGAAGTAGCCCCTTCATGCTGGTTCTTACGTGGCTCGAACTTCCTTTTGTGGGAGTCATAAATGTGCGGTGCTCCTTTTCTGAGATTAGAGCCGTGTTGATCATGGACTGGAAATCTGGAAACTACAGGACACTGAGCTGAGTCTTTATGGTCTGATGCATCCCATGAAGGAACCTGTCTTTCTTCTTCTCCTCTGTGTTGGTGTCCTCGGTGCATAGCGAGCAAGGTTGTTGAACTTGGTCAGGTATTCGCTAATAGATTTGCTGCCCTGAGTGAGTGCCAGAAATTCCTGCTGTTTCATCTTTATGAGGCTTGAGGGAATGTAGGCTCGGCGGTAGGCTTCCTGAAATTCGTCCAAGTGACAGCGGGTCCATCGCCCCTGGCGTCCTTCTGATTGTCCCACCAAACGCTGGGGCCCTCAAGGTAGTGGGTGGCGAAGGGCACCTTGTCCTGCTCGTCCACGCGAGCGAGCTCCAGTTTCTTTCCCATAGTACGGAGCCAATCGTCAGCCTCAAGTGGTCATCGGCATATGAGAACTTTGGAGGTTGAGTACGCTGGAAGTCTTGCAGCTTTGAGCGGCCTGCGTGTGGGGCACCTTGGGCTTGCATACGTGCCAAACTCTCTCATGATCTGAGTCAGATGCTGGTTGTGACGTTCATCATCATCATGAACTGACTTGGGCTTGGTTCCTGAGCTGGGGAGGAGGTGGTGGTTGTGGGGGCACAGGATCCTCGCCCGCTTGTCGTGCGGAACGACGAACCGGGGTCCCTTGGCTGCCACTTGCACCGCTATTGGGCCTCATCCTGAACGGTTGAACGGGGTGACGCGTATCATGAGCATCCATATGGGGAAAGTGTAACATCCAAGGAAAAACCAAATGGAAACACGGTTTGCAAGAACAACAAGCATGGTGTTATACAATGGATGGTTGGGTTACAAGATTCCAGCACTCGCTATTTTACAAGAGATGCAAGATAAAAGATACAAGCTACTCGATACAAGTACACCATACAAGGTACATGATACAAGATGCAGGATACAACCCTACCACTACATTATTCGGGCGAGCGATACAACGGAAAGGTATAATACACTAAACGATACTGTCTCCGTGCGTCTAGAACTCCATCTCGAGGGGTGTCGCCGGTGGGATGAGGTCGATGCCCTCCTCCGCGGGGCTGTAGTCGGGTGAAGCGCGGCCGTCTCGGGAGTCTCCGGAGTAGGAGGGTGGGTCGGCACGACGCGGCGACGCTGAGACCGGACGGGGTGGAGCGCGGTAGTAGTGAGTGGCGCTGCTACGGGTGCGGGGAGGTGGCGACGGAACGTGGGGTGCGGAAAAACGGGCGATTCCCCTCCTGATCTGCTCGAGGGAGCTGTGGGTAAAGGTGGGGAGACGAGGTGGGAGGCGAGAAGTACCAGCTCCAGAGGCTCGCGTCATATCGGCCAAGGCCACGTTGGCGCGAAGCGAGGCAAGCTGGAGAAGAGTGACGTGGAGATACTGGTGGAGGAGGGTGGTGTACTGAAGGATGGCGGAGAGGGGTGAGCTAGGGTCACCGGGGTTGGGAAAAAGGATGTCCCCGTTGTCTAAGTCTAACCTCGGAAAGTAGGCGTAGCGGGTGCACTGCTTCATGACGGGGTCGAAGGTGCGAAGGAAGAGGATGGCATCTCCTGCAGCCTCCTGTATGGCTCGAGTCGCCTGAGTAGAGACACCGGAAGTGAGGGAGTGGGAGATCCCAGCGGCTGCTGGCTTCGGGCGCAAGTGAACGGTGGCGGTGAACTCCGAGGTGGACCTGTCGAGGCGGTTGTAGAACACGCGGTATCGGGGGAGGTGCGCCTGGGTAGAGGTGGTCCCAGACCTCACGGAGAAACTGCGGAAAGCCGGGAATGTGTACGGCGGTAGTCTGAGCGAACAACTCCGCCATCTGTACCAGGGACAGAATTAAAAGGTGAGCGTTAAAGTTAAAGGCACAAACAGACAGAGAAACAGTGAAGAAGTTGGCAACACATCGAGTTCTATCTTACGTCGCCCAATGAACTAGGGTATCCTACAGGCAGTTAGGCTCTGATACCAAGCTCTGTGGCACCCCGATCCAGATGATCGAGCTACCCCATATACCAGTCCCAGAAACACTGGATATATGACAACTTGATAAAAAGACATAACCAAATATATATTTATGGCTCCGAGTTCGGATGGATACAACATTACAACACGGGTGAGGCTCCGACGCTTGCGCAACATGCGCACACAACAGTATGTACATTATTTATCCAACATCGAGCCTCTAGCGGAGTTTGTAGCGGAGACGTAGGTAGTAGCGTGGCGACAGCGGGCCTTATTCCACGGGGTCCTGCCTGGGATACGGGTTCCTAGTTCTCGTACAGCGGGTACTCGGCGACGGGTGCAGCGGGTCTGGCCACATGAAAAGCCAGGTGAGTACATTGAATGTACTCGCAAGACATTAGCCCAAAATCAAACAAGGCCTATCTATATGGCATGGCACAAGTTCAGAAAGTAGCATGGCATGATTTCGGGTATTTAAGTGCGAGTCCAAGCTTAACGATTGGACTTAACTTAAGTAGGGATGTTTCGTGTTATCAAGTGAGATCGTTTCTCACCCAACAACTTGTAACCACAACTAGGCTTCCAAGCCTCTAGCCAACTCTGGCTTATTTCCCGATTCTCAAGTCCTCAGCCAACTCTGGCTAGGCTCTCAAATTTCCCGTGATCGTTGGGTTTCACATTAATTATTTCCCCATATTCGACTGGACTGACTCATAGCATGACTTGACCCAAACATCGTCCCGTAACCTGGGGACAAGGCTAGATTCTAGATTTACACTCTCGAGAGGTTGCAACTTTTATCCACACGCTGAAGTCTAGGCTTGTACTGCCGGTACCGAAGTACTAGAACCGATCATGGCGGCAGCACAAACCCACACTTCCACAACCGTTTACCCTACCCGGACACTCCCTGTGTAGCCACCGACACGTCCAAGGGACCAAGTCTTATGACGAAGTGAATCCGGCACGCCCCCAACAGATGAGCGACGCCTAGCTCCGGAACCTTCGCAAGACTAGCCCCGATCACAAAGGTAACCGACTAGACTTGCCAAATGGGTGGCGTCAAAGGAGGCTATATAGAATACTCGGCCATGGTCCGCCCATATGAACGACGCATGGTTGTGCTGGTGGTGCTTGGTGAGTGGGACTATGTGACACAATCTAGTCGAGGGAGGTGTTTATCTTCTTAGTCAAATTTTAATTTCAATCTCCAACATGATCCAAGCAACACATGATATACACATAATAATATCAGCAGTAAATAAATCAGATCAACCTGCGTGTACCAAAGTACAAGCATAGCAAAATAAAACGTCAACCGGAAGACTACGGCGGCGAACCCGCCGACCAGCGCCTTCTCGTTCGACAAAAGGAAAGAAACGTCAACCGGATGACTTCGGCGGCGAACCCGCCGACCAGCGCCTTCTCGTTTGACAAAAGAAAAGAAACGTCAACCGGATGACTTCGGCGGCAAACCCGCCGACCAGCGCCTTCTCGTTTGACAAAAGAAAAGAAACATCAACCGGATGACTTCGGCGGCGAACCCGCCGACCAGCGCCTTCTCATTTGACAAAAGAAAAGAAACGTCAACCGGATAACTTCGGCGGCGAACCCGCCGACCAGCGCCTTCTCGTTTGACAAAAGAAAAGAAACGTCAACCGGATGACTTCGGCGGCGAACCCGCCAACCAGCGCCTTCTCGTTTGACAAAAGAAAAGGGTGTTGCGAGGGTCCACAGATATACATATAGATGCAACGATATTTAAAGTGCAGCATGGCAGATGAGATGCAACAGCAATCAATATAAGTCATCAGGAAATTTTCTAAGGTTCGACCGAGTTTGAGATCGGGTTAACGGCTTGCCTTCAACAGTGGGGTAGGGTTCGGGAACAACGTCTACTCCGTCGGGGAGGTTTGAATCTATCAGAGGAACACAAACATGCATCAAATACCCCTCCGAGGTCCTCGAATAAATGCCAAAAAAATAAATTCCAAATAAATCCATTTTGGTTCCATTTGAAAGAGAAAATTCAAACAAAGCCAGCAAAATTGGTCTCACATTTTTCTGAGCATTTTTCAGAGAGATATTGCATCCCAAAGTTTGGTTTAAATTCTGCCAATTTTTAAACAGAAAAAATAAACAGAAAACTTTCAGGAAAAGTTTAAAAACCTGACCAGTGGGGCCCACTGGTCAGTGACAGAGGGGGCCGAACCGTTCATGTTTTAAAACTCGAGAAACAGAGGAACCACGGCGGCCGTCTCCGGCGACTCACCGGCGACGTTCTGCGGCGGCTGGGGCGAGGGAGAGGGGTGGGAGAGGAAGCAGAGCGGCTCGGGGAGGTCCTGTGCAGCTCGTCTGCGCACTCGAGCTTGACGGCGAGCTCAAGAGGCACCAGAGCTTCTTCTCCGGCGGCGGTGGCGTCCTATCGAGGACGGATTCGACGATTCCGGCCACCTTTCGCCCTGGCGAGCACGGCATCGGCATCGTGGTGCTCTGGGGAGCCTCTGGGTGGAAGGAGTCGTCGAGGGAGAGGCTAGGGGCGAGGAAAATTTTTGGGGTCAGTGCGGCTTGGGTGGGTTCGATTCCGGCGAGGTGATGCTCTCCTGGGCTCGAGGCTGTGGTGGTGATTGATTGAGGGAGTGGGAGAGGTGGTGCGATGTTCTGGAGGTCGAGGGTGGTCTTCTTATAGCGTCCCCGCACGGTGGCCTCCTTCAATGCCACGGCGAGGTGTCGATCATGGCGGGGAGGCTGCGCTGGGCGGTGTGTCGCGCGAGCATTGTCACAGGAACACACACGGCACAGGGAGAGGTGGTGGATAGGCTCGGCGGTGGTGGAGAGACTGACGAAGGGGCCCGGCGAGCACAGGGCTTGGACGGCGCGTCTGGACTCGTCGGTGGCGAGGGGGGGACGGCCTTCTCCGGCGACACGTGGCTATTGGAAGGTGGAGAGGGAGAGGGGGTCCGTTGGGCATGGTCTGGAGAGGGGAGAGGCAGAATGGCGTCGACCCAGAATGGGCGGCGCTGCCTGGCACGGCCACGTCGGCGGTGACCACGGTGTTGTTCATGTCAGAAGTGGCATCATCACTTTCTCCCAGATCCTAGCTCCAAATGAGATGAGGTTTGAACCACTGTGCGCCAAATTCAAAATCCAACAACTTTGCTGACTACGGTTTCTGCAAATTCGAAAGTTGGTCTGACTAGAATTTTTGAAAACCAGTTCTGGACAAAGAGGGATTTAATGATTTGGAGTGGTAGATGGAGTTAGATGGAAGTGCCCTTTTGTCCTGAGGTAGGAGGGGTGATGGGGAGCCTATCCATGCCTTGGATTCATCCAGGAGAATTATTTTTGATAGACTTAAAAATGTTTTGAGAAAACAGGCAGAATGCAAAAAAAATGTGGAGGGAAATTTTCTTAAGTCATGGCACTCCATTTTTTATAAATGAGGTCCACATCCACTAGGGAAGGTTCCCTAATTTTTGCAGAATTTTTGGGGATATAAAAATAGGGGTTCCTTTGGAAGGCCAAATAAAAGGCTGAATTTTAAAAGAGAAAAGGAAGTTCTCAAATTAATATTTGTCCAAGGTAAAATCACAGATTCAAGTACGGATGGAAAAAAATTAAAAGGCCAAAAATCCAGGGTGTTACAAACCTTCCCCCCTTAAGATGAATCTCGTCCTCGAGATTCCTGTTGCTCGCTGAATAGATACGGATATTCTGTCCTTAGCAAATCCTCTCGTTCCCATGTAGCTTCATCCTCCGTGTGCTTGTCCCATTGTACCTTGAAAACCTTTGTGACCTTGCTGCGAGTGCGGCGTTCTGACACATCCAAGATTCTGATGGGGTGTTCCTCGTAAGTCAGTTCACTGCTCAATTCCAGTTCCTTAAAGTCAGCCTGCTTGGTTGGGGGTGAAATGCACTTCCTTAGCTGGGATACATGGAAGACGTCGTGCACTCCAATCAATTCCTCTGGTAGTTCCAGCTGGTAGGCTACTGACCCTTTCCTTGCCAGGATCTTGAAGGGTCCAATGAATCTCAGAGCCAGCTTTCCTTTCATATGAAATCTTTTCAGGCCCTTGAGGGGTGTTACCTGAAATAGACATAGTCGTTCTCTTCGAAGTGGATCTGACGGTGTCGCCGGTCGTAATAACTTTTCTAACGGGATTGCGCTGCCTTGAGCCGGTCTCGAATCAGACGTACTTGCTTTTCTGCCTCCAACAAATCATCGGGCCTAAAGATCTTGCGGTCTCCAACTTCGGACCAGTTGAGTGGGGTTCGACATTTTCTCCCATACAGTGCTTCAAAGGGTGACATTTTCAGGCTGCCTTGGTAGCTGTTGTTGTATGAGAACTCTGCATATGGTAAACTATCTTCCCAACCTGCTCCATAGGCGAGCACACACGAGCGGAGCATGTCTTCTAGTATTTGATTGACTCGCTCGGTTTGACCGTCTGTCTGTGGGTGATAGGCTGTGCTGAAGGATAACTTCGTCCCCATGGCCTGATGCAGGCTCGTCCAAAATCTGGAGGTAAATTGTGTACCTCTATCCGACACAATGGTCTTCGGGACTCCATGGAGTTTGACAATCCTGTTTACATAAAGTTGTGCCAGCTGGTCCGAGCGGTACGTTGTCTTGACGGGAATAAAGTGAGATACCTTCGTCAAACGGTCGACAATGACCCAGATAGAATCATTCCCTCGGCTGGACTTGGGAAGTCCGACAATGAAATCCATACTTATGTTGTCCCACTTCCACTCGGGCACTTTCAGAGGTTGGAGAAATCCCGCGGGTTTTTGGTGCTCGGCCTTCACTAGATTGCACACATTGCAACATGCGACATAGTAGGCGATATCCTTCTTCATACCGCCCACCAGAATATCTGTTTCAAATCCTGGTACATCTTGGTGCTTCCCGGGTGAATAGAATAAGCTGACTCGTGGGCTTCCCTGAGGATCTGCTGCTTTAGCACGGCCTTGTCGGGTACACAAAGGCGGTTACCGTAGCGGAGCACTTCTTGGCTGTCCAAGGAAAATTCCTTGGCCTTCCCCAATGGTATTTTGGTCTTGATCCTTTTTGTGCCGGGGTCGTTGGCCTGCTCGGTCTTTATCTCTTCCTCCAGGTTTGGTTTCACCTCCAAGGTGCTCAAATAGGCCCTACTTCCCACGCGCAAATTTAGTTTGCGAACTCCTTCTCTAAGCTTGGTCGCACCTTTGGGGGCTTCCTACTCAGGGCATCAACAACCACGTTGGCCTTTCCTGGATGATAATGAATTCCAAGGTCGTAGTCCTTGATCACCTCTAGCCATCTCCTTTGCCTTAGGTTGAGGTCAGGATGGTGAAGATGTACTTCAAGCTTTTGTGATCAGTGTTGTGATCAGTGTAGATCTCGCATCTTCGACCAATAAGGTGATGTCGCCAAGTCTTCAGGGCGAGGATGATGGCAGCCAATTCCAAGTCGTGTGTGGGGTAATTGAGCTCGTGGGTCTTGAGTTGCCTTGACACATACGCGATGACCTTCCCTTCTTGCATGAGTACGGCCCCTAGTCCATTTCTGCTTGCATCACATATACGGTGAAATCCTTGCCATCATCGGGCAGTACTAGTATTGGGGCTGTGGTTAACCGAGTCTTCAACTCGTTGAAGCTTTCTTCACACTCTCTGTCCAAGCATACTTGCGATTTTTCTTCAACAAATCCGTCATGGGCTTGGCTATCTTGGAAAATTCAATGAACCTTCGGTAGTAACCAGCCAATCCTAGGAAACTCTGATTTCCACACATTGGTGGGTGTTTCCAGTTCAGTACATCAGAGATCTTGTTGGGGTTTACCGCCACACCGGCTCCAGACAACACATGTCCTAGGAACTCCACTTCCTTTAACCAGAACTGGCATTTGCTGTATTTGGCATAAAGTTGCTGCTCACGTAGTCTTCCGAGAACCAACCTGAGGTGCTTGGCGTGCTCCTCCTCATTCTTGGAGTAGATGAGGATGTCGTCGATGAACACCACAACAAACTTGTCGAGATACTCCATGAACACCTTGTTCATCATGCCCATGAAGTAGGCAGGGGCATTCGTTAGGCCGAAGGACATAACAGTGCACTCATACAGTCCATATCTGGTGGTAAAGGCGGTCTTGGGAATATCACTCTCTCGAATCTTCAGCTGGTAGTAACCCGTACGGAGATCAATCTTGGAGAATACTCGGGCACCACGGAGTTGGTCAAATAGATCATTGATCCTTGGGAGTGGGTACTTGTTCTTGATGGTGACATCATTGAGTGCACGATAGTCGATACATAATCGGAGTGTACCATCGCTCTTCTTTGCAAATAAAACTGGTGATCCCCAAGGTGAAATGCTCGGGCGAATGAACTTCTTTGAATTAACTCGTCAAGCTGCTTCTTCAATTCCACTAGCTCGGGACTTGTCATACGGTAATGTTTCTTGAATATTGGGTTTGTTCCCGGTACCACTTCAATGGCAAACTCAATATCACGGTCAGGGGGCATTCGGGTAGTTCATCTGGAAAGACATCTGGGTATTCGCTGACCACATACACTTCCCCTATCTCCGGGGCTTGAGCAAGAAACATCTTTGCATTTATCTGGTGGGGTTTATTCGGCAAGTAGGTGGTACGTACGCCTTCTGGGTTGGTGAGAGTAACTGCTCTAGTTGCACAGTCAATCTGAGCTGCATGCTGGACTAGCCAATCCATACCCAGGATGGCGTCGAGGCCGGGCACATTGAGAGTGTTGAGATGAGCCGGGAATTTTACTTGGTTGATGCTGACTGTCAGTCTTGACAAATGGTATTTGTCTTCATCTCAGAGGCAGGGGTTTGTATCACCAAAAGATGGCCCAAAGGGGAAACGGAAAAATGGTGTTTGGCAACAAAATCCTTCGAGATGAAAGAGTGGGAAGCTCCAGAATCGAATAAAATCAGCGCGGGTTTAGTGTTGATAGTACACGTACCAAGCACTACATCTGAGGCTTCATATGCTTCCTCTGCAGACATGTGGTGGACACGGGCAACTTGCGGTGGCTTGATCGCACCAGCGGGGTGGTTGTTGTTGGAGTTGTTGTTGTTGCCGTTGTGAAGAGGGCAATCCTTGATGTAGTGTCCTGTCTTGCCACACTTGAAGCAGGAGTTCTCCCTCTTGCAATCATCCACTAGGGGGCGCTTGTGGTAGAATCCTTCACGGGGATACCCTCCTTCCTGGGTTGATTCCAAGTATTCTGTGCGTTGAGGTACGGTTGTTGGGCTGCCATGGGCGTGGCTTTGAAGTAGCCCCTTCATGCTGGTTCTTACGTGACTCGAACTTCCTTTTGTGGGAGTCATAAATGGTGCGGTGCTCCTTTTCTGAGATTAGAGCCGTGTTGATCATGGACTGGAAATCTGGAAACTGCAGGACACTGAGTTGAGTCTTTATGGTCTGATGCATCCCATGAAGGAACATGTCTTTCTTCTTCTCCTCTGTGTTGGTGTCCTCGGGTGCATAGCGAGCAAGGTTGTTGAACTTGTCAGGTATTCGCTAATAGATTTGCTGCCCTGAGTGAGTGCCAGAAATTCCTGTTGTTTCATCTTTATGAGGCTTGAGGGATGTAGGCTTGGCGGTAGGCTTCCTGAAAATCAGTCCAAGTGACAGCGGGTCCATCGCCCCTGGCGTCCTTCTGATTGTCCCACCAAACGCCTGCAGGGCCCTCAAGGTAGTGGGTGGCGAAGGGCACCTTGTCCTGTTCGTCCACGCGAGCGAGCTCCAGTTTCTTTCCCATAGTACGGAGCCAATCGTCAGCCTCAAGTGGGTCATCGGCATATGAGAACTTTGGAGGTTGAGTACGCTGGAAGTCTTGCAGCTTTGAGCGGCCTGCGTGTGGGGCACCTTGGGCTTGCATAAACGTGCCAAACTCTCTCATGATCTGAGTCAGATGCTGGTTGTGGTGTTCGTATCATCATCATGAACTGACTTGGGCTTGGTTCCTGAGCTGGGGAGGAGGTGGTGGTTGTGGGGGCAAGGATCCTCGCCTGCTTGTCGTGCGGAACGACGAACCGGGGTCCCTTGGCTGCCACTTGCACTGCTATTGGGCCTCATCCTGAACGGTTGAACGGGGTGACGCGTATCATGAGCATCCATATGGGAAAGTTTAACATCCAAGGAAAAACCAAATGGAAACACGGTTTGCAAGAACAACAAGCATGGTGTTATACAATGGATGGTTGGGTTACAAGATTCCAGCACTCGCTATTTTACAAGAGATGCAAGATAAAAGATACAAGCTACTCGATACAAGATACACCATACAAGGTACATGATACAAGATGCAGGATACAACCCTACCACTACATTATTCGGGCGAGCGATACAACGGAAAGGTATAACACACTAAACGATACTGTCTCCGTGCGTCTAGAATTCCATCTCGAGGGGTGTCGCCGGTGGGATGAGGTCGATGCCCTCCTCCGCGGGGCTGTAGTCGGGTGAAGCGCGGCCGTCTCGGGAGTCTCCGGAGTAGGAGGGTGGTCGCACAGACGCGGCGACGCTGAGACCGGACGGGGGTGGAGCGCGGGTAGTAGTGAGTGGCGCTGCTACGGGTGCGGGGAGGTGGCAACGGAACGTGGGGTGCGGAAAAACGGGCGATTCCCCTCCTGATCTGCTCGAGGGAGCTGTGGGTAAAGGTGGGGAGACGAGGTGGGATGCGAGAAGTACCAGCTCCAGAGGCTCTCGTCATATCGGCCAAGGCCACGTTGGCGCGAAGCGAGGCAAGCTGGAAAAGAGTGACGTGGAGATACTGGTGGAGGAGGGTGGTGTACTGAAGGATGGCGGAGAGGGGTGAGCTAGGGTCACCGGGGTTGGGAAAAAGGATGTCCCCGTTGTCTAAGTCTAACCTCGGAAAGTAGGCGTAGCGGGTGCACTGCTTCATGACGGGGTCAAAGGTGTGAAGGAAGAGGATGGCATCTCCTGCAGCCTCCTGTATGGCTCGAGTCGCCTGAATAGAGACACCGGAAGTGAGGGAGTGGGAGATCCCAGCGGCTGCTGGCTCGGGCGCAAGTGAACGGTGGCGGTGAACTCCGAGGTGGACCTGTCGAGGCGGTTGTAGAACACGCGGTATATCGGGGGAGCTGCGCCTGGGTAGAGGTGGTCCCAGACCTCACGGAGAAACTGCGGAAAGCCGGGAATGTGTACGGCGGTAGTCTGAGCGAACAACTCCGCCATCTGTACCAGGGACATAATTAAAAGGTGAGCGTTAAAGTTAAAGGCACAAACAGACAGAGAAACAGTGAAGAAGTTGGCAACACATCGAGTTCTATCTTACGTCGCCCAATGAACTAGGGTATCCTACAGGCAGTTAGGCTCTGGTGCTAAGCTCTGTGGCACCCCGATCCAAATGATCGAGCTACCCCATATACCAGTCCCAGAAACACTGGATATATGACAACTTGATAACAAAGACATAACCAAATATATATTTATGGCTCCGAGTTCGGATGGATACAACATTACAACACGGGTGAGGCTCCGGCGCTTGCGCAACATGCACACACAACAGTATGTACATTATTTATCCAACATCGAGCCTCTAGCGGAGTTTGTAGCGAGACGTAGGTAGTAGCGTGGCGACAGCGGGCCTTATTCCACGGGGTCCTGCCTGGGATACGGGTTCCTAGTTCTCGTACAGCGGGTACTCGGCGACGGGTGCAGCGGGTCTGGCCACATGAAAAGCCAGGTGAGTACATTGAATGTACTCGCAAGACATTAGCCCAAAATCAAACAAGGCCTATCTATATGGCATGGCACAAGTTCAGAAAGTAGCATGGCATGATTTCGGGTATTTAAGTGCGAGTCCAAGCTTAACGGTTGGACTTAACTTACCTACTTACCTTAGTAGGGATGTTTCGTGTTATCAAGTGAGATCGCGTTTCTCACCCAACAACTTGTAACCACAACTAGGCTTCCAAGCCTCTAGCCAACTCTGGCTTATTTCCCGATTCTCAAGTCCTCAGCCAACTCTGGCTAGACTCTCAAATTTCCCGTGATCGTTGGGGTTTCACATTAATTATTTCCCACATTCGACTGGACTGACTCATAGCGTGACTTGACCCAAACATCGTCCCGTAACCTGGGGACAAGGCTAGATTCTAGATTTACACTCTCGAGAGGTTGCAACTTTTATCCACACGCTGAAGTCTAGACTTGTACTGCCGGTACCGAAGTACTAGAACCGATCATGGCGGCAGCACAAACCCACACTTCCACAACCGTTTACCCTACCCGGACACTCCCTGTGTAGCCACCGACACGTCCAAGGGACCAAGTCTTATGACGAAGTGAATCCGGAACGCCCCCAACAGATGAGCGACGCCTAGCTCCAGAACCTTCGCAAGACTAGCTCCGACCACAAAGGTAACCGACTAGACTTGCCAAATGGGAGGCTAGATAGAATACTCGGCCATGGTCCGCCCATATGAACGACGCATGGTTGTGCTGGTGGTGCTTGGTGAGTGGCACTATGTGACACAATCTAGTCGAGGGAGGTGGTTATCTTCTTAGTCAAATTTTAATTTCAATCTCCAACATGATCCAAGCAACACATGATATACACATAATAATCTCAGCAGTAAATAAATCAGATCAACCTGCGTGTACCAAAGTCCAAGCATAGCAAAATAAAACGTCAACCGGAAGACTACGGCGGCGAACCCGCCGACCAGCGCCTTCTCGTTCGACAAAAGGAAAGAAACGTCAACCGGATGACTTCGGCGGCGAACCCGCCGACCAGCGCCTTCTCGTTTGACAAAAGAAAAGAAACGTCAACCGGATGACTTCGGCGGCGAACCCGCCGACCAGCGCCTTCTCGTTTGACAAAAGAAAAGAAACGTCAACCGGATGACTTTGGCGGCGAACCCGCCGACCAGCACCTTCTCGTTTGACAAAAGAAAAGAAACGTCAACCGGATAACTTCGGCGGCGAACCCACCGACCAGCGCCTTCTCGTTTGACAAAAGAAAAGGGTGTTGCGAGGGTCCACAGATATACATATAGATGCAACGATATTTAAAGTGCAGCATGGCAGATGAGATGCAACAGCAATCAATATAAGTCATCAGGAAATTTTCTAAAGTTCGACCGAGTTTGAGATCGGGTTAACGGCTTGCCTTCAACAGTGGGGTAGGGTTCGGGAACAACGTCTACTCCGTCGGGGAGGTTTGAATCTATCAGAGGAACACAAACATGCATCAAATACCCCTCCGAGGTCCTCGAATAAATGCCAAAAAATAAATTCCAAATAAATCCATTTTGGTTCCATTTGAAAGAGAAAATTCAAACAAAGCCAGCAAAATTGGTCTCACATTTTTCTGAGCATTTTTCAGAGAGATATTGCATCCCAAAGTTTGGTTTAAATTCTGCCAATTTTTAAACAGAAAAAATAAACAGAAAAACGTTCAGGAAAAGTTTAAAAACCTGACCAGTGGGACCCACTGGTCAGTGGCAGAGGGGGCCGAACCGTTCATTTTTTAAAACTCGAGAAACAGAGGAACCACGGCGGCCGTCTCCGGCGACTCACCGGCGACGTTCTGCGGCGGCTGGGGCGAGGGAGAGGGGTGGGAGAGGAAGCAGAGCGGCTCGGGGAGGTCCTGCGCAGCTCGTCTGCGCACTCGAGCTTGACGGCGAGCTCGGGAGGCACCAGAGCTTCTTCTCCGGCGGCGGTGGCGTCCTGTCGAGGACGGATTCGACGATTCCGGCCACCTTTCACCTTGGCGAGCACGGCATCGGCATCGTGGTGCTCTGGGGAGCCTCTGGGTGGAAGGAGTCGTCGAGGGAGAGGCTAGGGGCGAGGAAAACGTGCGGGGGCAGTGCGGCTTGGGTGGGTTCGATTCCGGCGAGGTGATGCTCTCCTGGGCTCGAGGCTGTGGTGGTGATCGATTGAGGGAGTGGGAGAGGTGGTGCGATGTTCTGGAGGTCGAGGGTGGTCTTCTTATAGCGTCCCCGCACGGTGGCCTCCTTCAATGCCACGGCGAGGTGTCGATCATGGCGGGGAGGCTGCGCTGGGCGGTGTGTCGCGCGAGCGTTGTCACAGGAACGCACGCGGCACAGGAAGAGGTGGTGGATAGGCTCGGCGGCGGTGGAGAGACTGACGAAGGGGCCCGGCGAGCACAGGGCTTGGACGGCGCGTCTGGACTCGTCGGTGGCGAGGGGGGACGGCCTTCTCCGGCGACGCGTGGCTACTGGACGGTGGAGAGGGGAGAGGGGGTCCGTTGGGCACGGTCTGGAGAGGGGAGAGGCAGAACGGCGTCGACCCAGAACGGGCGGCGCCGCCTGGCACGGCCACGTCGGCGGTGACCACGGTGTTGTTCATGTCAGAAGCGGCATCAGCACGTTTCTCCCAGCTCCTAGCTCCAAATGAGATGAGGTTTGAACCACTGTGCGCCAAATTCAAAATCCAACAAATTTGCTGACTACGGTTTCTGCAAATTCGAAAGTTGGTCCGACTAGATTTTTTGAAAAACAGTTCTGGACAAAGAGGGATTTAATGATTTGGAGTGGTAGATGGAGTTAGATGGAAGTGCCCTTTTGTCCTGAGGTAGGAGGGGTGATAGGGAGCCTATCCATGCCTTGGATTCATCCAGGAGAATTATTTTTGATAGACTTAAAAATGTTTTGAGAAAACAGGCAGAATGCAAAAAGAAATGTGGAGGGAAATTTTCTTAAGTCATGACACTATTTTTTTATAAATGAGGTCCACATCCACTAGGGAAGGTTCCCTAATTTTTGCAGAATTTTTGGGGATATAAAAATAGGGGTTCCTTTGGAAGGCCAAATAAAAGGCTGAATTTTAAAAGAGAAAAGGAAGTTCTCAAATTAATATTTGTCCAAGGTAAAATCACAGATTCAAGTACCAAGTGGGAGGGAAATGGGAAGCACAAGATCCCAACTTGATTTATCAGATTAAAAAGGTTTAAGATTTAAAATGGTTTTTCTGGTGTTTAAATCCAACTGCACTGAAATAAATAGAAATAATGCATTTTGGAAAAAAATTAAAAGGCCAAAAATCCAGGGTGTTACATCATTGATAACCTGCATACATTGTAACACTCTTTCTTTCTTAATGTCATGACATGCATCCTTGCATGTTCTTGAAAAAATCATTGATAACCTGCATATTTTTAGATTTTACAAAACTTAATATGATTTTTTTGGATTTTTTAAATACTGGACCTCGAGATACACAAATCTCCGTTCATCCATGAGCAAAATTTTCAGAGCCCTTTATCAACACACTTGTTCATCAAGAGCTATTTAGCTGATCTCCAGTTCGTTGAGAAACCGAGAGTACACATACCGATTACTAATCAAAGGAGGGCGCCGGGAGCCTGGTGTGCTCCACCTGATGGTTTTTCTTAATGCTTATGGTGGATGGTGTCGTGTCGAGAAACATGAACCGTGATGGCATGCTTAGACTTGCATTGGCTGAAGATCTGTCTCGTATACTAGCTCTGAATACAATGGAGTTATACGAGACAGAGCTGACATGTCTGGTGGTCTAAATGCTTCCATCGTGAGAGACCAAGGCCCAGACTTCAAACTTTGCCGCCGTTCAGTTTCAGCATGAAGGCAGTACATATAATTCCAAAGCTCATAATTTAGCACGCGCTTCTACTTCCTTCTCGATGGGGTGACATCTGTGGCTTGCTAATCACCCTGATTTTGTACCAATCCCTTTAATTCTTCAGAACATTACTGCCAAACTAAAGGGGACGGTCTAAAAAAATGCAATGTGTCTTCATAAAATAGTAAAATACAGCCAGTTTAAAGAACATGCAATTCTCTAGGAACTTCTCCTGAGCTATTTGGACTGCACGGAGATAGCTCGGAATTATTTTTAAGCGTGATTGAACACGAATATGATCCCATCTACCAGAGGCATATGTTCGAGGTCACACATCACAGTGTTGTAAACACAAGGATATATCTCTTCCTTTCCCCAATTCCACCCATTAGGAATTCAACTAATCCCTCAAATCCTCCAGAATACTACAGGTTACATTCTCTTGACCAGTATGCAAGACCTCTCATATTCGTGATCGTTTACAAGGCAATCCAAAGGGTGGCATCTAGGCAGGAAAAGAAAACTACAAGGTTAATCATTACGGCGAATGCTGCATATCTACAGATCGCCAATCATGTCGTTCTCGAGGAAGACAATCACAGGGTGCAAGCCTATCTTCCAATTATATGGCACCTGTCCGATTCTGCTTCCTCTGCATCCCCAAAACGTTGGTCATTGATCTCAAGCTGCAAATAAAAACAATATGTGAATTTAATTTGTGTCAGCAATGAGCTTAACACAGAAGAAAAGCAAGATTTTTTTTTCTTGTTTTAAACAAAAAACAAGAGCTGCCAGGAGTAACCCTTTGGCAGCAACTTCTAAGCGTGTGTTTGGTTCCTGGTTTACAAGGGGTGGAGATGGAACCATTCACAATATGCGGTCGGGATGGGACGATTGGTCCACTTTCGTGTGTTTGTTTGGTTCCGGGGATAGGAGAGCCTGCAATTAGCTTAGGATGGTTAACAACAATTAGGTTTGTGCGGTTAACAAATAATTAGCAGGGATTTTCACCGTGCCTTCATTAGCCTCGGCGGCTTTGGCGTCCTCAACCTCAGCGGGCTCGGCGCGACGGCGGCCCTCGGCGAGCTCACGGAGCAGTGGCCCTCGGCGGCTCTGTCGTCCTCAACCGGCGTGGCGGCGACCCACGGCGATCTCAGGGAGCGGTGGCCCTCGGCGGCTCTGGCGTCCTCAACCTCTGCGCGGCAGCGGCGGCTGTGTGCGACGAGACCATGGGCAGGGGCGGACTTGGATGCGGACACCACGGGCAGCGGCGTCAAGGACTGGCGGCGCGGCCAGACCGAGGATTAGCGATGGGTTCTGGCGACGACAAACATGACGCGAGGGTTGCGTGCAACTAGCGATGGGCAGAGAGATTAACGAAGGTGGACCATTGGGTTCGGCCGATTTGGCGGGGCCATCTGATTCAGCATCTTGGCAGCATATTCGCCAACGTGGGCCGAACCACCCCAAAGCAGTAACAACCAAACGCATAGAGAAACAGGGCCATCCCACCCCATTCACGTTGATTCCATGGACCAAACGCACGCTTAATAGGACGGTGCGCACCCAAACAGCTAGCCAACCAAGCAATGCTCGGATCTCGTTTATCTTGGTTTATACAGATCAAACTTCTCATGTGGCAGGGAAATGTTTTTCCCATTTGTAACACAACAAACCAACCATACACCTATTGCTACCACACAGATTACATAGGGAAATTAAACATTGCTTTGAAGGGAGATTCAGCAGAGGCTCCTTTGCCTACATACCTCGAGGGGAGAAGAGAATCTATGAGAACCTACTTGAACCCTATATCAACATTATTTTTACGAGAGAGGATCGCTAAATAGAATGAGAACCCGTTGATCAATGTATTCATCTAGTATGCTTATATTTTGCGTACCAATGCACGGGTATTAAGCTAGTAGTATTTATAATTGATCAATCCTGCCATAGCAAACTTTGCACACTTTGTTGCCAAATTGTTATCCCACAGTATCCCTCTCGGCATACATGTTGGTGCCGTAGTGCACAGTTTGTTGTGCTAAAGATAGGTCAGTGGAACACATTAAAGGTGAACATCCTAATAAATGACACAGCTAATAACATAAAAGATATATGAGAAGATGTAAAACTATGGAGACACAAAGCTGCATCCTGCATGAAGAAAGAAGGTTGCAAGTTGCAACTAGGTCTAAAAAGAAGTATTTTCTTTCACCTTTTCACATTTTATATTCCTATTCATCATGAATAAGCAAAATGGAAGTGTAGCAAATGGAAGTGTAACAATTTAATAAACCCAGTGCATACCTCGACTACACTGCGAGTAATATCATGTTCATCAATTTGTCCTATTGGAATGACATCTGAAAATTCCTCAGTGCCACTTCCTGCATGTGAGAACATATCAATATTATGCTTAAAATTTTCTAGAAAACGCAAGTTCGCAACAGAAATGCAAATGAAGATTGTTTACCATCGGACATATCGTCATCACCTTCATCGCTCTCTGGAATTTACAAAAATGCATTAGACAATTTTTGCAAAGAATATACTAACTACCCCATAAGTCATTCAATGTAGGTATGTGGGATATGTGCGGCCGAAGTTATCATTTAATACTTTTGACTGAAATATTATGACAAAAGAAACATGGTCTAAGTGTTTTACTGGAGACTGTGAAAAGTAGAAAAAGTTACCAGCATTTGGGTCTGGGTTCAACTCAGCAGAGTGGGAGAATGCTTCAAAGAGTTCATCCACTAAAAAGTCGGTCAAGGGTCCAAGATAAATGATAGCACATGTTTCCAAAGATAGCAGATACACATTTGTTGATATATAGGCATCTTGCTGAGTAATAAATACTAATAAATGTAGAACACGATAATCATACTAATTTCCACAATCTAGCTGGAATAGATAACACTGAATCAAGTAGCAGCAACATGATAAGGTGTTCTAAACCCAATCGCATGGCTACTCCGCTATTCTCAAACTTCATGAACAGAGCCTTTTACTTGGTCCTGGAGTGGATTAAGAACAGTTTAGCCCCTCCCTTATCTTTGATGTTGGAGCTAGATCAGCAATTGATCCGAAAAAGCAAGAGTAAATTTCACAGAACTGCAATTCATTGGAAAACTATGAAAACATTTCCCATTAGGATATCATTTTGTGAAACACCACACTTTCAATAAAGAGCTAACTTGCACAGTGGATCACCAAACTTGTCAGATTGGTTCAAGTAGGTCGTCGTACACCCAAACTGCGTATCCAAGACATATAAATGATGACATGGAATGTTGACTTTTAGAAGTACAAAATGTCAACATGTTCCAAATACCGCATTATATCTAGTAACATAAGCATAATATTTTCATAACAAGATTAACCGTAGAAGGCCCACCCTTTAAGAAAATCAAACACATCATTGGTTATTGGTCATTAGTAATGAGGATACAATCACTTTGGGCCAAATTATAAAACAAATAGTCAAAGAGCTGAGCTCATTAAACACAACTCTCGAAAGGAATAATCTTTTGCTAAGTAAATCTTAGGCACCATAATTCCAGTATAGGAGAATTAGGGATGAAATGCATGTAACAGAAAAAAGATATGGATCAGACAATTTGCTGAAAAGGATACATTGATCGGGATCTGATGGAATGATGCGCATCTCAGTGACTTTTGAGAGATCTACTGCCCCATTTGCTTCAGAATCTGATTCGTCAGACTCCTCGTCAGAGCAAACTTCTGTCTCGATCTTCATAAATCAGTAGAAGCGAATATCAAATGTTGGAATTGAACAGTACAAGAGTATTATGCATAATATTTCCAAAATATGAGAAGCCTAAAGATGTTCACATGCAGTGGACTTACAATCAGTCAGGATATCTAGATCAGATGAGTTATGCGCGAAAAATAAGCCAAACCAACTAGTAAAGAGATAGAAGCTCATGAGTTTTTCAAAAAAATGGCACGAAAATAGAATAGAAAATCAACCAAAATGGAATCTTGGCGAATTTGTTGCTGCAAACCAAAAGAATGCAAAGTTCACTTAACACTACGAATTTCTTGGCAAATGAAATTATGCAGTTGCATGCATCAATTCACACCCTTGATCTACAATCATATCAGCACTTCGGGCAATCACATTCCCTGAAAGAATGCAAAGTTCACTTAACACTACGAATTTCTTGGCAAATGAAATTATGCAGTTACATAAATGTTTTCCCCCAAACAGAAATATGTATGAATGATATATCAGTGTAGTATTTGCTTCTATGCGCTGCATACAAACCGAAATATGCTAAGACTATCAGAAGAAGTAAGCCATGCTTTCAGAACTGAGCATAAGCTTAAAAAACATCCAAGACCAGTTTCCCTTGCAAAGCCTACTAGCAATTGATTCACTTGCAAAATCTACTAGCAATTGAAATCAACAAATAATAAACATGAAAAAATGTGCCCAGTTGACCACGTCAAACTCCAGACAGAAATCTCGCTTAAGATTTTAATTACTCCAATCATTACCAAGTCTAGAAAGTTCTAACAACAAGTCTACAACAGACTACATTTTCTTTGGAAAAGAGGAGCTAACCTGGTTCATTCATTCAACCAAAAAAAAGTGGTGCCTTATTGCAAAAGATAACAGTTTTGACCATCTAAAATTTCATTCTATGTGAGCAGTCCAAACCAAAAGGAATGACGATAATTATCCGAGGTAGCATTAATATATTAGATTCACTACCAAGCCTCAACAGTACATTACATCAGCAGCAAAGGACATTTATCCTCAGTCCAATCACTTCGATCTGTCACAACTTAGTCTCGAATCTGTCACTACCCAACCAGCTGATCAGCTATGGATGTCCAATGTTAATTTCGAGTTATCCGAATGTAGGAAATCACCTGCGTGTAGATGCACGGGGAGGGGTAGGTCTCGGGATCGCGCGACACGGCATGGAGCGAGACGGCGACGAAGTCCACCGCGTAGCCCTTGGTCCTCTCTGTGTCGCTAACCCAGATCACCCTCCTAGCGCCAAAGCACCCCCATGTCAGAAACGCCCGGCCGCAGCCACATCCATGAGTGTAGCGAAACGAGATGCTACTACCTGGTAGTGATGAAGACGGTCCCGGAGGGCTCTGGGGCACGGCAGCCGAGGGCGAGCGCGGCAGCACGCTGCACGCGGAGGAGCTCCTCTCCATTGCCGGCGTCGAGACGAGGGGTGCCGTCGGCGGCGATGTCGGCGAAGGGGTGGAGGCCGAGCACCATGGCTGGCAGATTTGGAACGCGGGGATGGGCGTAGGCGGAGCTAGGGTTTTGGGCTTTCGGACTCATTTGGGCTTTTGCTTTTGCAGTTTGTGAAAAGAGTAAAATCAACGGTCACTGAACTTGAGGTCGTTACTCGCCGTCGTCACCGTACATCACTATACGCGAATTACGGTCACCGAATACGCACAAGTGTGTCGTACACGGTCACTGAAGCCCGTAGAGCGCCGTATTTGCTGACGTGGCACCACATTGACCAGTCTCTGGTCCTAATATTTATGCAAAAATGCCCCTCCCATTCCTGCTTTTCTATACAAAGCTCAGATTTGTCCCTTTAATGACACTGTCCGGTATGGCCCACCCACCCAACTTCTTCTTCCTCCTTCTCTCTCTCTCTCTCTCTCTCCTCTGTCTCCAACCTCACCGCTCCCCTTAGTCCCTAATCCGGCTCGAGTGCGGCGAAGCTCGCGCATATGCCACCATGAACCATGGCCGTCGCATGGACAACCAATGTCGACCAGATGGGCAACATGCCGAGCGCGGCGGCCGTGTTCGAGGCGAGCTGGGTGAGGACGGTCGTAAGTGGACGCGGAGCTCGCGGACCAGGCATAATGGGGTGAGGCGTTCCCGACCTCGGTGGAGCAGTTCGAGGCGAGCCCACTCGCGGTTGAGCTGGACGAGGCTCGGCCGCACACGATGGAGCTGGGCGAGGCGTGCTCGATGATGCGGCGGCTCGAGGTCCCAAAGCACCACCATTGACAGGTTCTCGGCCGCCGCCGCTCCGAGTGGTGATTTGGTACGAAGGGAGAGGCGGTGGTGGGCGGTTGGTGGCGGAATGACCGGCGATTGAGGGCGAATTTGGCGGGTACGGGCGCCGGCGGTGGAACCTAGAACGGAGAAGGCGAGGTGACCTCGGACTGGGAGGATACCGATAGAGTGCAAGCCACTACGGTTGCGGCCTTGTCTTTGACGCGCCTCGACATGACGACTGCGACTCCGACACTCCCAGCTACCCCTTGCGCGTCGGCCATGGCTCTGAACCTTGATTTGGTGGCTGGCACTGACGACGATGCAACGACGCGCACATAGGAGGCGGTGGCCTGCAGGAATGAAGCCTAGCACGAAGGATTTGCTGGCGACGGCGCTGCGCTGATCGCGATTGACTATGAAGATGATCCCGTGATGCCAATTCAGGCCGCTATGGCAGTGCTGCTGATGTAGTGCAACCTAGCACACCACACCAACAACACCCAATCGTCCCATGACAAGATCAAGAGTCAAAGCCCTTCATGAAAAGGTGACCTCGCTCCTCTCTATGTGTGATTTCGACACTCCTTTGAATGGTTTGCTACTTCATGACGGTACTTTGTGCATACTCAGGAACCACCTTGATGACGACCTACAATGGAGTGGAGAAGATGAGCAAGAGAAGGTCCAAGATGAAGGAGAAGATGACCAAGAGAAGACCCAAGTAGACAGTCAACGAGAGGAAGAAGGAGGAGCCTTCAGCTCGGCCGGCCCCCAGCCGGCCCCCAAACCGGCCTCGCCGGACCATCTCCTGAGGCAGCCGGCCTACCAGCCGGCCTAGGCCGGGCCCAGGACCGGGCCACCTACCGAAGCCGCCGGCCTTCCAGTCGGCCCAGGCCGGCCCCAGGGCCGGACCATCTCCAGCACGAGTCGGCCCCAGCCGTCAACGTGTCCTACACCCGTTTTGTACCCAGACTATAAATAGACCCCTTCCCCTCCAGATCTAGGGTTAGACTGAGATTAAACTTGAGTTGAGCTTTGCTCCTTTCCACCCATAATGGTGTTGCCTCCTTTGGAGATGAATCAAGGCCTCCCCTTGTGGAGATGAATCAAGACCTCCCTTTGTGGAGAAGATCCCTCTAGTGATTCCAAGGCTTCTTCTTGTAGTTGCGATTACTTGCCAATCTTTCATCTTCGGGTGACCATATTGGACCGGTGGGATTGACCGGTGAGAGAAACAATCCTAAGAGTAAGGTTGCTTGGAGATTGAGAATATAGGGCTGCCCTTGGGGAATTGTTACCGGTTGAATTCGTCCTAGTTGCTTTGCTATTTAACTTGTATTTGACGTTTCCCCTCTTGCGTTCTTGGTGTTCTTCGTTTTCTTCATCCATCCACCCTCAATCCGTGAAAATCGGGACCTTACCCGCATCATATGGTATCAGAGCAGGGTTGACACAGATTGATTTGTGTTTCCACCCCCAAATCCACCAAATTTTTCTTTGATTTTGAGAAATTCGAAAATTTTGCAAAAATAGCTCCAAATTGCTTTTGGCCCGATCTACGAATCATGTGCGTTTTGGTAAGTTTTGATCCACAGATCTATTGCTCAACTAGTTGATCTACCTTCCTTTGCGTTCCCATAGCCTAATTCCACCGTTTTCCCCTTCGATTTGAGGTTTTTCGGGTCGTTTTTTCGCCAAAATCGTGGATTTTCGAGTGGTCAAAATCGCAGGTTGCCCGGCCTCCAGCCCAGCCTGGCCGGTCTCCCAACCGACGCTGCTGGCCTCTAGCCCGGCCTAGGCTGCCTTCTCTACAAATTCCAAAAAATAGTTTTTCTCATATCTTTTGATTCTGGACTCCGTTTTGGGTGTTTTTCGGCTCATTTCGAAGCTACGAACAAGACCTTCATCACCATTGCGGAAGATCCATCATCCACCACCACCAAAATCCGTGGGCAAGCACGAAACTTTTACACCAAAGGGTGAAGATCGTTGACGAAGGTATAATCATCACGAATCTTTTCCCCTTGCCATTCCTTTGTGAGCCACACTATATCTTTGCGATTACCATGTCCTATTGAGGCTAGCTCTTGATGATTTGCTTGGGCTTTGCACATTTGCACCGTGTAGTTTTCGAGCAAAAGTACTTGCGATAGTTGGCATATATCTTGTGTTGGCATCAAAGAAGTGAGTGTGCAAAAGGGAAAAGAATCAAAAGAGCAAAGAGAAAAGAAGCAAAAAGTGCAAGAAAAGAAATGAAAAGAAAGAGACACCACTTGCCAAATCTCTTGTAGGAAGCGCGCAAGCTCGATGAACATCTAGTAGGTGGTACAATTTGTGCAAATCTTGTAGCCCACAATTTTTTTGCAATCGAGCTAGTGGCTCTCTTTGTACTTGTGCAACACGAGCTTATAGTCTTCGCTAGGATCATTTGGTTCCTTAGCTCATTTCTTGGTTGCATAAGTCCCATTTATCTCTCCGTGCGTGTGTTTCTTTGACATTCTTTCCTCTTCTTTGAGATTGACTTGTTTTGCTTTGTGATCATCATGGTTTTCTACTTGCCTTTACAATATCTTGGTTTTCGGATTGGTTCAATTTGCTTTCCACCTACCATACCTACCTATCCTCCTAAGTGTGTGTGTGGGGTGTTAGAACCGGATTCTCGTTCGTCAAGCAACTATATTCTTACGATCTAGTTTCTTTTGGTTCTCCATTTCCACACATTTCACTTGTTTCTTGAGATCATGTTTAGGGGAAGTTCAACCGGAAGCTCAAGTGTGGAGGATGATATCCATGGAGGACTTCAAGGTGACAATGGCTATGTCACACCAAACGAGTTCGTGGGCCTTCGACGCCTTGTTTGTGATGGGCTAGGCTGTTATGAGCGCCGTCTTCAAGTACAAGACGAAAACTTCAACACCCTCAATGCGCAAATGGCGAACGTGACCGAAGCTCTCAACAACCTTGTTCAACATCGCTCTTCTTCAAGCTCGCACCGCACAAGAAGCACCTCAAGGTCAACACATCCTCGTCATGTGCGCCGTGGTGATCCCCAAGAGGAACCGCAACAAGCTCGTCAAGACATGCCAAGGCGCGACGCACATGCTCGACATCACCATGAAGTGGAACACCCACCTTCGTGATGTAGTGCAACCTAGGCACACAACACCAAGTGGCCCAATGATAAGAGCAAGAGTCAAAGCTCTCCATGATAAGGTGAATTCACTCCTATCTATGTGTGATCTCGACACTCCTTTGAATGGGTTGCTACTTCATTCGGATACTTTGTGCATACTCAGGAACCACCTTGATGACGTCCCACAATGGAGTGAAGAAGATGACCGAGAGAAGACCCAAGAAGATGGCCAAGAGAGCAGCCAAGAAGGAGAAGATGAAGTTCAAACAGCTTCAGGCGGTACTACCGGACCAGACCGGTACTACCGCCCCCGCCTGACGTGTCACCTGCTGAAGCTCCTACCGGGGTCGGTACTACCGCATCTGACCACCCCGGTACTACCGCATATGGCCACCCCGGTACTACCAGCCCTACTACCGCACCTACTACCGTATCTCCCAGAAGCTCCTGGTGTCACCGGGTTCTAACCCGGTAGTGGTCCCGGTAGTAGCCCGGTACTACCGCAAGTCTGGTACTAGCGGGTTACCTCCGGTACTACCGCTGTGGGCGAGCCTGCGTGCTGAAAAGGTTTCCCTGCCTTGTAATCTTATCCCCTTTGGATCTAGACTATATATAGTTCGTCCCCTTCCTAGGGTTAGGGTTAGACTATGATTTGGGAACTAAAGTAGAGCCTTGCTCCTTCTTCTCAAAGTGTCTCCTTCCTCCTGTGTGATTCCCCTTTTGTGTGTTCTTCGTGTTCATCCGTTGTTCTTCGTGTTCTTCGTCCCTCCGCACAAATCCGTGAAAATCGGGACCTACCCGCATCATATGGTATCAGAGCTCTAGGTTGACACGGATTTGATTTGTGTTTCCACCAAAATCCACCAAATTTTTCTTCGTTTTTGAGAAATTCGAAAATTTCCACCAAAAATAGCCTTGCCTTGATTCGAGCCGATCTGTCGATTCGTTGCGTTTTTGGTAGTTTTTGTCCATGGATCTGTTGCTTTAGGACCCCCTCCACCCTTGTTTGCGTTCCCTAGCCTTAATTTTGCCAATTTCCCACGAATTTGAGGATTTCTCGGGTCCAATTTCCGCCCAAAATCGAAAGTCAACCATCAGAAATCGGGCAGGCCGGTACTACCGGGCAGGCCGGTACTACCGGGTTTTCAAAATTTGGCCGAATTTTTTTCTTTTTCCTCGGTTCGTTTTGGCATTTCCTCTTTGGTTTGAGTCCTTTCTTGGTGTGCCTACGTCTACGACATCGACAAGCTTCCGCAGCACGCATCTTCAACGCCAAGCGACGACGCCACCAAGGACTCGACATTTCCCCACCACCATATCCGTTGTGAGCCCTTCTTCCTTTCGCGCAACTTGACCTATTGGACTAGCTCGGTGATATTGCGAGGCATTGCACGTGTTGAGTGTTTGTCTTCAAGTATTGGCGAGTGTGTATCGTTAGAGAGCTTGGCACTAGCAAAAGAGAAGGAATCATCGTCAAAAAGCAAAAATCAAAAAAAAAAGAATCAAGTGGTGCCAAGTTCATCTCTTGTAGGTTGCGACAAAGCTAAGACCGCCAAAGTGAGTGTGAGTGTTAACTCTTGTGCAAATCCGTTGCCCACAAAAAGCAATTGAGCTAGCGTCCTTCTTGTGTTGGGTGACATTTGAGCACGTAGTCTTCGTTAGGTTGTCTATCTTCGAGTGCTCGCCCTTTGGTCGCCCAACCCCATTATTCGCTTTTGTGTGTGTTTCTTGATACTTTGTGGTTGGAGTTTCTTTGGTAATTTGATCATTGTGGATTTTCTCTACCTTTGACAATATACTTGTCGCGGGTTTGCTTGTTTCGTTTGCCACTTCATACCTTCCTATCCTCATAAGTGTGTGTGTTGGGTGTTAGAACCGGATACTCTCCTCTCAAGCACATTATACTTGGGATATAGTTTGTCTTGGTTTTTCTTTACCACATCTCACTTGATCTTGAGAAAATGTTTAGGGGAAGTACAAACGGAAGCTCAAGCTCGGATGAGGAAATCCATGGTGGAGTTCGCGGTGATCATGGCTATGTCACACAATCGGAGCTTGTTGGCATGCGACACTTTCTTCGTGACAACCTAGGACGCTACGAGCGCCGTCTTCAAAATCAAGAGAACACCTTCAACGACCGCATGCATGCTCAAGAAGCAAATATGGAGCGGTTGACCGAAGCTATCAACAACCTTGTGCGACAACGAGCTCTTCACACTCAAGCCGTACAAGAAGCACCTCAAGGTCGACACAAGCACGTCATGGACGTCATGAACCTCGACAAGAACGTCAACATGATCCAAGGCGCGACGCCCATGAACGACCTCCTCCTCACGTTGAACAACCACATGATCTTCACGCGAACAATGCCAATGCGCATCAAGAACAACCTCACCAAAATTGAACGTCATGAACGCATGCCATCACCACCACCGCAACAACGTGATCGTCATGACCCATTGGCTAATGACAATGGCGTTCCGGGTGCGAATGACTTTGGTGAACAAGGACGTCACCCCGTCATCCTCCAAGGCCACGTCATCAAAATCATGACAATGCGAACAATAACGAACAACCCGTTCCTCAACAAGAGCTCCTCAACATGATCCTCGTCTCGTCAAGAGCTTCCACATGATCGTCACAACACCATCGCGCGAGTCAAGTGATAACGAGTCAAGCCAACACAATGGTGATGGACTCAATCGAAGGAGACGTGGACGTGCATTCCCACGTGGTGCCATGGTGACAACTATGATGACTTGACCAACGTCCGCTTTGACATACCCAAGTTCTACGGCACAAGTGATCCGGAAGCTTACTTCTCATGGGTACTCAAGGTTGACAAGATCTTCCGCGTGCAACGCTTCTCCGACAACAAGAAGGTTGCCTTAGCCTCGATGGAGTTTGAAGAGTATGCCCTCTTGTGGTGGGAACAACTACAAGATGCTCGCGTCGCTAACCACCAACAACCAATTGACACTTGGGTTGAAATGAAAGAAACAATGTACAAGCGCTTCGTGCCAAGCCATTACACTAGAGACTTATACAAGAAGTTGCAAGAGTTGAAGCAAGGTTTGAAGTCGGTTGACGAGTACTACAAGGAATGGAAATCTCCATGATGAGAGCCAATGTCAACGAGTACGAAGAGCAATCCATGGCTCGTTTCATGAATGGCCTCAACTATCCAATCAAGAAGATCGTGGAGTTCCAACCATATGCCTCTTTGGTAGAGCTAGTACATCAAGCTTCCAAGGCCGAGCGCCACGTGCTTGAAGAGCTCAAATACCTCAAGACAAAGGCATTCTTCGCCAACAAGCCTTCTTCGTCAACTCCTACACCTTCACAAGCTCTTCCTCAAGCGAACACTCGAGGTCCTCCAAGAGTCTCTACTCGACACCTCAAGCGCCTCAACCTTTCAAGAAAGTACCTCCCTCCTCCAAGGCGCCTCAAGGATCTTCGTCCGGCACAAGACTTTGCAATGCTACAAGTGCGGCGGACAAGGGCACAAATCTTTTGAGTGCACCAACAAGAAGGTCATGATCATCAATGACATGGGAGAGTATGAATCTATGAGTGAAGATGAGTACAATGCTTTGAACAAGGTCGCCACAATGCAAAGTGCTCAAGAAGAAGAAAGTGAGATCTATTGTGATGGCGACAACAACCCTTCCTTGGTTGTGGCAAGAGCTCTAACCACCAATGTTCAAGTGGAAGAAGACCAAAGATGCAACTTGTTCCAAACAAGAGCGGGAATCAATGGAAAGTCCATCAAGGTCATCATAGATGGTGGAAGTTGCCACAACCTAGCGAGCAAAGAACTTTGTGATAAGCTCAACTTGAAGTTCAAGAAGCACCCACATCCTACCATGTGCAATGGTTGAGTGATACCGGAGCCGTCAAGATTCAACACATGGTGCAAGTGTCCTTCAAGATTGGAGCCTATGAAGATACGGTTGATTGTGATGTTGTGCCTATGAACGTTTGTCACTTACTCCTTGGGCGTCCATGGCAATTTGACAAGGGTGCTATGCATGATGGACGAACAAACTACTATAGCTTCAAGAACAACGACAAGACCTTCGTCCTTCGTCCCATGACACCAAGTCAAGTCATCGCCGACAACGCCAAGACATTGCAAGGGCACAACAAGATCGTTCGTCTAGTGAGATGAGTGGTGAGCGAGAGACCCACCATAAAGTGAGTGAGAGCCACAAGCCAAATGAGTGTGACACTTCAAAGAGAGTTCCCACAAAACTTACACTATTTGCCACAAAGAGAGAGATGAGGGAGTTGAGAGAAACCCATCCACCCTACACTATGTGCTCATATGCAAGGGTGAAGTTTCTATGACTAACACTTTCACAAACCTTCCTCCTTCTTTGTTGTCTCTTTTGAAGGACTTTGAAGATGTCTTCCCTCAAGAGTGCCACCGGGACTACCTCCTCTACGCGGAATCGAGCACCGCATCGACCTTGTTCCCGGCGCACCGCTACCAAACCGCGCTCCTTACCGCACCAACCCCGAAGAGACAAAGGAGATCGAGCGGCAAATACAAGAACTTCTTGCCATGGGACATATCCGCGAGAGCTTGAGTCCGTGCGCCGTGCCCGTCATCTTGGTACCCAAGCACGACAACACTCTTCGCCTTTGCATGGATTGTCGCCCCATCAACGCCATAACCGTTCGGTATCGCCATCCTATCCCTCGACTTGATGATATGCTTGATGAGCTTTGTGGTTCCGCTATATTCTCCAAAATTGATCTTAAAAGTGGATATCACCAAATAAGATGTGTGAAGGTGATGAATGGAAGACCGCATTTAAAACAAAGCTTGGTCTTTATGAGTGGCTCGTCATGCCATTTGGTCTTTCCAATGCACCTTCTACTTTTATGCGTCTCATGAATCATGTTTTGCGTCCTTTCATTGGAAATTTGTTGTGGTATACTTTGACGACATCCTTATTATAGCAATCTTTGGAAGAGCACACTTCTCATGTTGCTCAAGTTTTGTTGGTTCTTCGCAATGAAAAGCTTTATGCAAATCTTTCTAAGTGCACTTTTGCCACCAACAAACTTGTTTTCTTGGGTTTTGTTGTTTCTTCGGATGGAGTTGAAGTTGATGATGCAAGATACAAGCAATTCGGACTTGGCCTTTTCCGATGTCACTTGAGGAGTTGAGACGTTTTCTTGGTTTTGCCGGATTTTACCGCCGTTTCATCAAGGATTTTTCCACAATTGCTTGCCCCCTCCATGAACTTACAAAGAAGAATGTACCTTTCATTTGGGGCAATGCACATGATTTTGCTTTCAATGAGCTCAAACGGTTATTAACCGAAGCACCACTCCTTGCCCTTCCGGATTTCTCTAAGACATTTGAGATTGAATGCGATGCAAGTGGATTGGGCATTGGTGGAGTGCTTATGCAAAATGGTAGACCCATCGCATACCATAGTGAGAAACTAGATGGAGCTCGCTTGAATTACCCCATTTATGACAAAGAGTTATTTGCTTTGGTTCGTGTTTTGGATGTGTGGCAACATTACCTTCGTCCTAAGGAATTTGTCATTCATTCCGACCATGAATCCTTGAAATATTTGAAAAGTCAAACAAATTTGAACAAAAGACATGCTAAGTGGGTTGAGTTCATTGAGTCTTTCACTTTGTAATCAAATACAAGAAAGGTAAAGACAATGTGGTCGCGGATGCTCTATCCCGCAAGGCCAACCTACTTACACGTCTTGACATTAGTGTCTTGGGTTTGGATGAGATTAAAGAGTTGTATGCTACCGATGCTTTCTTTGGAGACATTTTCGCTCAATGTTCGGAGCACAAAGGAATTGGTGATTTCTATTTGCACAAAGGTTTCTTGTTTAAGGCTAACAAACTATGTATACCCGAGTCTTCGCTTCGTTTGGTCCTTTTGAAGGAATCACATGGAGGCGTCTTAATGGGACACTTTGGACGTGACAAGACCTTTGCCATGCTCTCCACAAACTACTATTGGCCAAGGATGTACCGGATGTGAACCGCTTGGTGCGACGATGTTCAACATGTCTCAAAGCTAAGTCTACTCTAAACTCTCATGGTTATACACACCTTTGCCTATTCCACATCACCCATGGTCCGATATAGCTATGGATTTTGTCTTAGGACTCCCACGCACTAAAACAAACAAGGATTCCATCTTTGTCGTCATTGATCGCTTCTCTAAAATGGCACACTTTATACCTTGCAACAAGAGCGACGATGCTTCACACATTGCTACTTTGTTTTTCAGGGAAATCGTCCGTCTTCATGGAGTGCCCAAGACCATTGTGTCGGATCGTGACGTCAAGTTCGTGAGCTATTTTTGGAAGACTTTGATGGCCAAGATGGGAATCAAGCAACTATTCTCCACCGCATACCACCCTCAAACCGATGGCCAAACCGAAGTGGTGAACCGAAGCCTATCCACACTCCTTCGTGTGTTGATCAAGCCTAACTTGAAGAATTGGGAAGAGTGCATCCCACACGCCGAGTTCGCCTACAATCGAGCACTACACGCGCAACAAAGAGAACACCCTTCGAGGTTGTCTATGGCTCCAACCCCTACACCGCGCTAGACATGCTACCACTTCCACTCCGAGAACAAGTCAACATGGACTTCGACAAGCGGCCGCCTACATGAAGAAACTACATGAAGACACAAGGGCCACGCTGAGAAGCATAAGGAAGACCATGCTACGAAGATGAACAAGAACAAGCGCCCCATGATCTTTGAAGGAGACCTTGTTTGGCTACATCTACGCAAGGACCGCTTCCCCATGAAGAAAGTCTAAGCTCGCGCCAAGAGGAGATGGTCCTTTCAAGGTTCTCAAGCGCATCAACGACAACGCATACAAGATCGACATACCAAAGTCCAAGTACGGCGTTCATAACACCTTCAACGTCGCCGACATCTCGCCTTACCTTGGTGAACCCAAGTGATGATGAGGACGAAGAGTCGAGGACGACTCTTTTCCAAGGGGGGGGGGAGATGATGTAGTGCAACCTAGGCACACAACACCAAGTGGCCCAATGACAAGAGCAAGAGTCAAAGCTCTCCATGATAAGGTGAATTCACTCCTATCTATGTGTGATCTCGACACTCCTTTGAATGGGTTGCTACTTCATTCGGATACTTTGTGCATACTCAGGAACCACCTTGACGACGTCCCACAATGGAGTGAAGAAGATGACCGAGAGAAGACCCAAGAAGATGGCCAAGAGAGCAGCCAACAAGGAGAAGATGAAGTTCAAACAGCTTCAGGCGGTACTACCGGACCAGACCCGGTACTACCGCCCCCGCCTGACGTGTCACCTGCTGAAGCTCCTACCGGGGTCGGTACTACCGCATCTGACCACCCCGGTACTACCGCATATGGCCACCCCGGTACTACCGGCCCTACTACCGCGCCTACTACCGTATCTCCCAGAAGCTCCTGGTGTCACCGGGTTCTAACCCGGTAGTGGCCCCGGTAGTAGCCCGGTACTACCGCAAGTCCGGTACTACCGGGTTACCTCTGGTACTACCGCTGCGGGCGAGCCTGCGTGCTGAAAAGGCTTCCCTGCCTTGTAATCTTATCCCCTTTGGATCTAGACTATATATAGTTCGTCCCCTTCCTAGGGTTAGGGTGAGACTATGATTTGGGAACTAAAGTAGAGCCTTGCTCCTTCTTCTCAAAGTGTCTCCTTCCTCCTATGGAGATGAATCAAGGCCTCCACATGTGGAGATGAACCAAGGCCTCCTCTTGAGGAGAAGATCCCTGCGTGGATACCAAGGCTCCGCTTGTAGTTGCGATTACTTGCCGATCTTTCATCTTACGGTGATTCTATCGGGTTGGTTGGATTGACCAATTGGACAAACAATCCTAAGAGTAAGGTGTGCTTGGGAGAGGAGGATTGGGGGCTGCCCACGGGGATTTGTTACCAATCGAGTCTTGCCGGGTTGCTACTTGCTATTTACCCTTGTTTTGTGTGATTCCCCTTTTGTGTGTTCTTCGTGTTCATTTGTTGTTCTTCGTGTTCTTCGTCCCTCCGCACAAATCCGTGAAAATCGGGACCTACCCGCATCACTTCGCCTAGAGCGCACCATGACAATGGACATCAAAAGCAACATCGACCAAATGGTGGACGCCGTGAACGAACTCCATCACCACCACCTCAACATCAAGAACGTCAACACCATTTGGACAATGACAATGATGTCCCGGGTGATCATGACTATGAGGATCAAGGCCATCGACACCGCTACCCTCCAAGGCCACGCCACAATCGTGCGCATGGAAACCATGATCATCCTCGCCAGGAGCCTCGGCAACACAACGAGAATCATCCTCACCATGAGCCTCGTCACCGCCAAGAGCGTCCGCATGATCGTCATCACCACAACCACACCGAATCTTGGTGATGGACTAAACCAAAGGAGACATGGACGTGCATTCCCACCTCCAAACCGTCGAGATGACGATGACAACTTGAACAACCTTTGCTTTGACATGCCCAAGTTGTACGGAACAAGTGACCCGGAAGCATACCTTTCATGGGCACTTAAGGTTGACAAGATCTTTCGAGTTCGAAACTACTCCGACAACAAGATGGTTGCCTTAGCATCAATGGAATTCGAAGAGTATGCTCTCTTGTGGTGGGAACAAATTCAAGATTCACGTGTGGACAACCATCAACAACCAATCAACACTTGGATTGAGATGAAGGAAGCGATGTATAAGCGCTTTGTGCCAAGTCACTACACTCGAGACTTGTACAAGAAGTTGCAAGAATTGAAACAAGGGTTGAAATCCGTTGATGAGTACTATAGGGAGATGGAAATTTCCATGATGAGAGCCAATATTGAGGAATCGGAAGAGCAATCAATGGCTCGCTTCATGAATGGCCTCAACTATCCCATCAAAAAAATTGTGGAATTCCAACCCTATGCCACCTTGGTTGAGCTAGTCCATCAAGCCACAAAGGCCGAGCGTCACGTGCTGAAGAGCTCAAATACCTCAAGGCCAAGGCATTCTTCGCTACCAAGCCTTCATCATCCACACCTACATCCGCGCAAGCTCCTCCTCAAGCAAACACTAAAGGTCCTCCAAGAGTTTCTACACCATCCACTCAAGCTACTCAACCTTTCAAGAAGGCACCTCCCTCAAGCAACACAACTCAAAGATCTTCCGCCGGCACAAGAGGATTGCAATGCTTCAAGTGTGGAGGACAAGGACATAAATCCTTTGAGTGCACAAACAAGAAGGTCATGGTTGTCAACGACATGGGAGAATACGAGTCGATGAGTGAAGATGAGTATCATGCTTTGAACCAAACCACCGCAACACAAAATGTTGAAGAAGACTCCAATGACATCTATTGCGATGGCGATAACAACCCTTTATTGGTTGTGACAAGAGCATTGACCGCCAATGTCCAAGTAGAAGAAGACCAAAGATGCAACTTGTTCCAAACAAGGGCGGGAATCAATGGAAAGTCTATCAAGGTCATCATCGATGGTGGAAGTTGCCACAACTTGGCTAGTAAAGAGCTTTGTGATAAGCTCAACTTGAAGTTCAAGAAACATCCACACCCATACCATGTGCAATGGTTGAGTGAGTCCGGATCCGTCAAGATCCAACATATGGTACAAGTGTCCTTCAAGATTGGAGCTTATGAAGACACCGTTGATTGTGATGTGGTGCCGATGTCCGTTTGTCACTTGCTTCTTGGACGTTCATGACAATATGACAAGGGTGCAATGCATGATGGAAGGACAAATTACTATAGTTCAAGAGCAACAAAAGAACTATGTCCTCCGTCCTATGACACCAAGCCAAGTGATCGCCGACAACGCCAAGACATTTGCAAGAGCACAACATGAGCTCAACCATCCCAATGACCATCGAAAACATCCTTCCGCTCAAGAACACCTTGCAAAACAAGTTGCACAAGAAAAAATCAACATTACACGTGAGAAGAATGGTGAGAGAGAGATCCACCAAAAAGTGAGTGGGTGCCAAAAGCCAAATGAGAGTGCACATACTACGAGAGTTCCACAAAACATGTCTTTGACTGCCACCAAAAGAGAGATGAGAGAGTTGAGAGAAAACCCATCCACCCTACACTATGTTCTCATATGTAAGGAAGAGGTTTATTTAACTAACAACTTCACAAACCTTCCTCCTCCTTTGATGTCTCTTTTGCAGGAATTTGAAGACGTGTTCCCACAAGAAGTGCCACCGGGACTACCTCCTCTACGCGGCATTGAACATCGCATCGACCTCATCCCCGGCGCCCCTCTACCGAACCGTGCCCCATATCGCACCAACCCCGAGGAGACAAAGGAAATTGAGCGGCAAATACAAGAACTCCTTTCCATGGGTCACATTCGAGAAAGCTTGAGCCTATGCGCCGTGCCCGTCATCCTCGTTCCCAAGGCCGACAACACGCTTCGTCTATGCATGGATTGTCGCCCCATCAACGCCATAACCATACGGTATCGCCACCCTATCCCTCGCCTAGATGACATGTTGGACGAGCTTAGTGGTACTTGCATCTTTTCCAAAATTGATCTTAAAAGTGGATACCACCAAATAAGAATGAGTGAAGGTGACGAATGGAAGACCGCTTTCAAAACTAAGCTTGGTCTTTATGAATGGTTAGTCATGCCATTTGGTCTTTCCAATGCACCTTCCACATTTATGCGTCTTATGAACCATGTGTTGCGACCTTTCATTGGTAAATTTGTCGTGGTATACTTTGATGACATCTTGATCTATAGCAAATCTTTGGATGAGCACACTTCACATGTTGCTTAAGTTTTGTTGGATCTTCGCAATGAACGGCTTTATGCCAATCTTTCCAAATGCACCTTTGCAACAAACAAGCTTGTTTTCTTGGGCTTTGTTGTTTCTTCTAATGGAGTTGAAGTTGATGAAACGAAAATCAATGCAATTCGCAAATGGCCATTTCCTATGTCACTTGCCGAGTTGGGACGTTTTCTTGGATTTGCTGGATTCTATCGCCGTTTCATTGAGAACTTTTCAACCACTGCTTGCCCTCTACATGAACTTACAAAAAAAAATGTTCCTTTCGTTTGGGGCCATGAGCAAGATTTTGCATTCAATGAGCTCAAAAGGTTGTTAACCGAAGCTCCCCTTCTTGCTTTACCGGATTTTTCAAAAACATTTGAAATTCATTGTGATGCTAGTGGTTTAGGCATTGGAGCCGTGCTTATGCAAAATGGTAGACCAATTGCTTACCATAGCGAAAAACTTGATGGAGCACGTTTGAATTACCCCATCTATGACAAGGAATTGTTTGCTTTGAGTCGAGCTTTGGGTGTTTGGCAACACTACCTTCGTCCTAAGGAGTTTGTCATCCATTCCGACCATGAGTCCTTGAAGTTTTTGAAAACTCAATCAAGTTTGAACAAACAACATGCTAAGTGGGTTGAGTTCATCGAATCCTTTCCCTATGTCATCAAGTACAAAAAGGGCAAAGAGAATGTGGTTGCGGATGCTGTATCCCGCAAAACCAACCTACTTACGCACCTTGAAATCAATGTTTTGGGTTTGGCGGAGATCAAGTATCTTTATGCCACGGACACTTTCTTTGGTCCAATTTTTGCCATGTGCACGGAACATAAGGGCACTGATGATTTCTATTTGCACAAAGGATTTTTGTTCAAGGCTAACAAACTATGCATACCCGAGTCCTCGCTATGTTTGGTCCTTTTGAAGGAATCGCATGGAGGCGCTTTAATGGGACACTTTGGACGTGACAAGACCTTTGCAATGCTCTCCACAAACTACTATTGGCCAAGGATGTACCGGGATGTGGATCGCTTGGTTCGACGATGTTCAACATGTCTCAAAGCTAAGTCTACTCTAAATTCTCATGGCTTATACACACCTTTGCCTATTCCACATCACCCATGGTCCGACATTGCTATGGATTTTGTCTTAGGACTTCCACGCACTAAAACAAACAAGGATTCCATCTTTGTGGTCATTGATCGATTCTCTAAGATGGCACACTTTATACCATGCAACAAGACCGACGATGCTTCACATATCGCTACTTTGTTTTTTAGGGAAATCGTCCGTCTTCATGGAGTGCCCAAGACCATTGTGTCGGATCGTGACGTCAAATTCGTGAGTTACTTTTGGAAGACTTTGATGGCCAAGATGGGAATCAAGCAACTATTCTCCACCGCATACCACCCTCAAACCGATGGTCAAACCAAAGTGGTGAACCGAAGCCTATCCACACTCCTTCGTGTGTTGATCAAGCCCAACTTGAAGAATTGTGAAAAGTGCATTCCACATGCCGAGTTCTCCTACAATCGAGCACTACACCGCGCAACAAAGAGAACACCCTTCGAGGTCGTCTATGGCTACAACCCCTACACCGCACTCGACATGCTACCCCTTCCACTACAAGAGCAAGTCAACATGAACTTCGACAAGCACGCCGCTTATATGAAGAAACTATATGAAGACACAAAGGCCACGCTAGAGAAGCACAATGATGACCATGCCATCAAGATGAACAAGAACAAGCGCCCCATGATCTTTGAAGAAGGAGACCTTGTTTGTCCACATCTACGCAAAGACCGCTTTCCCGACGAGAGAAAGTCCAAGCTAGCACCAAGAGGAGATGGTCCTTTCAAGGTTCTCAAGCGCATCAACGACAATGCAGACAAGATCGACATCCCCAAGTCCAAGTACGGCGTACATGACACCTTCAACATAGCCGACATCTCGCCTTACCACGGGAATCCAAGTGATGAAGAAAGCGAAGAGTCGAGGATGACTCTTTCCCAAGGGGGGGGAGATGATGTAGTGCAACCTAGGCACACCACACCAACAACACCTAATCGTCCCATGACAAGATCAAGAGTCAAAGCCCTTCATGAAAAGGTGACCTCGCTCCTCTCTATGTGTGATTTCGACACTCCTTTGAATGGTTTGCTACTTCATGACGGTACTTTGTGCATACTCAGGAACCACCTTGATGACGAACTGCAATGGAGTGGAGAAGATGAGCAAGAGAAGGTCCAAGATGAAGGAGAAGATGACCAAGAGAAGACCCAAGAAGACGGTCAAGGAGAGGAAGAAGGAGGAGCCTTCAGCTCGGCCGGCCCCCCAGCCGGCCCCCAAACCGGCCTCGGCCGGACCATCTCCTGAGGCCGCCGGCCTCCCAGCCGGCCTAGGCCGGGCCCAGGACCGGGCCACCTACCGAAGTCGCCGGCCTTCCAGCCGGCCCATGCCGGCCCCAGGGCCGGACCATCTCCAGCGCGAGTCGGCCCCACCCGTCAACGTGTCCTACACCCGTTTTGTACCCAGACTATAAATAGACCCCTTCCCCTCTAGATCTAGGGTTAGACTGAGATTAAACTTGAGTTGAGCTTTGCTCCTTTCCACCCATAATGGTGTTGCCTTCTTTGGAGATGAATCAAGGCCCCCCTTGTGGAGATGAATCAAGACCTCCCCTTGTGGAGAAGATCCCTCTAGTGGATTCCAAGGCTTCTTCTTGTAGTTGCGATTACTTGCCAATTCTTCATCTTCGGGTGACGCTATTGGACCGGTGGGATTGACCGGTGAGAGAAACAATCCTAAGAGTAAGGTTGCTTGGAGATTGAGAATCGGGGGCTGCCCTTGGGAAATTGTTACCGGTTGAATTCGACCTAGTTGCTTTGCTATTTACCTTGTATTTGACGTTTCTCCTCTTGCGTTCTTCGTCCATCCACCCTCAATCCGTGAAAATCGGGACCTTACCCGCATCAGCTTCCTGCTGTCGAAAGGGATCTGTACATGGAAGGAATTGCTGCTCTGTTTGATGGCACTGATGGGGAGGATGCCGAGCTGCCTAACTCGGTGCTGAAGCTGTTCAACATGCCGGCCATGGCTTTGCTCCCTCGCCCGGCTGCCACACCGCTGGAATTGATCCCAGCTGCTCCTGTGCGCCGCAGTGCACGTTTGGAGACCAATGGAGGGGGGAGTGGGGAATGGTGAGAGAAGAGGATGCTGGAGAAGATGTAAGGGGCTTTTTTTACAAAAAAATATGCATATGTGGAACCCTACGTGGCCTGACAGTGGGGTCCGCATGCTGACATGTCATCAAATACATTGCTATACCGTGAGGAGTGACCGTCGATGGGCCTCTGAACCGTATTCGGTGACCATAATGCACGTTTTCGAAGTAGAGTGACCCAAGTGAGTTCCGATGACAAGTACAAGGACCATTGATGGATTTTACTCTTGTGAAAACTTCAGCTTCTTTTTTACACCATTGTGAACGAGAAAATTGCAGCAAACACCCTTTGTGGAACTTGTTGCACGGAACAAAGAAATATAACAACTTTTACAGCAAACCACACATTTTTATCTAATTATTTGCACCTAGCTCAAATACATTGATTAATCTTGTTTTGGGTTAATTTTTGCAGCTAAGACCAAGCTTTGTGTTAGTTGTTGCACCGAACACAAAAATACATTCTCTTTGTCATGCCTCATATTTTTTGGTTAAATATTAATCTTGTTTTGGGTTAATTTTTGCAGCTAGCACTAGGTTTTGTGTTATTTGCTGCACCAACCACAAAAATAAACATTGATTAGTTGTTGCGAGCTATTTTGATAGTGTTGTGCTACAGGAGCTAGATTATGTTAACGAGGTTAATAGATCTACTTTGGTTAGGTGCCATGAACCGCAGTAATATATATATGTATATATATTTATGTGCTTGGTGCAATATCTGCCACATAGCATGGTTAGCTGCAAGTAATTATCCAAAAATCGAGATTAACTCTTTATTTGGGTTATGTGCAACTTATTAGAAACAATTGTTCTATGTTGTAGAAGAGATTTTATTTCTGTGTTCTCTGCAACAAGTGCCACAAAACCACGTGTTAGTTGCAAGTAATTAACCAATAAATTGAGACTAACCATTTATTTGGGCTGGGGTGCAACTAATTAGACAAAAACATGTGGTCGGTTGCAAAAGAGGTTTTGTTTCTGTGTTCTGCGCAACAAGTGCCACAAGATGCTATTTGGGCAAACAATATTTTAGCGAACACTTTATTCTCGAATGCTGGAAGATGTGGCCATAACTTTGTGATGAGCATTGTTCAAAGAAGGAGTCACGTGCTAGAGAGGAGACTTCATGCTCTCGAGCACCAGTGATCCCGTGTTTAAAAAAAATCGAAAAAATATTTGTGAGTTTTATTTATTTTGAAAAATCCGGATGCAGCCAATGATGTATCCCGCTAACATGTAAAAAAGCAACTTCAAATAGTTTGTATTTTGGGCAACACAAAAATGACAAAAGGTTGATCTGAATATGTATATTTTCAAATCTCCAAATTTATTAGATTTTATCATTTTTTGTAGTGCAGACTACAAAGTATTTGAAGTTGACCTGTTGTACGTTTGTAGCATACATTATTTGCAACATCCTGGACTCTTTTTTAGATTTTTTGGAACTCGTAAATATGTTTTTCGATTTTTAAAAACACTAGGATCACTGGTACTCGGGAGCCAAAAAATACTTTCCATCACGTGCTGCCTTTACCAAGCATAAAAAATACTATTATCTGTATATTGAGTCTACAATCACAGGAGGACGGGAACTAGTCTGTAGCATCATAAGAACCAAGTCATGGCTGGATCTGTTTTCTAGTATTCCCTCCGATCCAAAATAGCCGCAAGCCCGCAATAGCCGTAGTTGAAGTGAGAACGAAGGGAGACTGCGCCATTTGTTATGTTTCTGTGTTTCAGAAAAAAAAGGCCAGGACCTCTTTTTTAATACTGCAAAATACTACAGTTTAAGTAATACCACGGTTTGTAAAATCACAGTCTTACTTGAAGCCAAACACCTCAAAGTATTTAAAATCATAGTTTTCTTAGAAAACCATGATATTTCTAAAATACTTCGCTACCAAACGGAGCCTGAACTTGCATGACAAAAGTGTCCAATTTACAACAATTGGACAAGTACAAAAAAATTACACCCAGTAAACCGTTAGGTATTAGTGGAAACATCTCGCAACCTTGTATATGCGACTATGATGCAAATTAAAGGCATCAACTTCGAGATATGCCAGACAGCCTGAGGGCATGTAGAAGAAAACGAAGCTTCATATTCTAGACCCTGCAATCCATTATGCTGCACAAAACCGTCCGCCGTCTTGGTGGTTTCTTTCCGTCTAACAATGTTTCCACATATCCTCTTTTTTCTTTCAAGGGAAGTTTCCACATATCCTGACAACCTAAATTTTTTTTGTCCAACTAGTATCTGAGATCTGCTGATGCTGTACAGTAAGTGCCTTCTTGGTATGCAAAAAATGGGCCGCGAAAAAGGTAAAATCTGTATACTATAGAGAAAGGCTTCTGATATCGCGCTGCTGATCAGAAATCCCTTTCGCTAACCGCGAGGGTAGTGGAAGCAACTCAGCTGGAGCTCCTGTGGAGGGTGTACTTGTGAATTTTGGATTAAACCACCTTCTTAGTGTGAGGCCGTTGATCCTCATCCTCCCGTGGGACTCCTCGCCTTGATATTTAATTCCTAATCTCCTCAGTAGGGAGCCAACTGCTTGACCAACTCTGTATATAACAATCCAAATCAGTCTCTTTAGATTTATTGGATAATTTAAGGCATAAAAGAGAATTTGTATTTGACTCGGTGGATTAAGAAAATGTACTCGTCACAGCTCATACTAACTTCCACATTATTAAATGAGAATTCTAAATACTATATGGACAAGTATTCAGGAAAAGTAAATGTGATCTTCACCTTCCAGCAAGTTTAAGTGTTTTCTCTCTTTCATCAAGATCAACTTGTTTCTTTTCTGTGTAATAGAACTGTAACATTCGGTAACCTTGCACCTGCATGGTATAAAATATAATTAGAACTAAAGGAATAAGATGTGACTTATACAGTAATTTTCTAAGTTTTTTATATTTGCACATGGAAATCACACTATTATTTGGTTGTTACTTGGAGATTCCTCCTAGAACCGGTGGTGATCGACACAAGTTTATCAATAAGTTGGAATCTCATTGTACTTCCCTAGAAATATTTGATTCAGCGGAAATGATCTAAGCCAGAACAACTGGAACCCAGCAAAAAGTTGGAATAAGCTAGACTATGTCAGAATAATTTTCTTAGCTCAGCAATACTGTTTTGTAAAACAGTGTCAGATTCTACATACTCCCTCCGATCCTTAAAAAGTGTCGTAACTAGTGCTAATAAGTTGTATGTAACCAGCTCATTTGGCACGACACTTATACCAGATCGGAGGGAGTATATGATTTGCCCGGTTTAACAAGGAAATTATTAGAAATATAATACTCCCTCCGAGTTCCTAAATGTAAGCCTTTTTAGTATATATTAATTATTCTTCAATCAGTTATGCAACAAATTTATTGTAAACAAAGTAAATATTTGACGCGTAAGATAATTCTTCCATATTCACCTGCAGCTAGTCGATGCTTCATTGACTTCAATGTTGTTAGAAGCGAAACCTGAAAAAAGTGAAGTGTAAGTATGTACGGTATTGATTATGTAATAGAGTGAAACGCACCGGAGGTCATCAAGTTGCACAAAAATGAAGGATTGGTCACCAACTTGAAAAAGCTCAAAACGGGGTCACGAAGTTGTGGCTTAGCGTCTTTTGGTCATTCCGTACTGACATCAACTTGGAAATTCAATATCTAGAGATTTACAAATCCAAATAAATCAAATCCAAATGTTCTGGAAAGCTTATGAAATTGTTTAACCAACCCAAGTGGTTTCATTTCATTTAGATAAATAATAAAAATGCATTATTAAAAATACCACAGAAGGTTTAAAATATAAACTTGTTTTTTTCTGATACTCTGTTAAGCCAAATAATTCCAAACCAATTTTGTTAGCTTGGTACTGTGGTCTATTAGCTTCCCTAATTTTGGTAGAATTAATTATGCAATGATAATTGTTTAGCATAAAGTGGAAGTTAGAACACCCTTCTGCACTAAAACAATTATAGATGTTTATTGGTTAACCCAAATGAATTAGGACCAATTTTGTTAGATCACATTTGGTCATGGTTAGTCACCCCTAAAAGGATTTAATTTTTGGATCGACAGAACTTGATTTGTAGCTAAAACTTGATTATTAAGCTACTGGATTAAAACAATTATGTAGGGAGTTTGGTAACTCCAATTAATCCAAATCAAATTGTGTTGTCTTCTAGACATCGGTAGCTATCTGTGGAATTTTAGTTTGTATTTTTGTGACAAACAGAACTTGAGATATGCAATTAAACATAAATAAATAATGGTTGAATGACCAAAAGACGCTAAGCCACAACTTCGTGACCCCGTTTTGAGCTTTTTCAAGTTGGTGACTAATCCTTCATTTTCGTGCAACTTGATGACCTCCGGTGCGTTTCACTCTATGTAATATATATAGACATGTATATATATTCATGGTTATCATCCATCTACGTTTGGTTTGTAGTTGCATTAAGAAAAACTGTTTCTTTTTTCTTGAAAAAACTGCGACAAAGTTGCTTGGACAGAAATGAACTTTTAAGTCAATCTCCATTTCATCAGTAAAAAGAAGAACCAACAAGCAACAAGTTTGCGTAAGTATATCAAATGTAGAAATTTGATTATTCCCCTCCTAAATTCTTTACTTGCAAACTTGGAAGACAACATGCATTAGTATACCAAATGCTAATAAGTGTTCTAGTCTTGTAGGAAAGTAGGAAAGTGTGCAATATACCAAGTTCATGATAGCAAACACGGAACTAATTTAACTGAAAAAAATTGTGATATGACACAGTAGAGCACACCGGTGAGGTGAACTCGCATTTTATTTATAATAAAATATAGAAGTGGCGATAAGCAAAACAAACCTCGGCTGTGTAGATCTTTGAATTTCTTGCATCAATGACAATTTGACTATGTTTTGTGGAAGTACTTGGAACTGCTCCTAACAAAGCAGCTTCCTGTGTCAAGAAGAAATGCTGCATTAATACCTACATAATACTGAAATGGAACCATGGTTTATTAAAAGATAGCATCGCTACCTCCAATATTGAAAAAGCACGAATATCATATTCACCGAATCCTTCCAACAGTGAATTTGTATTGGGGTGATGTGGCATATCACAACTTATTCCCATATTATCAATGAAAGTATTTTTCAATGAACTGTCATGAGGAAACCTCAAACATCCCAGCACTTGAGATAAAACATCACTTGAGGGTAATAGACCGGTGGTGATTGCGTGACGGAAGACCATAATTGCTGAGGAGGTCCTACAAGAAGATTAGCAAATATAAGCTTCTGACAAAGAAAACTACAGGACTGGTTATAGATATAATGCAAGTATATGAGAGTTATTTTTTTAGAATCCAATAAGAACTCAATTTCATAGTCTAATGAGAGTCCATATCAGAACCCAGCTGCACCCAGTAGCACGATGCCTCACTTCTTTACCAACAGGATCTGGATTTGAGCAGTGGATCGTCCTCTACCCTCCTGTTATGGTTGAATCCAGAGATTCGTGGCCGTGGGTCGTTCAGGCATCGTGCTGGAGTACTCTCCTGTTACCCCCGGGTTGCCATCATTGGTGGTTGATGCTAATTAGTGCAGCTGTTCCGTTGGTTGCATTTTTTTAATAATTTGGCTGTATGCATTCAAGATGTCTTGACTAGCATTTGGTATCATGTTGGTGCCCACTGGACATCCGACGCCCAATACTCTTCCAAGTCTTGCTATGATGCCATGTTCCATGGTGCGATCGAATCAAGGTCTTGGAAGTTGGATTGGAAGACCTGGGCACCGCCGAGGGTGAAATTCTTTGTCTGGCTGGCTTGCCTGGATCGCTGTTGGATAGGGGAGAGACTTGCACGTCGAGGCTTGCCACACCAAGCGAGTTGCCCGATGTGCGATCAGGCGACAGAGTCGATGCCCCACATTCTCACTGGGTGCTCGTTCTCACGAACGATCTGGCATGTGGTCCTCTCATGGATACGATCGACGTCCACACCCGGTTATGGAAGACGATTTTGTGGAATGGTGGTCGTTGCTACTCAACTCCACACCCCGCGTGCTGCGTAAGGGCACCTCTTCATGATCATACTCACGGCATGGTGGATTTGGAAGCAACGGAACGCGATCGTCTTCGACAACGCACTACCCTCGGTTAGCGCTTTGGTGGAAATCATCAAGACCCAGGCTCGTTCTTGGGTGAGCGCAGGGCCCGTGGTCTCGTACATCTTCTCCCCTAGTTTAATTAGTATGGTGTGGGGTGGCCTCTCTATAGGCTTGTAAATAACTCTTCTCTCTATCAATGCATCGAAACGCAGTGCTTTTTGCGTTTTTGCGAAAAGAAAATCATGTTGGTGCCCAGGTGTAATTAGTATGTTTTTTATATTAATATATTGTATTTATAGAAAAATCCCAATCTGCATATGGACCAAAAGAATTGTAAGATTGAGTTGTTGCCATTTCTGCCCTTACAGCCGGTGTTCCCGTAATGCGTTCCTAAGTGGTCTAGTCACTAAATAATTCTAAGTCAGTGCTTTCTGTACATATTTTTGAAAAAAATGAGTTACATGTAGTAGTATAAATACTTCCAGATAGTTTATCCTCCTTATATGCTAATTTATCTTACGTGGTAATCAGCCATTTTGATCAATTAACAAGAAGCTCGGCATACATATTTATTTGGATCTATTGAGTGCAGAAAGGAATGTACCATTTATTGTCAATGTGTGGCTTCCCTTGGTTGAATCTGACAATGACATTGCCAAGTGAAAGATCATTGGAAAACATTTGTAGACATAAACCTGCAGAAGAAGACATTTTATTAGGACCGATTGACACCAAAAGAAAAACAGTACAGAAATATACACCAGAAGAAGACATTTCATAAGGAAAAGGAAAAACATGTAAGTTCAGCAAAAGAAAAATTCCAGATTTTCCATGCAGCACCGACCAAGAAATCTTACCAGTAAGACAACCAACAATGGTGGGATTGAGTCCAATACCATCTCCTTTTAATTGTTCGAATAGATCAAGACCTAGTTGTGCTTCACCATTTCTACAGGTCAACTGTTAGTATCTGAAGAATATCACGAGATTAGTTTGAAGGGTTCCGTTTTTAATAGATCAGATTAGATTACCTTTCGCAAGCGACACATAAGACAGAATAGGTTATCTCATTTGGACGGACACCGAATTCCTTTATCTCATTAAGGACCTCGGCAGACTTTATAACTTGATCGCCATCACCTTCAATTTCAATGTGTAGTTAATTAAAGCATGAAATAATTGTTCTTCTAATTTGTGTATTTCAAGTATAAGGAGTTGCATGAGTGTTCTACATTTCTAGTATAATACATTAGGTCCTCTAATTTGAAATTTAACTTAGCAGGTCTGTAATTTATTGTGAAGTGCCACCTGGATCCTTAAACATGCAAATTGAATTTTTTAAGACTGCGATTTAGCTAAAATTATGACGTAGAGCTTGACCTAATTGACATGTAACAGTTTAGATACTCCACAAAAATAAGGGTCCACGTGACAGTTGACATATTTGAGACCCTACCGACTACGCATTCAACTTTAGTGACATAGGTAGCAGCTGCTACAAGTATAGGGTCATGTGGTGCGATTTTCTCTGTAAGAAAATAATAGGTAGCAAGTGATCAAATATTTTGCGTTTCCCTGAGTACACATACAAAGGGAAGTGATCAAAGCATTCATCATTGGAACTGTTGGGATTAATTTGATCGCCTTAATCTCCTCAAATAGCTGCAGTGCCTTTTTCCAGTCCTTGGCCTGATACAGTGGCAATGAAATCACGTTGAGCGGAAATAAAATCTGATAATATAATGGATCAAATCAAAAGTACACGAATGCAAGAAAATACAGAGTTAAGTAATCATGTACAAGATCTTGGACTATTGTCGACAAACAAGTCAAGATTAAACTGCTAATGTGATTCGGGTACTTAGTATTACAGTGTGGGAGATCCCGTGCATGTATGCAGGAATCTACCACCTCATAGTATTAACTGCGAAATCCTAATGTAAAATTATTTATCTTCTAAACCGGTTGCCAATTTAACAAAGAACAAATACCACGATAGTATGAACAAGTGTCAAATAATTTTATACATCTTTTTATATATTGCAATGTTATGTAGAGCTATAGTGGGTATTCAAGTGTTTACAAACAACTAAAAGTTGGTATGATTGCACAAAAATAGTATAATAGAGCCTTGCATTGATGTAGAATGACGAAAACCGGACCTGACAACCAAGTTATTATAATCTGGCAACTAAGTAATCTGGCAAGTAATTTGTAACAATCTAACAACCAACGAAAAACAAAAGTTATGGCAACATGCCAATGTGGGATCTAATTTCAAAAAATTCGCAACTAAGGCAAAGGTGAAAACAGAACGTCAATCAGATATACGGTATGAGACATACATTTTTTTTAAGTTAAAAAATGTAGAGAACCTTGGATGACGTCATCATTTGTATGAGAGAGAGAGAGGTGGGATGGGTATAGGAGAGGACTAATATGATATTTGCATCATGCATGCATGCTTGTGTAAGAGAAAGAGGGAGCGCCGCATGGCAAAGCAAATATGCGGTGACTCCCTCGTTTGGTCCAAAATGAAATCCTTTGGGTGCTTTTTCATCAAACAATTCACCACAGAACTTACATTGCAGCAAGCGCCCATACAGGAACTGTATGCCATGATTCCAACATGAAATCCCTTTGCTCTGACATCTTTGATTATTTCGAAAGCAGCATCAGCCCTTTTAGCGTGGCCAGCTACATCAACTAGAGCACTCAGAAACATCTGTAGTTGATAGCATTAAGCAGAGAGACAAGTCAATTAAGCTGTATGAGGGAGAATATTACGTATCCCTTAATGTTTTCACTAACAAATAACACCTCATCAGGTTGAACTCCGATCTTGTTCATATCTTCATAGATCTTCAATGCAAACCCTAAATCACCAGTCAAGCTACAACTTCTCAATGCAATTGTGTAAACTTCTGGGGTGCCTTTTATACTGTACTCCTGAAGCATTTTGTAAACCTCACGAGCTCGATCCGCCTAGACAAACAAAATGATTCAGACACCTTTATTTTCAGTACTGGAACCATATTTTCTGCTTTGCATTTCTAAAAAGATCTTAGTCTGTAAAAAAAAAACACCTGGCCAGCCTGAATGCATGTCTTCATGAGTGCTCCAACTGTGACATGATCAGGAAGAATTGGCTTGCATCCTTTAGATTCTGAGGATTCTGCTGTCATTTCTGATAGAACATCAAAAGCTCGAGCAACAGCTCCAGATTCACCGCATGCACTGATCAGAGCATTGAAGACAACTCGATCTGGCTTCACCTTCTACTGCAAGTATGACCCAGTAAGTTCATAAAGCATGAAAATGCTCGCTGAGGCTTTTAAATTAAACAATTACTTCAGGAACATTTACACAAAAAGTGAAAGGAAACACATATCTAACATAAGAATTTTTTTCGAGAATAATAATAAAAAATCTTGTGTTCAGACAGAACAATTCACCTTTGAACTCATGATCCCATAGGCACCAAATGCTTTTGCCACTTGTCCAGCTTTAGCACAGCCATCAATTAGCGCGCCATATGTGTTAACATTTGGTTCTATTCCAGCACTGACCATCTCGTGGAAGACCTAAAATATATGTACAGCATAAGGGATATAACATGAGGTACAGTATGCCATCAAGTTTTAAATAGAACTTCCACGTCTGAATTTGTTATCTGGTTACCTCAAACATCGCATCAACTTTTCCACACTTTGCACAAGTCGATATCAGTGTGGTGTAAAGTTTACAATCAGGTTTTAGCCCCGCCTCCTTCAGGAGCAACATAACTTGGAGAGCCCCTGTAAAGATAAAACCATTTCTTCATACTCAATTATCATATTCAACTCGAGCACATATGACGAGGAAAGATAAATTTCAAGCTAGAGCTGTTACCTTCAAAATCTTGAGAATTAGCACAAACGGATAAAAGCATATTGAAAGTGCTCATTTTCGGATTCTCAATTAATCTGCAGAAGCGAATAGCTTCCATAACAGTCCTTTGCTTCTTACAGGCGCTCAAAAAGCTGGCATGGTGGATCTAAAAATAGATGTAAATGAGAAATTTGAGGAATACACTACAAAAGCTAAATTATAACAGGTAATTAATCACCTTCTTCATGTCAAGCAATCCCTTCTGCTCCATGCTTTCCAACAAATCCACACAGTCCTTTAACCTGACAGTACCAAATAGATGTATCAACTAAAAAATTCAATAGATACAAAGATTGCATTTGCAATGAATATTAAATAGAGTAACTGAAAGACTGTTCTGGAAAAATATGTTAATAGTTATCTATTATATACTATACCTTCCATTCATTAAGGAACTCTTGTATCTCCTCATGTAATCTGATGTATCCACTGTGCCATTTAATCCAAGTGTCTTTGCTGGAATAATGTTATCCAGATTCTCTTTGCTCAGTAAATCAGTAATACTCCAGCCAACAGTTTTGGCATCATCATGGTCTTTCACTGCTTTCTGATGTTTACTTGCAGGACCTTCCCCTAAGCATGCAACTGGAACAAATTTCCCTGAATATAGAGTATGCTTCTAAGGAAAGGGAAGAAATCATGCAAGGGACGATATGAAAAATTAAATAAACTATACCAGCAGAAGTACAAAGAAGAGTGCATAAATTCCAAAGTTAAACCTGGTGTCAAATGAGAGCCCGCTACATATGAATCTGCAAACCCAAACGCTTTTCTTGGTTTGTAGAAATTTCCAATGCTGGACTGGGGAACAAAGCTGAGAGGGCATTCCACTGTTCTTTTAAAGGACGAAAGAGATGTCAAACCAATATTTTCCTCATTATTACTCTGATTGCATCGAAGTAAATGCGCTTCCTCGCTGTCTGTTTGGCTGTCACTAGGACCTTTGTCCTTTCGAGCATGTTTTTTTCGTTCTGAAAGGATAAAAATTGGTACGAGAGTCCACCTTGCCAGCCAATTCTGTCAGAGATATGCTTGCTTTTATGTTGTCCTTGTGGACAGAAATGTGGCATCCCAAGAACATTCATAACGTTTTCTGTAGAACTTGTTGTTTCTTCGGACGTTGAGCAGCTAACTTCTTCTGGTCCAGATACATCAACTAATTTGTGTATCATTGTCCCTGGAGTAATAACAGAAGCCTCTGTTGCATTATCTACAGTATCTACTGTATATAGACAGGAAATTTCCGATTGGGTTGTTGTTCCAAGGGCCTTATTTACAATGCTTTTGTCCTGTGTACGTAAAACCTGCCAAATTTGAAGATGACTGCAAGTTAGAAAACAAACGCCAGACATAATGAATCACATTTCATTTTCAAGTTAAAACCATCAGTCATCTGGCAGTTTACATGTGGACCAATGAACACAATTTCGTTTTACTTGTGTGAAATGAAAAAGGTGATGCATGGTTACCAATGACTCTGCTATCCCAAAGCTTTCAATCAAGACATAAAAACTGACCTGAAATTCCCTATGCCTTGCTGCGCGCCACCTGAGCCAAACCAGCTGCAAGGCGGCGAGGAGAGCGGCCGCGGCGACCACCGAGCCACCCAGCACGTCCACCGCGGCGGCAGGCGATCCGCTGAGAGAGCATCCCAACCGGCGGCGGGCACGGTACCGCAGCTCAAGCCCCCGGCGAAGCGGAGGCCGCAGCAGGAGCCTCTACGGCCGTGCCGGCGGGCGGAGGGGTGGAGAGAGAGGAGGCGGGGGAGGAGGCGACGAGGCTGAGGGCTTGGGGCATAGAGGAGGCGGAGACCTCCATGCGGGCGGGAGCAGCAGCGGGGAATGGCGGGGTTTAGCTAGCTAGGATCGAGGATGATGAGGAGTTTTATCCGGAGCTCCGCGTCTGTGGTGTGGAGGAGGTTGCTTTGCGCGCCAGATTTGGTTCCGGTTTAGCAGTACCGTTGTCTTAACTAGTGGTTTTTGGCGCGGTGCACGCCGCGGCCTTGATGCCAAATTTTGACGATAGTTTCGATTTTCAAAAAGATGTTCAGATTTAAATTGTCTGGAATGAAGACAAAATGTTGTATTTTGCCATATCGAGTATTCTTAGATATTTGTAGAATTGGGATGTTTGGATATTTCAAATATGGAATAAAATCTGGGTTTACTTCATAATTAGCGGGAATGCAATCTGTGAGATATATTTTAGAGTGTTTGTAATTTTCAGCAGTTTGAAATGTTTGGATATATTATATTTTTTTATCGTCTATTTCAAATGTGGTAGCCTTTTTTGCAGGGAAAAACTTTGACATAATTAGGGTTTGCTATTTTTTTTGTGTGAGTGGCTTCATATTTTATGTTTTGTAGTACTGGTAATATGTTTGTAGATGTTATTTGAGGTTGGAAGAAAATGATCGAATCCATGTATTAAATGACATGAAGTGTCAAATGGTTTTGTATGTATTGTTTAAGGTTTTGAATAAAATCTGGGTTTACTTCATAATTAGCGGGAATGCAATCTGTGAGATATATTTTAGAGTGTTTGTAATTTTCAGCAGTTTGAAATGTTTGGATATATTATATTTTTTTATCGTCTATTTCAAATGTGGTAGCCTTTTTTGAAGGGAAAAAACTTTGACATAATTAGGGTTTGCTATTTTTTTGTGAGTGGCTTCATATTTTATGTTTTGTAGTACTGGTAATATGTTTGTAGATGTTATTTGAGGTTGGAAGAAAATGATCGAATCCATGTATTAAATGACATGAAGTGTCAAATGGTTTTGTATGTATTGTTTAAGGTTTTGAAGAGTTGTATTTATTTTTAGAAGGCACCATAATATTTGAAGTAGCTGTTAGTTTGTTCTTTTTTTTTTTGAAGCTAAAATAATTTGGAAAAGGTCGCAAACATGTGGGAATTGGTTGTTCCATGTGCGATGTAAAATTTGTATAACTTGTAATAATTTTGAGAAGGTCACAAAGTTGTAGAAATGGTAGCAGCTACAGAATTGTTTTTTTGCATGTTGCTATATTTTTGAATCTGTGAAATGTTTTTTAATTTCGTAAGCAATTTCAAATGTTCAAATGAATTTCGCGTGGCGTCACGTCACGGTCTAGTGAATTAGTATGTTCGTAGTTTGATATAATTAAATAGCGTTTTTAAAGATTTTTCGATGTAGTTTGCGAAACTTAGGTATGTTAGTCCAAATGTTGGCTAAATTGGAAAGTTCGAACATGCTTTTCTTTTCTCATGAGCAGGTAGTTTTTTTTTTGTCGAGGTTTTTTTTTTTAAATATTTTGTACAATATTCGAGCGTCAACTGAAATTAGGAAAAGTGCACCTGGGTTGTACGTATATTTTGAGAAAATTTGAATATTCAATTCTTTTTTGTAGCATAAGTAGTTTGCATGTATGTTTATGTCTGTTTTGATATATTGCCTGCATTTTTGCAGCGAATATATTTAGGGACAGTATTTTTTCGATGTTTTCTTTTGTTCCTTTTTATGTTCAATGGGCGTACATTTGTTATGTTTGTGCATTTTGTTATATGTTCGGCCGTATATTTAAATATCCAGTACTTTTAAATTTTCAAATATTGACCAATTGAAAAATGTTCCAACATTTGGTGCTTTCTGCAAAAAGTTTTTTTTTGTTGGAAGGACGATATATTTTAGAGCATCTGCAATTTTCAAGCAAATTGAAATGCTCAAAATTTTGCTAATTTTAAATATAAGTCTACAATTAGTGGAAATGCACATATTTTCATCTGGATTTGGCAGGTAGAGACTTTTTTTTACTACAACTTTATGTAATTGGAGCAAGTGTATATACAATTTTGAAATGGCTATTTTTTTTCCATTTTTTTTGTTGAATTTGGTTTGAATTGTTTTCGAGTTGTATTTAAAATGTGCGTTGTTTTTTTTTTGCCAGATCAAACTATTTTTGAATTGTTTTCGAGTTGTATTTAAAATTTGCGTTGTTTTTTTGCCAGATCAAACTATTCAAAATAAATGTATTCTGTCATAAATAAGTAGAATGTTTTTTTTTCCTTTTTTTGTATACTTTTCTTTTTTTCTGCTGGGTAGATCTAAAGCAACTGATTTTCCAGATTCAAACATGTGTCTGCAAAAAAAAAAAAAAAAAATTTGCTGACATGTGGGGTCAGAGATGACGTCATGCTGACGTCAGTTGGCACCGACGGCCAGCGCGGACAGGGCGGAGCACGGCGGCGCCGGCGACGCATCTGCGCGTTCCGGGACGCGCGCATGTACGCGACGGGTGCGCGTCGACGCGGCGCACCCGGACGTGGTGGCGCCGCCGCTTCTTGGACGCCGGAGCGCCGCCGGCGGCGAGAAAACGCGACGGACGGCTGCGGGCGCGGCCGCGCCGATTTCGGCGGCGCGCGGGAGAGAGGATGGAGGAGGGGGATGAAGTGGCATTTTTGCATGGAAGCCCCTGGCTTTCCTGAATTTTACGGGTAGGTCCATCCGCTGAAGGAAACGTGGACCGGGGCGCTATTTTTCGCCCGCGAGGGGTCTTTTCGCAAAATGGTGCGTGGGGGTCGTGTGGGCCGTCCGATCGCCGACCGGTGGCTGGGATCGACGCACTGTAGTACTGTAGCAATGAACAGTATTACTGTTGCTCGCAACAACAGTAGAAGAAGCGCGGAGCGCGATCTGGGACAACTTTTATACAGTTAGTAACGAGAAATCTGAAGTGCGCCTGCTACAGCCGTGACAGTAGGCAAGACGTAAATCTGAACTGCGCCTTCGAGCAAAGGAGAGTGAAGGAGGCACCAGCGTGTGTGTAAGTTATGTCCACCTGTCAGTGTGTGTCGTGGTGTAGTACCTAGCTGCGGCAGTGGTGGAGCACGAAAAATTGTAGGACGAACTCTAAAAAATAATGCAATGATTACAATAGTCTGAAGATATTAATATTTCTCTCTCCATTCACTTTTATAAGTCATGTTAGATATTTCAGTTTGGTCTACATACATATCAAAATGAGTGAATCTACACACTAAATATGTCTAGATACGTTCATTTTCATATGTATATAGACCAAACTAAAACATCTATCATGCCTTATAAAAGTGAACGGAGTATATAAATTTTAACATAATCACCTAGTACTCCCTCCGTTCTGGAATATAAGACGTTCTAGGGAATTTCCGACAAACCCAAAAAGCGCCCAATTGACCTGTCTGCCCCTACTTAATTGCTGATATTACAACCAATGCCATCCCGCAATGGGAAACGTTTCGCCCAGCGAAACAGAATTGGATCGCGAGTTGTCTTCCTCCTCGCCTCCCCTCACCTCGCCGAGGTCCAGATCTCGCCTCGCCCAGCACCAGGACCTGGGCCATCGCCTCTCCCAGATCCAGATCGTCTCGCCCCATCTCCTTGCCAAGGTCGTCTCGCCCCATCTTCTCGGCAAGGTCGTCTCGCCCCATCTTCTCGCCAAGGTCGCCTCGCCCCATCTGCTCGCCAAGGTCCTGGTGCTGCCTCACAAGGTCCTGGTCCTTACCCAGTAGGATCTCGCCCATGTCCTGTAAAGATCACGCAGAAGGATCGGTTCAGTATAGGGAAGAGCAGCAACAGTTAAGTACAGGGAGGAGAAGAGCAATTCAGTACATGAGGAGCAGAAGTACTACTCACCCAGTTCGTACACAAGATCTACTCCAAAGAGCACCCGTTCTCGCCTAGGTCATGTCCAATAGAATCAGCACCACTAGCAGATCTCCAGGTGCTCCGTGCAGTGAACGACACTGGCACGGTAACCATGCAAACATTCGAGTAGAGTACTCAATCATCTCGGCACGGCACGGCTAATACTGTACGCCAAATGGTAGTCGGTCTGCGTCTTGGACGGCTCCTGGTCAATTTGAGTAGCAGATCAAGCAATATTACTTGTCGGTGCCCAGCTACTTGCCACATGTCCTCAAACAAGCATGTAAGCAAACATTCAGTCACAAGTACCCAGATCTATTCTATGCCATCAAGGATAAGCAGTTAACTGTAATCTCAGTGCAGAATTACATGTGCAATGCTGATACACATTGCTCCATTAGATCCTTTCTGTTTATCAGTCTACATACGCAACGAACGAGCTACGGAACGAAGCCAATTTCTAGCACTAATCTGACTGTGCCAATTAACATATCTTTACATCCATATGCATGCACATTCTCCAAATGGACTAGCAAAGACTAAGCAGTGCACAGCCACAACTGAATTCAGTTAAATGCACAAGCAATGCATAATAAATTCAGTTAAATGCACGAGCATAGGAGTACTTGCATTAACACTAATGATTAATGGGTGCAAAAAGGAACCAAACCAAGACATTCTAGATATGCAGCTTATCAATCCATTAAATTACTCCAAGCAAATCTATCAAGTGCAGTACTAAATTTATTTTGACAGCCAACTTTAATGTTACTCCAAGTAAATGAAAGCATAACCTTACTCTAGGAGCATTACTCCAATTAACATTACTCCCGTTAACACTACAGTTTGGCTCAATTGAGCAAAATATTGCAAGCAATCCAGTGCACTCCTACGTTCTTGTATACTCAAAGTTAAAGTACAGAAACTACAGAACTACAGCTACAGAGTACTCCCAAATTCAGTGCGTCCTCGCCTAGCGCCTTGTCGCCTACTCAAGAATTCAGAGAGAAATCGAGAGGAACTCAAGAATTCTGTTCTGCTACTAGGAACACTGCATTCAGGCAACACACTCCAAACTGAACAGAGCACAAGTCAATTTATAGGAGTAATATTCAGGCATGTTATTTGAAAAAAGGGACAAGCAAGTTCACCTCATATTCACTACACAATCAGTAGCTACGAGTACGAAAGCTACTGTATTTCAGGAGTAAATAATCTGAAAATCCCTAGATATTACTGCAAGTTCAGCAAGAACTCAAGTTGCTACCGGAAGAGAGTATTATTGCTGCTGCTACTTCAAGTTGCGAATGCTACTCCAAGTTGCTACTGGTACTGCTACTTCAAGATCCAGTAGTTGACGCACGGAATAATTTTGCTACTGCTCCTGCGACTCCAAGAAATTGCTAGTGCTACCATCAAGAAAAGCTCTCTTTTCCTGGAGTAATTTTGCACGGAGAAGACACAGCCACACAGGAAGAGGAAGAGAGATGAAGCAGTACCTGACGCACGGAGAGCCGTCGCACCGCTCTAGATCCGCCGTTACGTCGCCCATCCAGATCTCCTCTCCAGATTGTAAGTCCAGCTCCGGCGCACGCAGATCTAGCGCCTCCACGCCTAGCAGCTCGTCGCCGGCGCAAAAAAATGCAAGCTTTGACCTCAAGCTCTCTGGCGCAGGCGGGGTACGAGGAGGATTAGGGGTGGGAGACGAATCCGTGTGGTGGGGGCAAGGCGGCGGTCGGGGGAAGTGAGGAAGATGACGGCGGCCGTGGGGAGTGACGGGGAGCGACGGGGAGACGGCGGCGATGGTGGGCGAGAGGGAGACGGCGACGCGAGAGCGAGAGGAACGAGTGAGTGGCTGAGCGAGTGGCTGAGCGAGCGAGGGCAAAACGGGAAACGCGAAAATATTTTGTACGTGACAAAGTTTGTACGCGAAATCGTTTAACGTCTTATATTCCGGAACGGAGGGAGTACATTAGAATTAGAATCATATTTGAATATAAGTACGAACGGAAACGTATTAAGAATAAAGTTTTAATGACATATAGAAAATCTAAGCAATTGGGAAGATCTACCATTTTATAAAAAAACTACCATAATATTATCAATCAAGACTTTTGAATGTCCTCGGATCCAAAACCTATCTTACTTAATAATAAAGGGGCAGGTTTGAGTCTGAAAGTTGAAGTCTGTCTTTTTCAATGAATAAGAAGCTTGACGAAGAGCCGAGTAAGAAAGCGCCCCTTATAGAAGCACTTGAGAGCGACTGGAGTAAAGTAAACTAGGTAGGCAGAGAACGAACAAAGGCAAGAAAGACAAAGTATACATGATCACCGAGTATACCTATCGCCTAGGTCGCTTTCGCAGAATGTCACAACCCGTGTTAGAGGTCTGCCATGAGCACATCACTAAGTTATTAGAATCCATCATGAATATCTTTTTGCAACTCGGTCGTGGTGATCTTCGTCGCTCTGAAGACCCTTTCAACGGTTGTCGTCGCCACTGATAAAAGTAATGGCAACTCAATGAGCCGATAACTGTAGGAAACATGATGTACCTTTCAGATATTAAGACAATCTCTAAAATTTTCAAATCTCCGTGTATGAATAATAAACCGTGTACGAATAATAAATAGTTTAAGATTATCTTGTAGATTCTCATGATCATAACTAGAGAAATCCCCTTATAAATCTTTACGGATTGAGCATGCTTATTCACACTGAACCTAAAAAATGAGTTTCTTCAGTCAATACAAAAGAAGTTCTGAAGCAAGTCTGAAGATAGTTCATTAAATCAATGGTCACATCGGTGATAGTAGAGTCTATAGCAACATACAAAGTATACACACTACAAAAATAATAATAAATGACAAGGTGTCTTCGAAGGATCAATGTATGACAACTAGAGGGGGATGTATAGGAGTTTATAAAAATTGCAGCGTAATTGGCACTTTTAAAGTAGTAATTCTTCAAACAGATTATGGGTGTGGTGCAGAAGCATGTAACTAAAAAAACATAGCGTTGAGCGTGTGGACTGATGGCACAGTACGTTGAAACAACAGAGAGCGACAAGTTGCATGTTCCAAACGCACCGGAGAGTACATAACCTGAAGAGACCATTCTTCAAGCAGAAATGAGTTAGCTGAAAACGTGCTTGTGTACTCTCAGAAGTTACTTGATGTCAGCGGAAATGATATCAAGATCATGAGGACAAGCAGCTTCAAGAAACTTCTCACATAGTCGCTTGACGCCAGTAGACATGATCTTCAGGATCATCAAGACATGCATTCTTCAAGTATCTGCTTAGCACCCCCAACGATAGGCACAAAGATGATCAACATGATGTAGATATACATGAAGAAACATGCTGATATAGAATGTGTTAAAGAACGTGCCATGGAAGTAGTAATGCATAGTGCTTAGCATAATGAGGTTGAAAAGATATGACATCAACAGTGATCACAACAGTATAAATTCAACCATAAGAAATACCGAGTACAAGCTCAGATTGACGAGAGAAATAGGTGCACAGAAAAGTAAGAGTTGGAACAACGACATTTGATTTGTTTTCTGGAGTTCGAGTTGTTGGCACCAACTCTACGTCTCCATTTGGAGAGGGCTATGCACACCTGACAGTCCGCATGCCCTTTATCACCAGCTTCTTGTCCTTCCTGTCCCTCGTGGTTTACTTGTCCATGTGCATCCGATATAGATAGCCTTTACCATGAGGTTCCCCAAAAGAAAATAGTTTCATTAGAATTCTTGGCACATATCTAACGTCCTGGAGCACTAGTTCATCATCCTATTGAGTCTTGATCTTGATATCTCTAATGCCCATAATACTATGAGGTGCACCATTGACTTGATAGACCGCTCCAAAATCATCAGGCTTGTAGCAAGATAACCACTCCTTGTTAGATGCCATATGACAAGAGCTTCATGTATCCAATACCCACACTTTATCGAAGAATTCACTTTCCAAGGCCAGAAGTTCACTATCCTCATCGAGAGGTGAGTTCAAAATATTTAGAGCCACGCTAGTCTTCTTTCACATTGGACAATGCTTCCTGATATGACCCCACTGTTTACATTGAAAACATTGAGGACCCTTCTTTCCCTTCCTCTTCGACTTGCCACCATTATTGTCTCTAACAAACAACCCCTGACCATCAGCTACACCAGCAAAAGCACCTTCCTCAGAAGTTTTCTTCTCGCTTTGATCATAAGATAATATCGAGGTAGTAACCTCGCTTTCAGTGATACTAGTATTGCCATATGTCATAGTAACAACCACACCCTTAAAGGCCTTAGACAACGGAGTAAGCATAAGTAAGGCCCTGTTCTCGTCCTCCACCTTGACCTCAATCCATGCTAGCTCTGAGATCACACACTTGAAGGAATTGGCGTGCTCAGTAAGGTCTGCACCCTCTTGCATCTTTAGGCAATAAACTTCCTATTCATATACATCTTATTGGGCTCGGCCTTATCCATTAACCGTGGTTCCAACTTTCCCCAGATTTTTCTTGGTGAATCCACGTCGATCGTATGATACCAAACCTGGTCAGACAAACACAGTTGTATGATACCGCCCATCTTGATTTTCATCTCTTTCCAGTATTCAGATTCCATACTTGCGGGCTTTGTAGCATCAACTTTGATCATTCTTAGGCATCCCTATTGTCCCAGCAAGTCCTTAACTCTTGACTTCCATACTATGAAGTTGCCCATACTACCAAACTTTGTCACCTCGAACCTGGTTGACGCTGACATGGTTGTCCACCAGGTGCTCTCCTGCGAACAACCGTCGATCATATTACTTAGGTCAGAGTGACCACCGAGCTTATCTAGTGGTTGAAAGCCTCCTCACATGCGCCGTCTTGCTTCCAAAATTCCCGTGCTTAGAATTCAGGCTAGTAAACTCGTGAGTTTTTTATCTGTTGCCCTATCGGCCCCTCCTTTTAAGACCTCGTGGTGCCTACCCACCACCAACTCGGGTCATAACCAAGTACGTAGGACCAAGGTAGGCAGGATCGGGATTCTAGTTCGGATCGACACGTATGCGGTAAGTTCGCAAATCGTAGGATCATAACTAGTAGGATCGTAAATCGTGGATTCTACTTACTAGAATTGTTGAATCGATCGAGTCAATTTAGATCGTAAAGTCATAGAATCGTATGATAGAATCGGGATTCTGACTACCTTGTGTAGGACTCGATCACCCACCGAAACATTCTGGTTAGAGATAGTTAGGATCTATCTCCACCTTCAATTCAACCCCGCAAGACAATATTGAGCTCCAATCCACCTTGCGCCATCCAACTCAGCCTTTCTTTGTTCACTCGTGCATGCAGAATATATGAATTGGTCCGCGGTTTTGTCGAATCGAACTTGTATGACTCCTACCAGATGCCTCCATATCTTAGAGTCACACGAGCACATGCCGAGATCAGAGACCCAATATAATACCATCAAGACTCGTCGGGTCCTTGTGGAACCGTACATTGGTCGCTTCTCGTGGGGTCGGCCTCTCTGGTTGAACCGGCCGTTCTGATCGCCCGAAGCGCTTGTATCGCTTCAACCGATACGAGCTCCTCCCCGACTTGCACGCCAAGCCAATCGAAATGAGAGGGTGCTTGCCGATCAGATCTGCTTCCTCCACGGCCATCCGGCACGCCCGCGATGCATGACACTAATTGCCGGTGTTGTTCCTTCGCTACTGAAAGGGCATTTATACCCTTAATCTTATTTTGGTGGTTGTTGATGATAAGATTAAAGGGGACTAATTGATTTTTCTGTCAATCAAAACTAGGAATTGGCAGCGGGAAAGTGGGGACAGAGGCGGCCATGCGAGAGGAGACATGTGAGGTGAGAGCTGCCCTCCCGGCATGCTGATGTCCGGTGCCCTCCTGCCGTCGATCACCACTCCGGTGCCGACGTCCACTCCTTCTCCTTCTCTATTTTCCTCTCTCTGGTTTTTGAGTTCTGTTTTAGTTTGACTCTTTTGGATCTGTGGTTTCTTGGCACAAGTGGCACCTCATGATGTTGAGCCGCCGTTGAGGTGGAAAGCAACAATCCTTCATGATCTCTGGATCAAACCTAGGGACGCCTTTCTTCTCTTGAGGCGCAATGCTAAGCGCCTTGTACTTCTGGATTTTGAGGAAGTGGTCATTGATGCAAGGTATTTGCTTGAATGTGAAATGGTTCAGTGGATGGTACAATTGATCTCTCTTTTCACAAGGTGAGGGTTGGGGATCAGATCTTCACTGATAACCCTTTTCAAGTGTTCAAAGAAAAAAGCACCAAGAAACCTAGAACTTTTGTTTTGATATTTTTAAACTCTTTGTAACCACTCCGTACATAACAATTGTTTATACATGTATATAAAAATTGCAGCGGGAGCCTTTCCCACTGGTTACACTAAACAAAATAGAAGTAATTGTTTGCTAAGTAATTCTACATGTTTTAGTTCCCCTATTTGAGTATCGTGGATCGTTGAGCATAAAAAGGGAAAAGACTCCATGTGGCGAAAACAAAGATTAGCGTTAGCCTTTTTTGTTTTCTTGAGTATAGGAATCCCGCAGTATTGAGAGGGGATCGAATGGTGGTATGACAAAGTGCTCTAATTTCTCTCTTGATTCCATGTTTTATTTCTTCTCGTTTCGAACTCCTTTGGGAACAATTCATTTAGGAAGAACATGTGCAAATCATCTGGAAGGATCGGTATGGGCACCTAGAGGGGGGGTGAATAAGTGCTACCCAATTTTTAGTTCCTTTTCAAATTAGGCTTGACACAAAGGTAAAATCTCTAGATATGCAATTATGGTGAATTTACCTATATGACAAGATTAACACTAAGCAAGGAACAAGATACAAGTAAAAGCTAAGGTAAAGAAGTAACCGAACGGGAAGCACGCGGAGGCAAGGATGTATTCCCGAGTTCCTCCTTTTTAGGGGAGTACGTCTCGTTGGAGGGGTGTGAGCTTCACCGCAATAGGCTTACTCAATGCCACAAAGGCCTCACCCTATTCGCCGATGGACCGCACCACAAAGGATTGGTCCACCTTCCACTATCGGTTCCCTTCGAGGCGGAAACCGGAGCCTTTACAACAATCTTGGGGCACACACCACAACCAAATTGGGGGCTCCCAAATCAACAAGCTGAAACAAGATCAACAAGTAAGTACGACAAGATGCCTAGGTTTTCACAATGGAAACCCTAGGCTCAAATCCCTCAAGTGAATGAGGGGAAATGAAGAACGGCTCGGTGAAGATGTAGATCGAGGCCTTCTCCTTCAGTCCTCCAAAGATCAACGAGTTTGGGTAGAGCGATTGGGAGATCTTGTAGTTTTGAGCTTTCAACAATGGTGGTCAATCTTGGTCTAGTCAAGCTACCCAAGGTTGAAGAAGGTGGGCCCTGCAGGAATTAGAGCCGTTGGCGAAACAGGGGACCGGATATTCCGGGTCAAGTCATGACCGGATATTTCGGTCCACCGGATATTCCGGTACCTCTTGAAATCTCCGATTGGAAATATCCGATGCCCACCAAAAGGTTTCAACAGTTGCACGTTCTAGTCCTTAGCAGAATTTCCACCATTCTTCTTCTGGACCGGATATTCCGGTAGCCTCAAAATATTCGGTTGCAAATCTCCGATGACCATCAGAAGCTGCAAAACTGGGTTGCTAAAAAGTCCTTAGCCGTTTTTCTCGAGCAACCCTGGGGACCGGATATTCCGGGTCAGACAGGGACCGGAATATCCGATTCCTTTCTGAGAGCAAATTGAACTAGCTCTTTTCTTCTTTCCTTTTGGTTTCGATGAAATGATGTTTTAATCACCTAAAAGTTGCATCACTTAACATCATATCAAATGGTCACTAGTGTTGTTGCGTTACAAACAAAACACAAGGATTAAGAAATGTTCTTTCAATCTCCCCTTTTTGTGTTAGATGACAACACTAGGATTTGCAAATAGAGCACAACAATATAGCATCATGTTTCCAATGGTAAGAAATGAGAAGCTCCCCCTAAATGTGTGCATATAATTAAAATTGCATTGGAACACAAATGCACAACATATAGGTTTAGAGCAACTCCAAATAATATGGAAACAAGATATATATGAAAACACAAGAGACATATCAATAAGTAGGTAGAGATATTGTGACTGAAATCATAGCTTGTGCATAAGAATGTAGAGATAAACCGTTGCACAATAATACATGTCTCAACCATATATAATATGAAATCCATATGTCTCACACAACTTAAGCAAATAAGTTCCACACGATAAACCACAATAATACATGTCTCAACCATAGATAATATGAAATCCATATGTCTCACACAACTTAAGCAAATAAGTTCCACACGATAAACCACAATAATACATGTCTCAACCATAGATAATATGAAATCCATATGTCTCACACAACTTAAGCAAATAAGTTCCACACAAATAGCAAAGCAAGCACATAAGTTCAACAAGTAAGATAAATGGACACAAGCCGTATAAAAATGATAAACGCAAATGCTTGTGCCCGAACCCATGCAAATCCCACGGAGAACCTATAGAACTACTTCTCCCCTTTGGCATCGAAACGCCAAAAACGAAAATAGCGATGCTACGCCCCAAGTAGATCACTCCCCAGAAGCCTCAGAAGCCTCGGACTCGTCGGATTCTTCACCATCATCATCCCCATCATCTTCATATTCAGCATCAGATTCTTCGTCTTCCTCGTCACTAGCGGGAGCACGAGTGTAAGTAGGAAGGGAAGGAGTTGTGGAAGCTGACGCAAGAAGATGCTTCTCCATTTGAACCCACGGAGTCTGAGTGCCGGCATTCCACCTTTCATAAGATAGAGGATCTGCCACGGGCGGGTCACCTGGTAAGCGAGGAAGCCTGGAGATGATATGCTGCCTCTCACAATAAGCATCATACTGGCCCTTACGAATATCAACGTTCATGCACATAATGTGTTTCTGGAACCAGTTCAGCTTCTTAAACTAGGTGCAAGGGAAGGGGCAGTTGCCTGACGGGTTGCACCACTAGAGCGTGCATCTCTCATGAAGGAATCACGGGCAGGAGCATGGGCAGCAGCAGATTTAACCTTCTTGTCTTAGATCTTCTTGTAGTAGTGAGACTCCAAAGCCTCCTAACTAAAATTGTGGTTCTTCAATGTATTCTTGATGAGCAGCATTATGTAGGGGGCATAAGGAATGGTGTACCCGCCTATCATGGCCTCATACATCTCATGGTAAATATAGTCCATAACATCCACCTTGAAGTCACGGTCGGGGTCTTCATTCTCAATGCATTCCTGGGCAAGACAAAGCAAGTTGACAAGTGGACTGGTGATTGCATTGTTGTTACCTCCACTTGGAGCAATGTTGGACATAAAGATGCGCACAAGCTGGTCATAGAATGGGAGGAGGCCCTCAATCTTTCCAATGTGTCCACCTGGGCCATACATGTCCCTCATAACTTTGTTTTTGTTGGGCTTCTCAACTAAGTGCATACGATGGCCAAGAGGGGGATGACCACTGAAAGAATATCCAAGGATAGTGGCAAACTTCTTGAAGCTGGACTCACATTTTGTTTTCCCGGTCATCCACTTGAGAGTCTTGGGGATATCGATCATCCTCTATCACAAGAGTAGCAAAGAACTGCAACACAAGTGACACACTGAAATCACATTGTTTCTCCATGAGAGGAACAAGTCCAAACTGTTCAATCACATGCGCATCATGAGCATAACTGGGCTTGTCCTTGAGAGCCAGCAGCTTGATGGGAAGCATAGGACGAATGGGATACTTGTAAGTGAGATATATTTCCTTGTAAATATAAGCTGCTTGATGCACCAAAACTTGGGATCTTTAATCTCATTATCTCTGGGAACATTGGCGCACCAATCTCGCTGTCGTATGTTGGCAAGGTCAATGTTGTTCATCTTCTTATAGTTTTACCTTTGCTCTTTACCCTTTCTCTTCTTCGACACGGGGAGCTGATTTGGTAGCAGATTTCTTTGCTGGGGTTTTCCTCACTGCAGTCCTTTCCCTTCTTCTAACCTCAGCCGCATCAAGAAGAACTTCATCTTCATTTGGGATGAGGTGACCTTGCGTTCATACGTCTTCGTGGGAGGTCTACTCGAACCACCTGTGAAGAATAGCAATAGATGGATATCAAAGATAAGCACACACAAGCCACAATACAAGGAAAGATACAAGGTACAATAGGAGAGCATCCCTAAGTGGATACTACTTAGTCCTAGTCAAATCAAGGCATTTCTGAATAGCACTGGAAAGAACCGGAATATCCGGTTCATACCAGAACCGGAATATCCGGTCTGTATTTTTTAGATTATCTTGATTCGAAACCTAGGCCCAAAAGTAGATCTACTCAAGGAATGCTAGCCTAGTGTTCCTAGTATGCAGGGAATGACCATAGACACCAACTATTCCAAGATTAAAAGCAAATAACTCCACAAAGTTTCCTAGGCCAAAAACACCCAAGATTCAAAAATTTAGGAGTTACCCTCATCCATTTGAGGACCCGCTTGGAGGAGAAGGTGCCCGGAGTGGAGGAGCACCAGATCTGGCCGAGGGCCGGAAGATTCGGTGGAGGAGGTCGCCGGAGACGGCGAGGGGACGGCAGGTGGCGGCGGGAGGAGAGAGAGCGTCAGGGGTGGAACCCGACGCTCCCCTGTTAAAAGCGACAAACCGCCTGACCGGATATTCCGACCGAGTCCTGGACCGGATAATTCGGCCAACAGAATTTCTGTGTAAACACAGAAATTCCGGCTTGCTGAACCCTTTCTCCCTAGTTTCAAAACAAGACTTGTGTGCATAAGATAGAAATGTTTGTAGGTAAGATAGGCTTGGGATTGAGAGTGCCAAACTGATATTCGTACTTCACACTCATACTTGCAAGAATCAAACAAATAAAACGCCAAGATTGAGTGTGTTTTCCATAAAACCAAATGAACTTCAAAAGATTTTCAACTAAGATCCAAATAACAACCAACTCTTCACAAAGAAGAGGGCGGTGGCCTAGGCCACCATGTTTGAGTGTTATGGCGTGACACCGCGAAGATATATCTTGAGTGCACAACCAATACTCGTCATTTTAAGCTCACAATTTCAACAAATGAAAGTAGAGAGGCAAATGAGTTCTTACTATCGGCATAATGGGGCAGGGATAGTCCAATGGATTAGGACCGCACTCCCCTATGTCCATGCCTACACCTAAACCAAATAGATAGTCAAAATATAGGTATGTATGCAAGATAATCAAGTCAAGCTCCTTGAATCCACGATATTTAGCTCATTCCTCAAATAAGTGAATCTTGCTTCATCAAGTGGCTTCGTGAATATATCGGCAAGTTGGTCTTCGGTGGGAACATGGCCTAGCTCAATATCTCCACGGGCAACATGATCTCGAATGAAATGATGACGAATCTCAATATGCTTGGTTCTTGAATGTTGCACCGGGTTGTAGGCGATCTTGATAGCACTTTCATTATCACACAAAAGAGGCACTTTGTCACAATTTACACGGTATTCTTTTAAAGTTTGCCTCATCCATAACAATTGAGTGCAAGCACTAGCGGCCGCCACATATTCGGCTTCGGCGGTGGAAAGAGATATACAATTTTGCTTCTTAGAAGACCAACTTACCAAGGACCTACCAAGGAATTGGCATGCCCCAGAAGTTAATTTCCTATCATCTTGATCACCAGCCCAATCCGAGTCCGTGTACCCACAAAGAGACAAGGTTGAACCCTTTGGATACCACAAACCAAACTTTGGGGTATGAACAAATATCGAAGGATTCTTTTGACCGCCACCATGTGGCTTTCTTTAGGAGCGGCTTGATACCGTGCACACACCCCTACACTCAACACAATATCAGGTCTAGATGCACAAAGATAAAGCAAAGAACCAATCATGGAGCGGTATACCTTTTGATCGACATCTATACCCTTTGGGTTAAGTTGTAGATGACATTTGGTGTCTATTGGAATGCGCTTCTCCTTAGCATCTTGCATATCAAATCTCTTGAGCATGTCTTGGATATATTTGGCTTAAGAGATGAAAGTCCCTTCTCTCAATTGCTTGATCTCAAAACCAAGAAAGAACTTCAACTCTCCCATCATAGACATCTCAAACCTATCGGTCATAAGCTTTGAAAATTCATCATTAAAAGCTTTGTTAGACGAGCCAAAGATAATATCATCCACATATAGTTGGCATATGAAAAGCTCCCCTTTACCCTATTTGTGAAAAGAGTGGGATCGATTTGCCCCACTTCAAACCCACGGTCTAACAACTCTCTAAGGTGCTCATACCACGCACGTGGAGCTTGTTTAAATCCATAGAGCACCTTATCGAGCTTGTAGACATGGTTAGGGAAGTTTGGGTCCTCGAACCCCGGTGGTTGCTTTACATATACCAACTCCTACAAAGGACCATTAAGAAATGCACTCTTCACATCCATTTGTTGCAATTTAAAGTTATGATGTGATGCATAAGCAAGAAGGATACGGATGGACTCAAGGCGAGCCACGGGTGCATAAGTCTCTCCAATATCAATGCCTTCAACTTGAGAGAACCCTTGTGCAACCAATCGTGCCTTGTTCCTTACAACTATTCTATGTTCATCTTGCTTGTTCTTGAATATCCATTTTGTGCCTATAACATTGCGACACTCCTTTTGCTTCTCGACTAACTTCCACACCTTGTTGCGCTTGAAGTTATTGAGCTCTTCATGCTGGCTTCCAACCAATCCCAATCTTCAAGAGATTCAAAGACTTTCTTTGGTTCTACCACGGAGATATGTGCTTGATGTTCACTAAATCTTACCAATTTCCTCCTAGTGGTCACATTGCTTCCCAAGGCACCAAGAACATTTTGTAGATCATGTTCTCTTATTTCCATTGTTCTTGCAACTCTAGCTTGACGATGGGCTTCGATATCCTCATTGTATCTTGGAGGTATCACTTGATCATCTTGATCATTTGTGTCCCTGTCTTGACCGGAATGTTGACCTTGATCATCATTTTGCACATCTTCATGAGAAGGAGAGGAATGATCTTGGTCTTGACCTTGGCTAGCATCAAAAATAGGAGAACTTGGTTCTTGCATAGCAACTTGGTCAACTTGAGGACGGTCTTGAACTTGTTCTTGGGTTGGTGCATCATTTGCTTCAAAGGTGGGCGAAGGATCAACTTGTGATGATGAAATCTCCACTTGAGTAGAGCTTGGACTTTCTTGAGGAGGATCATGATGAATCTCTATGGGGCGATATAATCCAACGCCCATTTTTCTTATTGCATCTTGAGGTTTCTCATTATCTACATCACAAACATGAAATTGCGCCACTTAGGAGCCATCATTTTCATCGAACTCCACACTACAAGATTTCGCAACTCTCCCGGAGGATTTGTCGCAGACTCTATAAGTGTGGGATTCGACACCGTAACAAAAAAAACTCTAAAGCTTTGGAATCAAACTTATACAAACGAACACCTTTGATCTTATAGAAACACTTACAACCAAATACTCGGTAGTAGGAGATATTGGACTTGTTGCCGGTGAACATCTCATAAGCTTGCCCTTGCGGAAGAAGAGCCGGTTTGATGAATAAAACGCCGTGGAGATGGCCTCGGCCCATAAGAAGAGCGGAGATTTAAACTCCGCCAACATAGACCTTGACATATCCATGAGAGTCCGTGAAAGTGCATGTGTTGCCCCATGTATGTTTTTGGTAATTAATGACAATCCTTATGGACTAATGTTTGCTTTGAGATATTCTTGTAGATCTTGTCCCTAGGAAAATATTGGAGTTCATGTGTTGGACTATAGAAGATTACATGATGATCAATGCTCTATTCAAGGGTTTATATGAAGAATGGTCATGCAAAGAGTTGAGCATATTGCAAGTATGTCTTGAAGGATTTAGGACATATCTTCATAAAGACGGAGCTAAGCGAGGCTCTCCCATAATGGTGTATCGGGAGTATTTGGAGAAGTCTTCATCAAACATGTGCTAGAAAGCGCAATCAAGAAAGGTGGTCCACTTGAAGAGATAAAGATCGTCATCATCTAGTTCAAGTGGAATGTGCAAGGCAAAGGTATGATCTTGATAGGGTTTCTATTTTACCGGTCTCGTAGTGTTAGTGGGAGACCGGGTTATAGGATAAACGGCGTACTATCAAGAGGGGCTCTCAAGTGAGTAACTTGATCGTATCTTTGTGGAGAGCTCAAACCTTTGCATATTTGGCATATCATCTTTCTTGGTTCTTATTTGGCTTTTATACATGTGAGAATTTAGAGCTTGTGTTCATCTCCATACCAAGCTCTAGTTCATCAAAAACGGATTTCATTTGAATATCTTGTGATGTTTTTTATGTTGGAGGTTTTACCATTTCGTCTCTTGTAGAGAGGTCAAACTCTACTCTTGTGTTATCCTCCTCACATGATGGACTATGATGTGTATATGCATGATCTTGTAGTGCTTGTGATTATCTTCGGAGCAAGCCCAAGATCATTGAAAACGGAGTCCGGATGGAAAACTTGTTGCGTTTTCGTGTTGGAAATATTATCGGTTTATCCTTGAGGAAAGTTCCACATCTTCCTATGGGTGGCAACTTAACTCTATTTATGGTTCTTAATATTTCCAACAAAATTGGTTTCATCTCATTTGGAGTTTTCTCGCAAAAGTTATGGGTGTTACAATTTCGGGTTCTGGGTGGCCAGCCCCCAGGCCGGCCTGGCCGGCTCCCATGCCGGGCGTGTCAGGCCCCCAGCCGGCCCAGGCCGGGTCCCAGGCCGGTTCCCAGGCCGAGTGCCTCGGCTGGGTGGCCGGCTCCCAGGCCGGGCCCTCTGAGCCGCAGAGCAGCGCGTGAGGCCGGCCTCCCTGCACTACCCAACGGGCAGATTTTTGAGGGGACTATTTAAGGGGCTTTCTTCCCCATTGGTTCTCTAACCTCTTGAGCTCGTTTTTTCCCTCTCTCCTCCATTGTTGACCTTTGGAAAAGCTTGCCTTCCTCTCAATCCCTCTCATGATTCTTGCATATCTTTGAGGGAAACTGAGAGGAGATCTAGATCTACATTTCCACCAATCCATTTCTCCTCTAAGTGAGGGGAACCTAGTTGATCTTGATCTTGGAGTTCTTGTGTGGTTCTCTTCTTTGTTCTTTCTCTCTTCTCCCCCACAAGCATTAGTTGCTTTTGGTGGGATTTGAGAGTGAAGGACTTGAGCACTTCTTGTGTTCTTGCCATTGCTTTTGTGCATCGGTTTGTGCTCTCCACGAGGTTTCGTGGAAGTGAAAGTTCGTGAGCTTGTTACTCTTGGGTCTTTGGACCCTAGACGCCTTTTGTGGCGGTTGAGGCCTTTTGTGGTCACTTGGGAGCTCCCAATCCTTTTGTGGGTTGTGCCTCAAGATTGTTGTAAGGGACTCGATTTCCACCCAAAAGGAAATCAATAGTGGAAGGTGAACCGAGCTTTTGTGCGAGGTTCATCGGAGAATAGGGTGAGGCCATTTGTGGCGTCTTGAGTTTGAAACTCACACCCCTCCTACGAGACGTACTCCCCTCAAAAGGAGGAACTCGGGAATACATCATCGTCTCCGCGTGCCTCGGTTATTTCTATACCCGAGCTCTTTACTTATGCAATTTACATTGTGATAGCCTTCATGCTTGAAGTCTATATCTTGCTATCACCTTGTTACTTGTCTTGCTTAGCATAAGTTGTTGGTGCACATAGGTGAACCTAGTATATTTAGGTTGTTGGCTTGTTAATTTAAACACCTCGTTTTATTCCGCAATTATCAAGCCTAAACCGGAAAAAAATTAAATCACCTATTCACCCCCCCCCCTCTAGGCGACATCCTTGTCCTTTCAGTCCGGTTCTTCCTCTCGGCTACACCATTTTGTTGAGTGGTATATGCAGCAGAATATTGATGACGAATTCCCTCTTCACTAAGAAACTATTTAAGGTGTAGTTCTTAAACTCGGAGCCATTGTCACTCCTAATGGCCAATATGGGAACATTGTGTTGACGTTGAACTTCATTGGAGAAGTCGATGACGGCTTGTTGAGTCTCATCCTTCGACTTGAAGAAATAAACCCATATAAATCTTGAATAGTCATCAACAATCACCAAACAATACTTCTTCCCACCAAGACTTGGTTGAGGGACGACACCAAAGAGGTCAACATGAAGAAGTTCCAAAATCCTCTTTGATGAAATGATGGTCTTGCTTGGATGGGGAGAATCATGCATCTTTCCTTCAACACAAGCCCTACAAAGACGATCTCTAGAAAAATAAACATTCTCTCTTAGTCCAAGAATGTGGCCACCCTTGTGGAGACTTTGCAAAGTTCTCATATTGACATGGGACAAGCGGCGATGGGACAACCACCCCACGTCGGCCTTTCCGAATAGGCACATTGCTTGAGTGTTGGTTGACCCCGAAAAGTCCAGCACAAACAACTCGTGTTCAATGTACCCAACGAAAGCGACATTTAGAGTCTTGTTCCACATGAGTACCACAATATCAATATCAAAGTGAACGGCGAAACCCATCTTATTAAGAGCACGAACGAAAAGTAAATTATAACCGAGGGACTCGACAAGCATGACAATCACAAGGGTCATATCCCTTGCTACTACCACCTTGCCGAGACCCTTTACCTCCGCTTTTGATTTATCACCATAAGTGACGGTTGAGTTATTTGAATTTGGTCTCAACTCCGTCATGAGCTCCTTGGTTCCGATCATATGACTTGTGCATCCACTATCAAGCACCCATTTCGACCCTCTGGAAGCATAGTCCTACAAGAAATCATTGCATGGTTTTAGGTACCCATCTTGCAATGGGTCCTCTTTGATGTAGTGCAACCTAGGCACACCACACCAACACCACCAATTGGTCCAATGACAAGATCAAGGGTCAAAGCACTTCATGATAAGGTGACCTCACTCCTCTCTATGTGTGACTTCGACACCCCTTTGAATGGTTTGCTACTTCATTCGGATACCCTGTGCATACTCAGGAACAACTATCGCGAAGATCACCAAGCGAGTACAGAAGATGGCCAAGAAACGAGCCAAGAGGAAGATGAAGAAACTGAACAGCGGTACTACCGCCATAGGTGCCGGTACTACCGCCAAGGCCCAGATGACCAACCTGATGATGCTGAACCTCCAGGCGGCAGTACTACCGCCGCAACAGCGGTACTACCGCCCTTCCCAGGCAGCGGTACTACCGCCCCAGTTACCGGCCGAGCTATCGTCAACGCCGAGAATGCTTCTGTATACCGGTCGGTATCTCCCGGGTGTCAACCACATACTACCGCCAGCAAGAAGTAAACTAATTCGGAGCTTCGCAACGGTACTACCGCTGAAGCCAGCGGTACTACCGGTACCCTGCCAGGAGCGGTACTACCGCCGCCTCCAGCCGGTACTACCGCTGCGTGCCCCAGGAATGCGGGCTGAGGCCCATGTAAACCTCCCACCCTACCCTTTCGTCCTGTAGACTATAAATAGCTTTCCTCTTCCTAGGGTTAGGGTTAGACTGAGATTAGACTTGAGTTGAGCTTTGCTCCTTTTCACCCCTTGTTGGTGTTGCCTCCTATGGAGATGAATCAAGGCCTCCCCTTGTGGAGAAGATCCCTCTAGTGGATTCAAGGCTTCTTGTAGTTGTGATTACTTGCCAATCCTTCCTCTTTGAGTGACTAGATTGGACGGTGGGATTGACCGGTGAGAGAAACAATCCTAAGAGTAAGGTTGCTTGGAGATTGAGAATCGGGGGCTGCCCTTGGGGACTTGTTACCGGTTGATTTCGTCCGTGTTGCTTTGCTAGTTATCTTGTGTTTGACTTTTCCCCTTTTGTGTTCTTCGTTTCTTCGCGTTCTTCGTCCATCCGCCCTCAATCCGTGAAAATCGGGACCCTACCCGCATCATATGGTATCAGAGCTTGGGTTGACACGGATTGATTTGTGTTTCCATCCCCAAATCCGCCAAATTTTTCTTTGATTTTGAGAAATTCGAAAATTTTCACCAAAAATAGTCTTTCTTGGATTTGAGCCGATCTCTCGATTTGTTGCATTTGGAGTAGTTTTGATCCACGGATCTGTTGCCTAAGGACCTCCTCCACCTTTGTTCAAAGTTTCCAAGCCTATTTTGCCAATTTCCCACGAATTTGAGGATTTTTCGTTGCCTTTTCCGCCCCAAATCGTGATCTGAGAAGAATAAGAATCTGACCAGCGGTACTACCGCCAGGGTCAGCGGTACTACCGCTAGAGCTGGAACACAGCGGTAATACCAGGGCAGGAAAGCGGTACTACCGCCAGGCACGATTTGTTACACAAATTTTTCCTATTCCTCATTTCGTTTTGGCATCTTGTTTTGTTGTTTGAGTCTTTCTTTGAGGTGCTAACGTCTACAGCGTCGACAAGTTTCCGCAACCGCTCTACGATCAACATCAAGTGATGACACCTTGGACTCAATCCTTTTCCATTGTAAACCCTTCTTCCTTTGTGTACCTATCCCATTGGACTAGTTCTTTGATATTGCGGGCATTGCAATCGTGTCACCTTCGTAGTAATAGTTCATAAAATGCAGCTTAGTTAGTTTTCTTTGTGCTTGTATATAAAAAAAAACAAGTGACAAGTATCACCCTTTGTGAGTAGCACGCTGCGAATGCTTAGTGAAGAGTAAAAGGTTGGCACATGTGCAAATCTAGTTGCCCTTACACAAGGCAATTGAACTAGGGTCCTTCTTGCGGTAGTGTGACATTTGAGCACGTAGTCTTCGTTAGGATCATCATATAGTATCTTCGTAGTGCTCGCCCTTTGGTCACACTATCCCCATTGTATCTTGTGTGTGTGTGTGTTTCCGTTGTTCCGTAACATTTGTGTGGTTGGTTTGTTCTCCGTCAATTTGATCATTGTGGTTATTCTCTACTCTTTACAACATACTTTTCGTTGGATTTGCTTGTTTCCTTTAGACACTATACCTTCCTATCCTCATAAGTGTGTGTGTTGGGTGTTAGAACCGGATTCTCTTTCGTCAAGCAACTCTATTCTTATGATATAGTTTCTCTTGGTTCTCCATTTCACACATTTCACTTGTTCTTGAGATCATGTTTAGGGGAAGTACAAACGGAAGCTCAAGTTCGAGGATGACATCCATGGAGGAATTCAAAGTGCCATTGGCTATGTCACACACGGCGAGTTCGTGGACCTTCGACATCTTGTTCGTGATGGGCTTGGTCGCTATGATCGCCGTCTTCAAGCACAAGAAGCCAACTTCAACGACCAAATGGCGCGCATGACCGAAGCTATCAACAACCTTGCGCAACATCGCTCTTCTTCAAGCTCGCGCCGCACAAGGAGCACCTCAAGGTCGACACAACCACGGCATGTGCATCATGAACCGCATCAAGGTCGTCAAGACATCCCAAGGCACGACGAACATGCTCGACATCACCATGAAGTGGAACACCCACCTTCCCTCGCGCACACCATGACAATGAACATCAAGAACAACATCGACCAATGGTGGACACCGTGAACGAACTCCTTCACCGCCACCTCAACATCAAGAACGTCAAGACCCTTTGGCCAATGACAATGGTGTCCCGGGTGATCATGACTATGAGGAGCAAGGCCGTCGTCACCGCCATCCTCCAAGACCACGCCATAACAATCGTGCGCATGGAAACCATGAAGAGCATCGTCCTCACAATGAGCCTCGCCACCGCCAAGAGCGTCCGCATGATCATCACCACCACAACAACACCGAATCAAGTGATAGGGAGTCCAACCAACATCTTGACGATGGACTACACCGAAGGAGACGTGGACGTGCATTCCCACCTCCAAACCGTCGAGACAACGATGACAACTTGAACAACCTTCGCTTTGATATGCCCAAGTTCTACGGAACAAGTGACCCGGAAGCGTACCTTTCATGGGCACTCAAGGTTGACAAGATCTTCCGAGTCCACACTACTCCGAGAACAAGATGGTTGCCTTAGCATCAATGGAATTCGAAGATTATGCCCTTTTGTGGTGGGAACAACTTCAAGATTCACGTGTGGACAACCATCAACAACCAATCAACACTTGGGTTGAGATGAAGGAAGCGATGTACAAGCGCTTTGTGCCAAGTCACTACACTAGAGACTTGTACAAGAAGTTGCAAGAGTTGAAGCAAGGGTTGAAATCCGTTGATGAGTACTATAAGGAGATGGAAATTTCCATGATGAGAGCCAATATTGAGGAATCGGAAGAGCAATCAATGGCTCGCTTCATGAATGGCCTCAACTATCCATCAAGAAGATTGTGGAATTCCAACCCTATGCCACCTTGGTTGAGCTAGTCCATCAAGCCACAAAGGCTGAGCGTCACGTGCTTGAAGAGCTCAAATACCTCAACCAAGGCATTCTTCGCTAACAAGCCTTCATCATCCACGCCTACATCCGCGCAAGCCCCCCTCAAGGAAACACTAAAGGTCCTCCAAGAGCTCCTACACCATCCACTCAAACTACTCAACCTTTCAAGAAGGCACCTCCCTCAAGCAACACACCTCAAAGATCTTCCGCCGGCACAAGAGGATTGCAATGCTTCAAGTGTGGAGGACAAGGACACAAATCCTTTGAGTGCACAAACAAGAAGGTCATGGTTGTCAACGACATGGGAGAATATGAGTCGATGAGTGAAGATGAGTATCATGCTTTGAACCAAGCCACCGCAACGCAAAATGTTGAAGAAGACTCCAATGACATCTATTGTGATGGTGATAACAACCCCTCATTGGTTGTGGCAAGAGCATTGACCGCCAATGTCCAAGTAGAAGAAGACCAAAGATGCAACTTGTTTCAAACAAGAGCGGGAATCAATGGAAAGTCTATCAAGGTCATCATCGATGGCGAAAGTTGCCACAACTTAGCTAGGAAAGAGCTTTGTGATAAGCTCAACTTGAAGTTCAAGAAGCATCCACACCCATACCATGTGCAATGGTTGAGCGATTCCGGATCCGTCAAGATCCAACACATGGTGCAAGTGTCCTTCAAGATTGGCGCATATGAAGATGTCGTGGATTGTGATGTTGTGCCTATGTCCGTTTGTCACTTGCTTCTTGGACGTCCATGGCAATATGATAAGGGTGCAATGCATGATGGTAGGACCAATTACTATAGCTTCAAGAGCGACAACAAGAACTTCGTCCTTCGTCCCATGAAACCAAGCCAAGTAATTGCCGACAATGCCAAGACAATAGCAAGAGCACAACAAGAGAAAGTTTCTAGTCAGAAGAGTGGTGAGAGAGAGATCCCCAAAATGTGAGTGAGTGCCACAATCCAAAAGAGAGTGCACATACTAAGAGAGTTCCACAAAGCATGTCCTTGCTTGCCACCAAAATAGAGATGAGAGAGTTGAGAGAAAACCCATCCACCCTCCACTATGTCCTCATATGCAAGGGAGAGATTTCTTTAACTAACAACTTCACAAACCTTCCTCCGCCTTTGATGTCTCTTTTGCAGGAATTCAAAGATGCGTTTTCCCAAGAAGTGCCACCGGGACTACCTCCTCTTCGCGGCATCGAGCACCGCATCGACCTCATCCCCGGCGCCCCTCTACCAAACCGCGCCCCATACCGCACCAACCCCGAAGAAACCAAGGAAATCGAGCGTCAAATACAAGAACTCCTTTCCATGGGTCACATTCGAGAGAGCTTGAGCCCATGTGCTGTACCGGTGATCCTCGTTCCCAAGGCCGACAACACACTTCGCCTATGCATGGATTGTCGCCCCATCAATGCCATAACCGTACGGTATCGCCATCCTATCCCTCGCTTAGATGACATGTTGGATGAGCTTAGTGGTGCTTGCAACTTTTCCAAAATAGATCTTAAGACTGGATACCACCAAATACGAATGAGTGAAGGTGACGAATGGAAGACCGCTTTCAAAACTAAACTTGGTCTTTATGAATGGTTAGTCATGTCATTTGGTTTTTCCAATGCACCTTCCACATTTATGCGTCTTATGAACCATGTTTTGCGACCTTTCATTGGAAAATTTGTTGTGGTATACTTTGATGACATCTTGATCTATAGCAAATCTTTGGATGAGCACACTTCACATGTTGCTCAAGTTTTGTTGGCCCTTCGAAATGAAAAGCTTTATGCCAATCTTTCCAAATGCACATTTGCAACCAACAAGTTTGTTTTCTTGGGATTTGTGGTTTCTTCCGAGGGAGTTGAAGTGGATGAAACAAAAATCAATGCAATTCGCAATTGGCCATTTCCATGTCACTTGCCGAGTTGATATGTTTCCTTGGATTTGTCGGGTTCTATCGCCGCTTTATTGAGAACTTTTCCACCATCGCTTGCCCTCTACATGAACTTACAAAGAAAAATGTTCCGTTCATTTGGGGCCACGAGCAAGATTTTGCCTTCAATGAGCTCAAAAGGTTGTTAACCGAAGCTCCCCTTCTTGCTTTACCGGATTTCTCCAAAACATTTGAAATTCATTGTGATGCTAGTGGTTTGGGCATTGGAGCCGTGCTTATGCAAAAGAATTGTTTGCTTTGATTCGAGCTTTAGATGTTTGGCAACACTACCTTCGTTCTAAGAGTTTGTCATCCACTCCGACCATGAGTTCTTGAAGTTTTTGAAAACTCAAACAAGTTTAAACAAACGACATGCTAAGTGGGTTGAGTTCATCGAATCCTTTCCCTATGTCATCAAGTACAAAAAGGGCAAAGAGAATGTTGTCGCGGATGCTCTATCCCGCAAAACCAACCTATTTACGCATCTTGAAATCAATGTTTTGGGGTTGGATGAGGTCAAGAATCTTTATGCCACAGACACTTTCTTTGGTCCAATTTTTGCCATGTGCATGGAACATAAAGGCATTGATGATTTCTATTTGCACAAAGGTTTTTTTGTTCAAGGCTAACAAACTATGCATACCCGAGTCTTCGCTTCGTTTGGTCCTTTTGAAGGAATCGCATGGAGGCGCCTTAATAGGACACTTTGGACGTGACAAGACCTTTGTAATGCTCTCCACGAACTACTATTGGCCTAGGATGTACCGGGATGTGGATCGCTTAGTTCGACGATGTTCAACATGTCTCAAAGCTAAGTCTACTCAAAACTCTCATGGATTATACACACCTTTGCCTATTCCACATCACCCATGGTCCGACATAGCTATGGATTGTCTTAGGACTCCCACGCACAAAAACAAACAAAGTTTCCATATTTGTCGTCATTGATCGATTCTCTAAAATGGCACACTTCATCCCATGCAACAAGACCGACGATGCTTCACATATTGCTACTTTGTGTTTCAGGGAAATCATCCGTCTTCATGGAGTGCCCAAGACCATTGTGTCAGATCGTGACGTCAAGTTCGTAAGTTACTTTTGGAAGACTTTGATGGCCAAGATGGGAATAAAGCAACTATTCTCCACCGCATACCACCCGCAAACCGATGGTCAAAACGAAGTGGTGAACCAAAGCCTATCCACACTCCTTCGTGTGTTGATCAAGCCCAACTTGAAGAATTGGGAAGAGTGCATCCCACATGCCGAGTTCGCCTACAATCGAGCACTACACCGCGCAACAAAGAGAACACCTTTCGAGATCGTCTATGGCTCCAACCCATACACCGCGCTAGACATGCTACCACTTCCACTCCAAGAGCAAGTTAACATGGACTTCGACAAGCGTGCCGCTTATATGAAGAAACTACATGAAGACACAAGAACCACGCTAGAGAAGCACAATGAATACCATGCTACGAAGATGAACAAGCACAAGCGCGCCATGATCTTTGAAGAAGGAGAACTTGTTTGGCTACATCTACGCAAAGACCGCTTCCCCGACGAGAGAAAGTTCAAGCTAGCACCAAGAGGAGATGGACCGTTCAAGTTCCTCAAGCGCATCAACGACAATGCATACAAGATCGACATCCCCAAGTGCAAGTACGACGTACATGACACCTTCAACGTAGCCGACATCTCGCCTTACCATGGGAATCCAAGTGATAATGAGAGCGAAGAGTCGAGGACGACTCTTTCCCAAGGGGGGAGATGATGTAGTGCAACCTAGGCACACCACACCAACACCTCCAATTGGTCCAATGACAAGATCAAGGGTCAAATCACTTCGTGATAAGGTGACCTCGCTCCTCTCTATGTGTGACTTCGACACCCCTTTGAACGGTTTGCTACTTCATTTGGATACCCTGTGCATACTCAGGAAAAACTATCACGAAGATCACCAAGCGAGTACGGAAGATGGCCAAGAAATGAGCAAGAGGAAGATGAAGAAACTGAACAGCGGTACTACCGCCAGAGGTGCCGATACTACTACCAAGGCCCAGACGACCAACCTGAAGATGTTGAACCTCCAGGCGGCGGTACTACCGCCGCAACCGCGGTACTACCGCCCTTCCCACGCAGCGGTACTACCGCCCCAGTTACCGGCCGAGCTACCGTCAACGCCGAGAATGCTTCTGTATACTCGTCGGTATCTCCCGGGTGTCAACCACGTACTTCCGCTAGCAAGAAGTAAATTAATTCGGAACTTCGCAACGGTACTACCGCTGAAGCCAGCGGTACTACCGCTACCCTGCCAGGAGCGGTACTACCGCCGCCTCCAGCCGGTACTACCGCTGCGTGCCCCAGGAATGCGAGTTGAGGCCCATGTAAACCTCCCCCACTTACCCTTTCGTCCTTTAGACTATAAATAGCTTTCCTCTTCCTAGGGTTAGGGTTAGACTGAGATTAGACTTGAGTTGAGCTTTGCTCCTTTCTACCCCTTGTTGGTGTTGCCTCCTATGGAGATGAATCAAGGCCTCCCCTTGTGGAGATGAATCAAGGCCTCCCCTTGTGAAGAAGATCCCTCTAGTGGATTCAAGGCTTCTTCTTGTAGTTGCGATTACTTGTCAATCCTTCCTCTTTGAGTGACTAGATTGGACTAGTGTGATTGACCGGCGAGAGAAACAATCCTAAGAGTAAGGTTGCTTGGAGATTGAGAATCGGGGGCTGCCCTTGGGGACTTGTTACTGGTTGATTTCGTCCGTGTTGCTTTGCTAGTTATCTTGTGTTTGACTTTTCCCCTTTTGTGTTCTTCATTTCTTCGCGTTCTTCGTCCATCCGCCCTCAATCCGTGAAAATCGGGACCCTACCCGCATCACTCTTTGGTTAGCAACAAGGGTCACAGGAACCCAAATAGCACGAACAACATATCCATCATAAGGTCCAACATATTTTGCATAAACATCACCATAATAATCAACAAATAGAATGTAGTGAGGGTTAGCAATTCCCGCAAAGTCATCACGAGTGGTCTTGCCCCTTGTGTCATTACCACCCGCAATGGGAGTGTTTGCTTGTGCGGGCTTGGCCTTGTTCTTCTTGTTGCTCTTCTTCTTTTTTTCCTTGGAAACATAACCAAGACCCTCCTTCCCTTTGTGTTGCTTTTGCTCAACAACATGAGCAACAAGCTTATCTTTACCTTTGGGAATTGAGGTCTTGACACTAGTGGCCTTGGCAAACTCATCCTTCAACCTAGCATTTTCCTCAATAATATTTGCATGATCACAAGAGAGAGTAGAGGTACTAGGTGTGTCAAGTTTAGAAAGTTGAGTTTGTAGTTGCTCGTGAGACTTGACTAGCAGGGAGTGAGCACTATCCAAAGCCTTGTGAGCCTTGTCAAGTTTCTCGATATCCCCAATAAGTCTAGCATTAGCAACCACAAATTCGGCTATCTCCTTTTTAATCACTTTATACTTAGCAATGGCATGATCTCTTTCCTTCATATTTTTAGCAATTATTTCATCATTTTTATCATCAAGGGACTCAAGTTGCTCCCCAAGGGAAGCTCTTCCTCTCCCTCGATAGTAGCCTTCAAAGTGGCTATAGTGACACAATCTTCTCTCTCGATTTGGCCTTTTTCCTCAAGGAGGTTTTGGGCCGCACCAAGTTGGCTCATGAGAGCCTCAACATGCTTCTTAGTTTCACCTTGCAAGTTAGCCACAAAAGAATCGAAGGCAACAATCTCTTGCTTTATTCTAAGACTAGTAATATTATCCATGTCATGTGTAGTCTTAAAGGTGGAAGATGATACCTCGCTGGCCTTAGCCATGAAGCAATGAGCGTTGTTGGAGGAGATGTTTTCATTGGGGGGATTCAAAGAGGGAAGGTGTTGACGTGATGGCCACTGCGGCCACCTCACTAGTAGCTTCTTCTTCCTCTTCGGAATCTCAGGAGTCATATTCCTCTTGGGTCACCAACACCATTCTTGTAGGCTTCTTGATGAATGGCTTCTTCTGGACAAATGGCTTCTTGGTAAACACCTTTGGCTTGGCCTTGAGGACAAGCATTCCACCATGTTCTTCTTTCTTCTCATACGGACATTCGGCGATAAAATGAAACTTGTCTTGACAATTGAAGCATGTCCTTGTCTTCATAGCATACTCCTTTCTTCTATTAGCATTGTTCCTTTGGTCAACTTGAGCCTTTGCCTTGGCCGCGTCTTGCCAAAATACTCTTGTCGCAAGGGCCACGTGTTCATTGTAGGCATGTTGGAGGTCATCGAGATGTAGGATGCTCTTGACTTCATCAACCTCAACAACATATTTTTGCACTACCACCTTGGCCTTCAAAGCAAGAGACGCACCCTTGTGCATCCCAATGTCACGAGCCCTATTATCTTGTGCATTCTTGGTTTGCACCTTGTAGGCTTGCATTTCTTGCATCACTTCATTTGAGGACAATTGATGATAGTTGTATCTTCCTTGTAGAGTCTTCAAGTTAACGGGCTCAAAGGGTATGAGAGCATTCACATACTTTGTAACATCCCAAATTTTTCACAAAAATAAAAACTTTTGTAATTCAAATATTTCAAAAGTGTTACCATATAGTTTAGTTTGGTAAAGTTTGGTTTTACAAATTTTTACAAAGTGGTTTGAATCCATTTGGTTGAATATTCTAAAAGTTATACACGTTTTCAGAAAAAGAAAAAGGAAAAAGAACAAACAAAAAAAGGACTTAGCCGACCTAACTGGGCCAAGCCCATCTTCCTTTCCTCTGCGCGCGCGAGCCAGCAGCCCAGCAACAACCGTAGCCCATCTCTCTCTCCTCTCTCACTGACATGCAGGCCCCGCATGTCAGCACCGACAGCCCCAGGTCAACGTCTTCTTCCTCGTCCTCAAATCACGCTCGCGAAATGGCAGGAGACAGCCGGCGATCCTCCATCAATCCGTGCGTTTAAGGCCATGATTCTCGCTTCCGTCTTGTCCTACATAACCACCATCCCCCTCTTCATTTTGCCCCAGAAACCACACCACGAGAGCCACCAGGCTGCTCGTACGCATCCACGAAGCACCGCCACGGCCGCCGGCGAGTTCTTCATTTTTCGGCGAGTGCAGGACACCCCAAGCCTCCCCCTGCCCTCCTTCCTTCTTATTTCGCCCTTGCGCTTCATCCTGACAAGGTCCCGTATTTTTTCCGTGCCCAGATCGAGCTATCCTTCATCGACAGAAGCTAACCGCCGCTTGCATCAACTCCGGCGAACGATTCGAGGAGGAGAAGGACACGCCGGAGATCTCTGCCGCGCCACCAACCTCGCCTTGATCTCCTCTTCGTCGTGGTATGGTTCATTTGCCCCCTTAGGCAGTAGATCTTCGATTCGATGAACTCCGGCCATGGCGCCGCCGTAGTTTTAGGTCACCGGAGCTTTTCCGGCGAGCCACGTCGATCGGTTCTGGCCAACTGGACCTGGGCCGTCAGATCTTTTTGAACGGCTTAGATTAGATCTGTTAAGCGAAACGGTACCGGCGAATCAGAAGCGGCCACGTCGACGCCTCGTTAGCGCCACGTCAAGCCTCGTCAGCGCCACGTCAAGCCTCGTCAGCGCCAGCGTGGAGAAGATTTTCTGTTTTATTTTCTTTTAGCAGTTTTTGCAGAAAAACCCCTATAACTTAGTTTTATCACTACTTTTTCTCTGTTTATCCAAACTCAAATATTTTTATATATTTGAAATCCTTAGAAAAAGTAGAAACTTTCTGCTATATTTAATTTTTCTATTTTGTCAAACTTAAAATATTCAAATTTCAAATTGAGGAGTTTGAGAATTTTTGACATAACTTTAGTTATAAAATTTATTTTTGAGTGAATCCAATTGCAGAAAATTTGTTCAAATGCCCTCTGTCCAGTAGTATATTTTCTAATTTTTGAATATGTGTTTAACTACAGAATACTTTTAAGTTGTGATAATAACCTTTTTGTTGCCCAAATAATGTTTAACTTGGTTATTAAAAATTAAATAAAACCTTGCCACTTTTTCATGCATATAGAAATAACTTAAAACAGAAGATAAAAATTTGGTTGCAATTGCACACATACATGCATGACTTAGTATTTTTAGAAGAGTTGAGTTGCACTTAGAAAGACTTAGTAAAATTCTGGCATCTCATAATTGTCATTTTTTTCTTAGAAAATTTTGTCATATCTTGCATGTCATATTTTCCTTAGAAATTTTGGAATGCTTGTATGTTTATTTGTGATGTTTCTATGTGTTAGAATATTCGGAGGGAAACGAGGATTATTGCAACTGCTACTACTGTTCTCCTTGTTGCCAAGGCAAGTGGCACACCCCCATAAATTTCCTAGTATTTTTCTATGCATGACTTAAAATTATTTCTTTGTATGCATGTGTTGGATAGTATTGCTATGCTAAAACTACTATCTTTTTTTACTAGTTGTGTCTAGAATCCTATGATAACTTAGTAGAATTATTGATGCTATGCAAAACGTTTTATTGAAAAACTTAAATTCTACTAAGTTAAATGAACACCTGGGTGGATTTGGGCTTGATTGGCTGTTGAGAGTTGAGTGTTGTCCCCAGGGGTTTTACCTGAGGGATATTCACTTGTGGATGGCCACCCAGGAACAAAGGGATCTGAAGAACTCCAAGTGAAGATTGCTTCCCGTGCAACCATTTGTCATATGGGCTCTGTCTTGACGGAGTATGTTGGTGTGAACCTGGGTCCGGAGATCGACAGATGTAGAGTTGATAGGTGGGCGGTGGTCTCCTGGTGATCATGGGAACACAACTTCTGAAAAGTCTCGTCTCGATCTCCTCCTTTTCCTTTTCACTAAATGAGTGTAGAGGATAGTTTGGGTTGATTGGGTCAAATGGTGAAAGTGCACAACCTCTCGAGAGTGTCAAACTAAGTACTTAGCCGTGTCCCCGGTTACGGACAATTCTGAGCAGCTGATCAAGGACGTCAACGGAGGATCCCAACATGCCAACTTCAAAATAAAACTGTTAGTAAACAACATTAGGGACTCCCGGGGTTTTACCGGAGATAGTCACTTGACACACTGGGGTTTTACCATGTGTTGTCACGGTTTCACTGGGGTTTTACCAGTGTTACCAATTAATAGATGCAAAATGTTTTACAAAGTGATAAGATAAAACTAGCTTTATGCAAATTAGCCTGTGAGCTCCACCAGCCAAATATGCATATAGGTTATTAGAGTTATTCCACTAAGTGTCCACATAGTGTCACTTGCCAGTTCCATTTTTAATGGTTCTGACCCACTCTGTTGCAAATTTTTATTTGTTGCAGATTGTTCTGACAACGAGTGAGTTTACGTTAAGGGTTTCGAGTCTGCAACCAACATGCTCGCCTGTGGCGCATGAAGATGATGGAGACTCCATGAAGAATAATTTTCCGCTGCTTTATTATTTCAAGCTAGCCTTGGGCTATGCAAAGATGTAACGAACCATTTATTTTACCAAGTTCTGGATCATTCGTGTAATAATGATACAATGTTGTGATATTCGTCTTAAACTGTGTGTGCAAATGAAACGATCCAGGGGTTTGCACTATACACAGGTACCTTGCCAATTTCTAAGCAGGTACACTACAGATGGTATCAGAGCACTGTGTTGCCTGTAGGTTCGAAACCCCTAAGTTTGGATAGAAATAGCTTGGCCAAAAATTTATTTTACTAAGTATCAAAACATACAAAGTTTCTTTTGTGTTTAAGTACTCGTAATATCTTGACTTGTGCATTTTATCTCATACCTTGTTCTTTCTAACTTAAGGATGAAGAGATTCGACTACACCGCGGGGAGGACTTCGTGGAAACTCGCTTTGGTTTCTACCTCCTCGACTTACTTGATCGCTTGAAGTTGCCCGTACCCAGGATCAAGGGCTGCATCTTGAAGAATTTCCACAAGGAAGGTTGCTGGGGAATCAAGGCGATGCAGCTTGGACGTGAGGACGAGGACAACATAGAGATCAAGGTGGTGAGCGACTCCATGGAGAAGGGACTCAACATCATCATGCAAGATTTGATTGGGCGTCTCTGTGGACGCTACTACAAGGAACTGGGCGGACACTACTCCATTCTTTTTGGAAGACGTGATGAAGAAGGAGAACCCTATGAATTCGACACCAAGGATAGGGGCAAGGCCGAGTTCGTAGGCAAGTACTTTCAGGACTTGGAGTACCAAGTCAAGGAACTTTTTGAAGATAGGCGCGAAGAACTCTTCAAAAATGATGAGCTGTGCGCCCGACTTCAGGAGAATGAAGAGAAGGTGAAGGCACAAGAAGAAGAGACCAAGGCCCTAGAAGAGAAGTTCCAAGAGCAAGACAAGAAGTACAAGAACCAAGAGAAGAGAGTCCAGCAGAAGAACAAGCAGATAAAAGAAATGAAGTTGGAGCTTGAAAGCAATGAAGTAGAACTGGAGGCAGACCGTGACTTGATCAAGAAGCTTCGTGCAGAAAAGAGAGAGTTGCAGGAGAAGAACTCTGCACTGGAGAAGGAAGTGAAAGAACTCAAGCTGATGTTTGATCAGGAAGGTTACGAGATTCAGGAGGTTGAAGAAGTTGATGATACCATGGTTGAGGGGTTAGAGATCTTTCCACCTAGACGTTATCCTTCGATTTTGTACTGATCTACCAAATTGTGGTATGGCAGTACCCATGTTTATTTTCAGAAACCCGTGTGTTTGATTTCCTTTCGACTAGACCATGTTTTTATTCGAAAAGTTAAAGTTGAGCTTGGTTTTATTGTTGTGTTTTTGTTAAATGCTTGTATGGGTAGAATTTTTTTTCTCTAGATCTGTCTATCTTTTACTCATCTATGCTAAAACCACAGATGCCTCCCCGTCGTGCACCTGAAAACAACAACAAAACAACGACAACAACAACAACTCCGAAGCTATGATGCAACAGTTGATGGCAGCGCAAACTCAGCTGATGACTATGATGGCTCAATTCATGGCCAATCAGAATGGACCCCACCACCACCTCCTCCCCAAGTGGACAGCTTGCCAGATTCCTGAGGCTTAGGCCTAACAAGTTCTCCAATGCAACGGAGCCAATTGTGGCAGATGACTGGCTGCGTTCTGTGCACAAGGATCTGGTGACTTGTGAGTGTACTGACCCTGAAATGGTAAGGTTTACCACTCATCTGTTGGAAGGACCAGCTGCTCAATGGTGGGAAACTTATCAAATCACCCACCCCCTGGACATTCTGACTTGGGATACCTTCAAGGAAGGCTTTCGTAATGCTCATATCTCCTCGGGCATTATGAACTTGAAGCAAGAAGAGTTCAGAAACCTGAGGCAAGGGAACAAGACACTTAAGGAGTATATGGATGACTTCCAGCACTGTCACGTTATGCCCCTGAAGACATTGATACTGATGTGAAAAGGAAGGCAAAATTCCTCAAAGGGCTAAGTGACGAGCTGAAGATTCCTCTGTCAGTCGCTTACCCCCGAACTATCAGGCCCTCCTGGATCAAGCTATCATACTGGAAGACAACATCAAGAAAGCTGAAAGCAGGAAGAGGAAACTGAGTATCAACAAGCATCATTCTGAGCCTTCATTCAAGAAGCATTTTCCTCATGATGTAAACCATGGTCATAAACATGGGAACCACCCTAGTGGAGGAAGCAGCCACAAACATCATGGTCATAACCAAAATGGTGGATTCAGAGGAAATAATGGAGGCCACAGGGGAATTGGACATGCTGGCCATAACCATAACAATGGACAGCACCGTCCAAATCCTGAACTCAAGAAGGATATTAGCCAAGTGCTTTGCTTCAAGTGCAATAACAAGGGTCATTATGCCAATGATTGCCCAGAAAAGAAGGCCGAAGTAGCTGCCAAGCCCAACCCTTTCCAGAAAGGACATGTGAACCACGTCAACGTGGAAGAGGTCTTTGATGAACCCGATGCTGTGATTGGTACGTTCTTGCTCAATTCATGTCCAGCATTAGTCTTATTTGATACTGGAGCATCGCATTCATTCATATCAAGAGCTTTTGTTAACAAACATAATCTAGCCAACTCAACCATGTTGAACCCAGTTAGAGTGAGCTCCCCCGGAGGGGAAATGCTAGTAAGCAATGAGTGTAGAAACCTAACCTTGGGTATAGGGAAACATCTTTTCCAGTTGAGTTAATAATCCTAGAAACCCAAGGCTTGGATGTTATCTTAGGGATGGATTGGATGACTCGTTTCGAAGGAATCATAGACTGTGCAAATAGAGCTATCACTCTCACCACCCCGGAGAAAAAGAAGATCAAATTCAGATCAAAGTTCGAACTGAAGAAAGTTAGGCTAAATTCTCTTAAGGGGGTTAGCCTAGGTGATGTCCTTATAGTAAGGGAATATTCAGATGTATTTCCAGAAGAACTACCGGGAATGCCACCCGATAGAGATGTAGAGTTTCTCATTGAGCTAAAACCGGGTACAGGACCAATTGCTAAAAGACCATACCCAATGGCCTCTGATGAATTGAAAGAACTCAAGAAACAACTTGAGGAGTATATGCAGAAAGGTTTTATTCGCCCAAGTTCATCACCATGGGGAGCACCAATCTATTCGTCAAGAAGAAGGATAGTACGCAGAGGCTAGTCACGGACTATCGAGAGATAAATGAGCAAACAATCAAGAATAAGTACCCACTGCCCAAAATCAATGAGCTCTTCGATCAATTAGAAGGAGCTATTGTGTTTTCAAAGATCGATCTTCGATCAGGGTATTTTCAGATGAAAGTTAGAGAGATGGACATACCCAAGACCGCATTTGTCACTAGATATGGCTCATATGAGTACACAGTAATGCCTTTTGGGTTGACCAATGCTCCAGCTTATTTCATGAATATGATGAATAAAGTGTTCATGGATTTTCTAGACAAGTTTGTCGTTGTTTTCATCGATGACATCTTAGTCTACTCCAAAAGCCACAAAGAGCATGAAGAACATTTGCGCCTGGTATTGCAGAGACTCGGGAGCATAAGCTATATGCCAAATTCAGCAAGTGTGAGTTTTGGTTAGAACAAGTTGGTTTCCTAGGACACGTAGTGTCTAAGGATGGAATAGCAGTGGACCCTGAAAAAGTTTCTGCCGTAACCAACTGGGAATCACCCAAGAATGTGGGAGAAATCCGCAGTTTTCTAGGACTAGCGGGATACTACCGGAGATTCATTGAAAACTTCTCCAAGATTGCCAAGGCATTGACTGAACTACTGAAAAAGGGTAAGAAGTTTGAGTGGACAGAAGCTGTGAGACTAGTTTTCAAGAACTGAAGAAGCGCTTAGTATCAGCACCAGTCCTATGTCTACCAGACCTAGAGAAAGATTTCCAAGTGTATTGTGACGCTTCACATCGAGGTCTCGGGAGTGTGTTGATGCAAAGTGGTAAAGTGGTATCTTATGCTTCGAGGCAGCTCAAGAAACATGAAGTAAATTATCCCACTCATGATCTGGAGTTGGCTTCTGTAGTGCATGCCCTGAAGATTTGGAGGCCATATCTATGGGGAAAGCGTTGTGAAGTATTCACAGACCATAAAAGTCTCAAGTACTTCTTTACTCAGAAAGAAATGAACATGCGACAAAGGAGATGGCTGGAATTGATCAAAGACTATGATTTAAGTCTGCAGTATCATCCAGGAAAAGCCAATGTAGTGGCTGATGCTTTGAGCCGCAAGCCCTTTGTAAATGGACTTACGGCAGGTGAATTGCCTGAAGACCTATGCAAGGGATTTAAGGACCTTCGGTTGGAAGTGGTGCCTGAAGGATTCTTAGCATCGTTAGAAGTGCAACCTCTTTTGATGGACAGAATCAAGGAAGCCCAGAAAGGTGACAAAGTGATGGAAGAAATCAAGAAGAACCTGAGTGAAGGCAAAGCTAAAGGTTTCCGTGAGGATGAAAACGGAACTGTGTGGTATAAGGAACGTATATGTGTTCCTGAAGATGTCGATCTCAGGAAGTTGATACTTCAAGAAGCCCATGACTCACCTTATTCCATACATCCGGGTAACACCAAGATGTATATGGATGTGAAGGAAAGATTTTGGTGGAACAATCTGAAGAGAGATATTGCTGAATATATTGCCAAGTGCGATGTGTGCAGTCGCGTGAAGGCAGAACACCAAAAGCCAGCTGGATTGCTACAACCCTTACCAGTACCGGATTGGAAATGGGAACAGATTGGGATGGATTTCATCACTGGTCTGCCCAGAACCAAATCAGGGTATGATTCTATTTGGGTTATTGTTGACCGTCTGACGAAGGTAGCTCACTTTGTGCCTGTGAAGACTACCTATACCAGCGCCAAGCTAGCTGATATCTACATGAAGAAAATTGTGTGTCTACATGGAGTTCCCAAGAAGATTGTGTCTGATAGAGGTACTCAGTTTACTTCTCATTTCTGGAAGCAGTTACATGAATCATTGGGGACCAGATTAGAGTTTAGCACAGCATTCCACCCACAGACGGATGGACAGACTGAAAGAGTAAATCAAATCCTAGAAGATATGCTGAGAGCATGTGCTCTAGACTATAAATCTAGCTGGGATGATAATCTTCCATATGCTGAATTCTCTTACAACAATAGTTATCAAGCCAGCATAGAGATGTCTCCATTTGAAGCTCTATATGGAAGGAAGTGCACTACACCACTACTGTGGAGTGGCGTAGGTGAACGTAGTTTGTTTGGACCTGACATAATCAAGGAGGCTGAAGAGAAAGTTAGGCTGATTAAGGACAGATTAAAGATAGCACAATCCAGGCAGAAGAGTTATGCTGACTCCAAACGAAGAGAAGTCACCTACGAGGTGGGCGATAGAGCCTATCTCAGAGTTTCACCTTGCGTGGAGTGAAAAGGTTTGGAATCAAAGGAAAATTAGCACCACGGTTTATTGGACCCTATAAGGTTCTATCACGCAAAGGAGAAGTGGCATATGAGTTGGAACTACCGGAAGCTCTTTCCGCAGTTCACAATGTGTTCCATGTCAGCCAGTTGAAGAAGTGTCACCCAGAAATGGCAGAAACTCCGCTGAGGGATACTGTACCACTGGAGGAAGTCCAGCTAGAAAGTGACCTCACTTATGAAGAAAAGCCTATAAAATTTTGGAGACAGCCGAACGAGTTACCAGAACCAAGACCATCAAGTTCTGCAAGGTTCAGTGGAATCATCATACCGAGGAAGAAGCAACTTGGGAAAGAGAAGATGATCTTAAGGAAGACCACCCTCACCTATTTGCTAGCCAATCCGAATCTCGAGGGCGAGATTCATCTTAAGGGGGTTAGGTTTGTAACATCCCAATTTTTAACAAAAAAAAATTCATACATGGCATGCATCATCACTTTGCATTTGCACTTGTTTTCAAAGTTTCAAAGAAATAAAAACTTTTGTAATTCAAATATTTCAAAAGTGTTACCAAATAGTTTAGTTTGGTAAAGTTTGGTTTTACAAATTTTTACAAAGTGTTTGAATCCATTTGGATGAATATTCTAAAAGTTATAAAGTTTTCAGAAAAAGAAAAAGGAAAAAGAACAAAAAAAAAAGGACTTAGCCGAGCTAACTGGGCCAAGCCCATCTTCCTTTCCTCTGCGCGCGCGCGAGCCAGCAGCCCAGCAACAACCGTAGCCCATCTCTCTCTCCTCTCTCACTGACATGCGGGCCCCGCATGTCAGCACCGACAGCCCCAGGTCAACGTCTTCTTCCTCGTCCTCAAATCACGCTCGCGAAACGGCAGGAGACAGCCGGCGATCCTCCATCAATCCGTGCATTTAAGGCCATGATTCTTGCTTCCGTCTTGTCCTACATAACCACCACCCCCTCCTCTTCATTTTGCCCCAGAAACCACACCACGAGAGCCACCAGGCTGCTCGTACGCATCCACGAAGCACCGCCACGGCCGCCGGCGAGTTCTTCATTTTCCGGTGAGTGCAGGACACCCCAAGCCTCCCCTGCCCTCCTTCCTTCTTATTTCGCCCTTGCGCTTCATCCTGACAAGGTCCCGTATTATTTCCGTGCCCAGATCGAGCTATCCTTCATCGACAGAAGCTAACCGCCGCCTACATCAACTCCGGCGAACGATTCGAGGACTAGAAGGACACGCCGGAGATCTCTGCCACGCCACCAACCTCGCCTTGATCTCTTCTTCGTCGTGGTATGGTTCATTCGCCCCCTTAGGCAGTAGATCTTCGATTCGATGAACTCCGGCCATGGCGCCGCCGTAGTTTTAGGTCACCGGAGCTTTTCCGGCGAGCCACGTCGATCGGTTCTGGTCAACTGGACCAGGGCCGTCAGATCTTTTTGAACGGCTTAGATTAGATCTGTTAAGCGAAACGGTACCGGCGAATCAGAAGCGGCCACGTCGACGCCTCGTCAGCGCAACGTCAAGCCTCGTCAGCGCCAGCGTGGAGAAGATTTTCTGTTTTATTTTCTTTTAGCAGTTTTTGCAGAAAAACCCCTGTAACTTAGTTTTATCACAACTTTTTCTCTGTTTATCCAAATTCAAATATTTTTTATATTTGAAATCCTTAGAACGAGTAGAAACTTTCTGCTATATTATTTTTCTGTTTTGTCAAACTTAAAATATTCAAATTTCAAATTGAGGAGTTTGAGTATTTTTGACATAACTTTAGTCATAAAATTTATTTTTGAGTGAATCCAATTGCAGAAAATTTGTTCAAATGACCTCTATCCAGTAGTATATTTTCTAATTTTTGAATATGTGTTTAACTACAGAATACTTTTAAGTTGTGTTAATAACCTTTTTGTTTCCCAAATAATGTTTAACTTGGTTATTAAAAATTAAATAAAACCTTGCCACTTTTTCATGCATATAGAAATAACTTAAAACAGAAGATAAAAATTTGGTTGCAATTGCACACATACATGCATGACTTAGTATTTTTAGAAGAGTTGAGTTGCACTTAGAAAGACTTAGTAAAATTCTGGCATCTCATAATTGTCATTTTTTTTCTTAGAAAATTTTGTCATATCTTGCAAGTCATATTTTCCTTAGAAATTTTGGAATGCTTGTATGTTTATTTGTGATGTTTCGATGTGTTAGAATATTCGGAGGGAAACGAGGATTATTGCAACTGCTACTACTGTTCTCCTTGTTGCCAAGGCAAGTGGCACACCCCCATAAATTTCCTAGTATTTTCTATGCATGACTTAAAATTATTTCTTTGTATGCATGTGTTGGATAGTATTGCTATGCTAAAACTACTATCTTTTTTTTACTAGTTGTGTCTAGAATCCTATGATAACTTAGTAGAATTATTGATGCTATGCAAAAACGTTTTATTGAAAAACTTAAATTCTACTAAGTTAAATGAACACCTGGGTGGATTTGGGCTTGATTGGCTGTTGAGAGTTGAGTGTTGTCCCCAGAGGTTTTACCTGAGGGATATTCACTTGTGGATGGCCACCCAGGAACAAAGGGATCTGAAGAACTCCAAGTGAAGATTGCTTCCCGTGCAACCATTTGTCATATGGGCTCTGTCTTGACGGAGTATGTTGGTGTGAACCTGGGTCCGGAGATCGACAGATGTAGAGATGATAGGTGGGCGGTGGTCTCCTAGTGATCATGGGAACACAACTTCTGAAAAGTCTCGTCTCGATCTCCTCCTTTTCCTTTTCACTAAATGAGTGTAGAGGATAGTTTGGGTTGATTGGGTCAAATGGTGAAAGTGCACAACCTCTCGAGAGTGTCAAACTAAGTACTTAGCCGTGTCCCCAATTACGGACAATTCTGAGCAGCTGATCAAGGATGTCAACGGAGGATCCCAACATGCCAACTTCAAAATAAAACTGGTTAGTAAACAACATTAGGGACTCCCCGGGGTTTTACCGGAGATAGTCACTTGACACACTGGGGTTTTACCATGTGTTGTCACGGTTTCACTGGGGTTTTACCAGTGTTACCAATTTAATAGATGCAAAAATGTTTTACAAAGTGATAAGATAAAACTAGCTTTATGCAAATTAGCCTGTGAGCTCCACCAGCCAAATATGCATATAGGTTATTAGAGTTATTCCACTAAGTGTCCACATAGTGTCACTTGCCAGTTCCATTTTTAATGGTTCTGACCCACTCTGTTGCAAATTTTTATTTGTTGCAAATTGTTCTGACAACGAGTGAGTTTACGTTAAGGGTTTCGAATCTGCAACCAACATGCTCGCCTGTGGCGCATGAAGATGATGGAGACTCCATGAAGAATAATTTTCCGCTGCTTTATTATTTCAAGCTAGCCTTGGGCTATGCAAAGATGTAACGAACCATTTATTTTACCAAGTTCTGGATCATTCGTGTAATAATGATACAATGTTGTGATATTCGTCTTAAACGGTGTGTGCAAATGAAACGATCCAGGGGTTTGCACTATACACAGGTACCTTGCCAATTTCTAAGCGCAGGTACACTACATACTTTCTCTTGATCCAAGCATCATCAACATACTTTGCACCGAGGCTATGAAAGGCATTTGCAAGAGCTTTGAGCCTTCGGTACATATTTTCATGATCTTCACCCTCGAACATGTAGAAGCCTTCAATTTCATTGTTCAAGGCATCAAATTTGTTCCTCCTCATGCTCTCATTCCCAATAAATGCCTCGGAGAGACCATTCCAAACTTCTTTGGCGGTGGTGAAATGTTCAATATGGCTCAAGTCCTTTTCTCCCACCGCCTGGCGGATCATGTGAAGAGCGGTGGCATTTAGTTGACAATCCACTTTCTCTCTTCTCGTCAAGTTGGTTGGATCCACCGCCTTGTATCCTTCTTCAATGATCTTCCAAAGCTCAATGGAGGCACTGTTTACATGAGATCTCATAGAAGATTGCCAATTAGTAAACAAAGATGCATTTAGCCTAGGTGGATCTCCTCTTAGGTTAATTGGAGGATGAGGGATTGGTGGGTCGGGAGAGTACTTAAAGGGAACCCCATTGTACTTCGGCTTCCCACCATCGTTAGTTGGTTTAATGGGGTCATCAATTTTAGTTGCATCAACCTCCACACCCTCTTCTATTTCCTTAAGAGGATTCTCCAGAGTGGTGGGGGGAGCGGTGCCTTTGGCATCCAAGAGTTGCGCAAGAAACTCACGCAACCCTTGCATTTGGGTTTCCATGGAGCTCTTCATGTTATTGAAGTCCTCCATGGTAACCCTAGTTCCGGCGGCGACCGTCCCCGCAACCACATCCGTAACCTCGGGTGCCATACTCTCTTAGGCGGTAAAGCCCGAACAAAGAGTCGAGGCTCTGATACCAATTGAAAGGATCAGTATGGGCACCTCGAGGGGGGTGAATAGCTGCTACCCAATTTTTAGTTCTTTTTTAAATTAGGCTTGACACAAAGGTAAATTCTCTAGATATGCAATTATGGTGAATTTACCTATATGACAAGATTAACACTAAGCAAGGAACAAGATACAAGTAAAAGCTAAGGTAAAGAAGTAACCGAACGGGAAGCACACGGAGGCAAGGATGTATTCCCGAGTTCCTCCTTTTTAGGGGAGTACGTCATGTTGGAGGGATACGAGCTTCACCACAATAGGCTTACTCAACGCCACAAAGGCCTCACCCTATTCTCCGATGGACCGCACCACAAAGGATTGGTCCACCTTCCACTATCGGTTCCCTTCGAGGCGGAAACCGGAGCCTTTACAACAATCTTGGGGCACACACCCACAACCAAATTGGGGGCTCCCAAATCAACAAGCTGAAGCAAGATCAACAAGTAAGTATAGCAAGATGCCTAGGTTTTCCCAATGGAAACCCTAGGCTCAAATCACTCAAGTGAATGAGGGGGAAATGAAGAACGGCTCGGTGAAGATGTAGATCGAGGCCTCCTCCTTCAATCCTCTAAAGATCAACGAGTTTGGGTGGAGGGATTGGGAGATCTTGTAGTTTTGAGCTTTCAACAATGGTGGTCAATCTTGGTCTGGTCAAGCTACCCAAGGTTGAAGAAGGTGGGGGTATTTATACCCCTGCAGGAATTAGAGTCGTTGGCGAAACAGGGGACCGGATATTCCGGGTCAAGTCATATTCCGGTCCACCGGATATTCCGGTACCTCTTGAAATCTCCGATTGGAAATATCTGATGCCCACTAGAAGGTTTCAACAGCTGCGCGTTCTGGTCCTTAGCAGAATTTCCACCATTCTTCTTCTGAACCGGATATTCCAGTAGCCTCATAATATCCGGTTGCAAATCTCCAGTGACCAACAGAAGCTGCAAAACTGGGTTGCTAAAAAGTCCTTAGCCGTTTTTCTCGAGCAACCCTGGGGACCGGGTCGGACATGGACTGGAATATCTGATTCCTTTCTGAGAGCAAATTGAACTAGCTATTTTCTTCTTTCTTTTTGGTTTCGATGCAATGATGTTTTAATCACCTAAAAGCTGCATCACTTAGCATCATATCAAATGGTCACTAGTGTTGTTGCCTAACACACAAAACACAAGGGATTAAGAAATGTTCTTTCAATCTCCCCTTTTTGGTGTTAGATGACAACACTAGGATTTGTAAATAGAGCACAACAATATATCATCAAGTTTCCAATGGTAAGAAATGAGAAGCTCCCCCTAAATGTGTGCATATAATTAAAATTGCATTGGAATACAAATGCACAACATATAGGTTTAGAGCAATTCCAAATAATATGGAAACAAGATATATATGAAAACACAAGAGACATATCAATAAGTAAACGGAAACAAGGAACAAGATATATATGTTGCCTGACCATCAGGCAAGAAAAATGCCAGATGACCTGGTGACCACGTTTGCGGTCCAAACGGCTAGTCCGGCTCCCCCACATATATAAGGCCTTACCCCTTCAGGTTAGGTCAAGCATTCATTCCAACTTATAGATCGGAATCCCCATTGCTCTCACACTCTCTCCCAACCACAAATTTATCAATCCAAGAAAGATCCCTGAGACCCCTTGAGGGAGAAGCTAACCCTAGCAAAGATTCAAGCTTCCCCCTCTCTTTGACCAATCACTTTCGAGATTTGAGCACCGTGTCAAGCATGCCCTTTGATCTTGTTACTCTTGGAGCTTGTTGGGAGCTCGTAGGCGGAAGGTGTCGCTCGGAAGCTTCCAGCTTGTGGATTCGTGCTTTGGGAAGTTTGTCAAGGTTCAGAGGTCGCCTCAAGACCTAACACTAGGGGATTAATCTCCTTTTTCGTGGATGAGGCTCAAGGAGAAGGTGAGCTTTCATGGCGTACATGTGTCCTTCGTGGTATCCTGCACCTCTCAAACGCGGCGTACTTTCCTCCCAAGCGAAAGGAACACATGTTACATCTTCGTCTCCGGGTGTCTCGGTTATTTCTATCCGAGCTCTTTCACTATCATATCTACTTTTGTGATTGGCTTCATGCCTGAAGTATTATATTGCATCATATAGGGTGTTTCACTTAGTTGTTAAGCTCACCTTATTTATCTGCGTAGCCTAAAACTTGTGAAAAGAAAAAAGGAAATTTGTAGAAACCTATTCACCCCCTCTAGGGTACCATCCTTTCAGCTAGGCTCCAGGAACCTCCGCTATAACAAAAGCTCGCTTCTCCTTTACAACAATAATCACCTCATCGCTTTCGCCTAGATCATCTGCACCATGATCCAATCTACGACCTCGCACTAGTACCACTTTTTAGCATTGGACAATTAGATCATTGCAAAAAATAGACGAGAGGCGATATTTGGTAAGGCGATTCAGGCGCTCCTCCCGTGTACTAATCAAAGTGGCATCAACACAAACAGTTGAGGTGTACAGACACATCACAATCACAAACGTCATGCCGGTCCGACACCCGGACATGGGCACCAGACCGTCTTCCAATGGAATCTCGCGTCTAACCTATCAGCTTGCGTCTAGTCTAATTTGGATAACCACGGTACTTTTATATACTCCCTCCGTCTCAAAATATAAGGCGCCCTTAAATTTCGCTGGTCAACGACGTATAACTTTGACCATGATTTATACTTATAATATGTCAACAAAATTAGTATAATGATATAGGAAATGAAAGAATTTTGCTAGACGAATCCAATGATACCATTTATACATTCTCAATCCATATAAATTAATATATGTTAGTGGTCAAAGTTGAGCACCAGAGACCAGCATAAAAATAGCGTGCCTTATATTTTGAAACGGAGGGAGTAATATGCTAGGTACAAGCGTTCAACTCCACCGTGTATCCAAGTCCAATTGTACACTATACACATATTTGACACAAACTCTAACAAGGGTTATATATGAGATCCATATGTGGCTAAAAACTAATTACAAAGAAGCTAAAGAACTGAAGCGAGCTAAGCATGATACAACCATCTAATTAAACCAGCTGACATAGGAGCCTGAACTTCAATCCCAACTCAAGTTTCAGAGCAGCATTTGTGTCCATCTATCCTAATTTGAGGGATTTTCTTAGCTATACATCCAAATTAAATGGCACCCAGGAAAAGTTGTAGTGGGGTTAGTCCTTCGAGTCATGAATGAACCTAAATAACCCCTTTGGATTGGCAATGCCTCTTTCGATCAAATAGGTCACTAATATTCTGCATCCTAGGTTTTCAGTGGAAAAAGTTGTGGTAGACCCGACCCCTCGCGCCGCTCCCCAGGCGGCGCCAGGGAAGTCAAATCGCGCCCCAGGAGACCCCTCCCCGTCCGGCGCCCCCCTGCCGCTGTCGTCACCGGCTTCGGCCGCGGCGATGGCAACGCTCCCTGCTGCCAAAAAGGTGGTCGGGGTGGTCTTTGCGAGGAGGTGGCGGACCCGTGGGGGCGGCGGTCGGGGCTGGGATGCCGAGCTGGCGGGCTTGGACGAAGATGGAGGCCGGCGGGGCCTTCTGGCGGTGCGGTTGTTGCGGGCGGCGGTGTGAGAGGCGGAGGCGCCGTCGTCGGCAGTGGAGGTGGTTGCGCGCCCGATGGGCTTTGGTGGGCCCGATCTGGGCTCGTCGGCCCGGGCTGTGGCGCAATGATGCAGGGCGTCCGATGGAGTGGGTGATGTAGCCCAACCTAGGTCCATCACCATGTCAAGCACTCCAACATACCACAAGTCACCATGGATTTCAAAGGTGAACTCATTCCTCTTCGAGAACTCACTTCCGACCCTTTTGAATGGTATACTACTTGACCATTGTTCCCTTTACACTTCTAGGTGTGTCACCACGGTTACGAGTCCACGGGAAGATGGCCAAGGCGCAAGAGGAATGACCTTGTGTGCAATAATGATCATATGATTCGAAAAGAGATAGCTATCATTGCCTTCTCACATTTTCATGGAGTTTTTGTGTTCCCACATTTTGAGGATGTTTCAAGAAGTTGCTTGCACATTGACCTTGCATATGCTATAACTTTCACATATTTGTGTTGTGCTAATGGTGCAATGAACATGAATGGACATGTCATTGATGATATGCTCATCTATCTTGCACACACATGGTTTGATTGGTCTTTGATGTGTAGGTCGTACCTTTGGATGACCCTCCATGAGTTGTTTCAACCACGCATTCCTATGACGGAAGGTCTTGCAAGAAGAGCACATCGGCATCTTGTTAAGGTGACTTCCTTCTACATAAACGCTCATGCGATGACCTTCAAGAATTGGCTACTCTTTGAGTGTTGTTTCGTCTTCCTTGTGAATCTTCTAGGTTACTTGAAAGGCAAAGGAACGTTGAAGAAGTGCCACATCATTGCCATCGACTACATGGTGAACCACACGACAAGCTCTACGCATCTACCTCCTTGCCATGATGATGATGAGCAAGAGTCGAGGACGACTCTTTTTAAGGGGGGGGGGGAGATGATGTAGCCCAACCTACGACCATCACCATGTCAAGCACTCCCAACATACCACAAGTCACCATGGATTTCAAAGGTGAACTCATTCCTCTTCGATAACTCACTTCCGACCCTTTTGAATGGTATACTACTTGACCTTTGTTCCCTTTACACTTCTAGGTGTGTCACCACGGTTACGAGTCCACGGGAAGATGGCCAAGGCGCAAGAGGAATGAAGTCCGACAAGACGGTGGCCTGGAAGAGAAGAAGGAAGAGACGCTGAAGGCTGGCCGGTACTACCGGCCACATCAGCCCGGTACTACCGCCGAAGCTCGGGAGCTACTGGACTCACTGCTGCTCTAAGCGGTACTACCGGAAATCTATCCGGTACTACCGGACCTGCGCGCGTCCGGTACTACCGGGCCATATCCGCCGGTAGTACCGGCCCTGCGCGTGCCTGTGTGCAGATCTGGGTTTTGACCCATGTATTTCGTCCCCTTTTGCCTAGACTATAAATAGGCACCCCTTGGCTAGATCTAGGGATAGACTATGTTTTGAGATTAGAGTTGAGCTGGGCTCCCCACCTCAAGACGGTCTCCTTCCTCCCCTTACGGGGATGGTTCCTCCCTTGTGGAGAAGATCCCTCTAGTGGATTCAAGACCTCTACTTGTAGTTTGACTACTTGCCAATCTTTCATCTTCGGGTGACTTTATTGGAGCGGTTCGGTTGACCGTTGGAGAAACAACCATCCAAGATCCCTTCTTGTATCTACTTGCCGATCTCCCACCTTCGTGTGGATTCTATTGGGCCGGTTGGACCGACCGGTAAGGGAAACGGTTCTTGTATCGTGTGTGTGTTCTTGTGTTCGGGGTGTTCTTCGTGTGTTCTTCATGTTCCTCGTGTTCTTGCGTGCGTTCGTCCACATCCTCCGTCAATCCGTGAAGGTCGGGCCACCCTAGTAGTCCCGTACTACATCAGTGGGGTGGTGAGGCGGAGGTACCGGCGCGGACGCAGGAGGTGGCGTCTCCTGCCTACGGGCTCCGGCGCCCGGGCGGCGGCCCCGGAACAAGGACTGTTGCGGTTCGTAATGGATGACGCGGCCATGGGCGCCGCAGCCGCCATGGTCGGTGGTCTAGCTTGGTGGATGGCGGCAGGGCAGCACTGCCAGTGGCGTCGCTCCCTCACTTGGCGGTCAGGACGACCTCCGGGCGAAAACCTTGCACGACTTGGTCGGAGCCGGCGACGGCGGCGCTTTCGAGCGTCGTTTTCCCTCTTGTGGGCGTCGCTGTGGAGTGCTCGTTCCCGTCCGACGTGGGTGGTACTAAGATTTCCGGGTGAAAACCTAAGCTCCATCGGGAGCGGGTGACGACGATGGACGCGTCGTTTCCTTGTTGGAGGCGTCGCCTTGGAGGTTCTTAGCCCTCACGGCGTGATGGGCTCGCGGTGCTCGGGAAGGGTTGTTCTGTTGTCAGGGGGAGCGGATGACCGGGGCGGCGGCCCTGGACGGTGGCGGTACGTCGAGGCGGCAGCCTCGATCCCCACGCAGCTAGCGGCGCTACGACGGTTCTATGAGGCAGAGCCGTTATCTAGCAGGGGTCTAGGTGGCGACCTGGATGAAAACTGCGCGAGCAGAGGGTTCGTCGACCTGATTGGATCGCCTTCGGGCAATGCGAAGGTCGATCTGGTTGCTACGCTGGGGCAGTGGCCCCGGAACAGGGTGGTTTTGTTGGCAACCTGGATGAAGACTGTGCGGGCAGAGGGTTCATCGACCATGACTGGATCACTTTCGGGCTATGCGAAGGTCAATTTGGTTGCTTCGCCGGGGCGGCGGCCCCAGAACGAGTGGCGTGTGTTGTGACGTTTGGTCGACTTGTGTCGTGTGGGCGGTGGGTCGCTTCTGTGCGGTTTTTTGTCCTGTTTCCCACATAAACAAGACATTGTACAGTTTGTATGATTTTTGGGTCCAGTTTCCCTTATAAACTAGGTCAATTCTATTATATCTATTCGAGCGGTGGATAACGACCACCTTATCTTAAAAAATATTCTGCATCCTACTTGTGCCTCCCTGTTTGCTGCAATTGCAAAATAAATCGAGCTTCCTTCATGTTTATAAACAGAATAGTCAAGTATTTCGGCTGATCCATCTAATCCATACGCCATTTCAAAGAAGTGAAATATAGAGAAAACACTTAACAACTGGCACTACAGAAAAAGCTATGACCCTCCGCTTGTCCAATAACCTCTCATAGTATCAAGAATTAAGGATGAGCGGAACCGAAATACAGAATCAAGTCCCACGTAACCTCATTAGATAAGCTATTTTACACAAGGTATGTGCGCTGATCCTCCAACAAACATTCAAACAATGCACACACGTTTTGTCTGAATAAATCACAACAATCATATAATAGGAAAAATTAATTTGGGCAACGTGTCCAGATTAGCGCTCCCGCTTCCAATGTATTTTTTGCCAAATCTGGCCCTTATCACGAACTAATGACGGATCTGACTGTTGCTGGAAACTATTTACAAATCTGGCATCTCGAGGTCGGCGCCACGTTATGTGGAGCCGAAGTTGTTCATGTTGGCGCCAATCTAACCTAGAGCCGAAGTTGTTCATGTAGGTCGGCTCCATGAACAACTTCGGCTCCACATAACGTGGCGCCGACCCCAAGGGGTCAGATTTGGAAATAGTTTCCAGGAACGGCCAGATCCGTCATTAGTTCGTGATAAGGGTCAGATTTGGCAAAAAATACGCTTCCAATAGGCCCAGCTCCTATAGAGGACAGAATGTGCATGCGTGTAGGGAATCTGTCACCTCATGCTGACAGCATCAACATTAATTGATAAATCTGAAAATTCAAAATGGTTTATCTCAAACATTGTAACCAGATTAGTGATCGGTCACTTCGAAACAATATCTCATTTTCCCCTGATTATGTTTTGACGAAAGAAATGTCGCCACCAGCTACAGATTACGATACAACAGCTACGATGTTAGTAGTGAACGGCTACCAGATTAATAGTGTAGGGTTACCAGGTAATAATTTAGATTTTATTGGACATTGCAATGTTATGCAAGATCAGAAAGTTAGTATTGAAGCGTTACCAACAAATAAGAGATGGTATCAGACCATCCAAGATCAGAAAGTGAGTACTGAAGTGTCACCAACAAATAAGAGATGGTATCAGACCATAGAAGTACTATCATGCAACTCTTACGTGGGTGGAGAGTAACTGCGAGCCTGAGAACCAAGTGACCATAAACCTATTACCAAGCGTTTGAAACTTATCCATAATCTTATAAGCAAGTGACTACAATCTAGCAATTACTTATAGAAAGAAAGTCGTCTATGGTGGGTGGCTCTCGGCGCAGGCCTGCGGATGGCGTCGTAGGTCCATGACTTGGAGGCGCCGGCACGGGTGTGCTGCCGGGATGGTTCCTAGCGCATTAGTTGGCTGCCTTCGAGTTGCGGGTGAGCGACGGCGCCCTCCTGTGTTGTTTTCTGGTGATCCAAATTCGTATGTACTGATAAAGGCCAGCTTGTGACGTAGGAGAGCGGAGCGCCCCGGAGTCAGAAGTTGGCCCATCACACTCGTAGGCCCATCCGGTATGCACGGAAAGGGGTGCGGGGGGCGGCAGCCACCCGCGGTACGGTACGGATCGTTTCCGAGTCGGACTGCAGCCGACTTAGGGTTTGTCCACTATAAATACATCTTGTAAGCCGCCGGTTAGGGTATGCCAAGCCATACATTGTAAACCCACGGCGTTTGTAATCTCACCCCGATATAGTAAAGTGATTGCTGGCTGGCGCCCGTGGTTTTTCCTCTCCTTTGTTTGGAGGGGTTTTCCACGTTAAATCTCGTGTGAATCGATCCCCGCCTCGCGCGCCGTCCGATTGGACAAACGTCGTCCCTCCGATCATTTCACGCTTTGAATCAACACATGCGCACATGACTTTTCCCACCTCCTCACGTGGATGGACCCACAGGCGTCGCGTCGTTTCCTCAAAGGAAAAAAAACACCAAAAGCCATTATCTCGCCCATGGCGCCGTAGAGAACTTTTCTCGTCCCCGTCCCTCCGCCCACCTTCGCCGGAGCCCATCGCTCCGGTCGCCGCCGCTCCGCCTGCAGTCGCAGGAGAAGGCGTAGTCGCCGCTAGTCGTTGCGCACCATCACCCCTGTCGCTCAAAGCTCCGGCAAGAGACCTCGCCGGCCATCATCGGCGGTACCGCCGGAATCTATGGAGCATCCCCAGTCTCCCGCTGGCACCACCAGCGATCGCCCATAGTAGCATCGCGGACGTTCCTCTGTAGCATCCTCGAAAACCTTTGGCAGTACCGCCGGTGACGCAAGGTAGCATCGCCGCCAATCCTTTGTAGCAAAGCCGCTAGCGGACGGTAGCATCGCCGCCCCTCCTTTGTAGCTCCACCGCTGGCGCACGGTAGCATCGCCGCCCCTCCATTGTAGCACCGCCGCTGGCTCACGGTAGCATCGCCTCTGGCGCACGGTAGCGCCGCCGGACACCGGTCGTAGCAACGCCAGCCTGCCATCGCATAGGCATCTGCCGGAGCAGCGCCGGCCTGCTGTCGTAGCAGTGGAAGATGTCGCTCGTAGCAAGACTGGCCTGATGTCGCCCGCACAGCCGGACGGACGTCGGTCGCAACCGGCGTCGCCGCCACGGCCAGCAATAAGAGCACAAGCGATGAGCTTGAAGGAGGCGCCGACTGGGCAGAGAGGAGGTGGGGTGGATGGGTGGATGCGGCTGCTGGTGGCACAGGTAGGAGGACGCCGGTGAGTGACCGGTACGACGGCCGTCTGAGCCGGGCGCGAGCACGACGGATAGCGTCTGAGCAATTGGAGCAGGTGCCATGGCGAATCGAAGCAAGCGAGCGGGACAGAGCCATGGCAGACGGAAAAAGAAAGGAACCTAAAGAGGACAAATGAGTGGAGGTGAAAGTCGGGAGGAAGATATAAGGCGCACGTGGGTGGGGCTCCATCCCTGCTGTCTCCAGGTACAGGACACGCGGCGCGCAACCGAGGCGGATGATTACGAGACGAGGTCCCCCGGGGGTTAACAAGTGAAAGTGCATGTGCCCCATGTGTTGTTTTGGTAATTAATGACAATCTCTATGAACTAATGTTTGCATGAGATATCTTTATAGATCTTGTCCATGAAGAAGATTGAAGTTCATGTGTTGGACTCTAGAAGATTATATGATGACCAAGGTTCTATCCAATGAGTTTATATGAAGAACGGTCATCTAGAGTTGAGTTCATTGCAAGCATGGCTTGGAAAAGAAAATTGAGTGAACATTCATGTTTATCTTCAAGCCATCATCTATATCAAAAAAAGAGGATATTCGGTTCACGTTAGGATAGGATATTCCGGTCTCCTGGAAATATCCGCCCCAAAATATCCGGTTGACACTCGAAAGCTGTAAAATAAGTGCTTAGCCGTTTTTTGGACAAACTGGGGGGAACCGGATATTCCGGTTCAACTTTGGACCGGAATTTCTGCCCCAAACCAAAGAGTCGCGCAACTGTTGAAACCTTCTGATGGTAGCCGGATATTTCCAACCGGATATTTCCAGAAGGATCGGAATATCCGGTTTTCAGAAAACTGACAGAAAAAACAAAACGAAAACTGCAATAACTTTTTCATCTGGACTCCGATTTTGATGATCTTGGTCTCGTTGGAATCACAACGAAGAGCTCTTCAAGATTATGCAGAGAAACATCATAGTCCATCATGTGAGTAGGAAACAACAAGGAGAGAGTTTGACTTCTCATAGAAAAGACAAACCGGTAAAACCTCCAACATCAAAAACGCAACAAGATATGCATATGAAATCTGTTTTTGATGAACTAGAGCTTGGTATGGAGATGAACACAATCTCTAAATTCTCACATGGATAAAAGCCAAATAAGAACCAAGAAAGATGATATGCCAAGTATGCAAAGGTTTGACCTCTCCACAAAGATGCGATCAAGTTACTCACTTGAGAGCCCCTCTTGATAGTACGGCGTCTATCCTATAACCCGGTCTCCCACTAACATCATGAGACCGGTAAAATAGAAACCCTATCAAGATCATACATTTACCTTGCGCATTCTACTTGAGCTAGATGATGATGATCTTGACTCTCTCAAGTTGGAACACCTTTCTTGATTGTGCTTGCTAGCACATGCTTGATGAAGACTTCTCCAAATACTCCCCATACACCATTATGGGAGAGCCTTGCTAAGCTCCGTCTTCATGTATCCACTTGCACTTTATCTTCTTTTCTTGATATAGATGATGGCTTGGAGATAAACATGAATGTTCACTCAATCTTCTTTTCAAGCCATGCTTGCAATGAGCTCAACTCTAGATGACCATTCTTCATATAAACCCATTGGATAGAACCTTGGTCATCATATAATCTTCTAGAGTCCAACACATGAACTCCAATCTTCTTCATGGACAAGATCTATAAAGATATCTCAATGCAAACATTAGTCCATAGAGATTGTCATTAATTACCAAAACTACACATGAGGGCACATGCACTTTCAATCTCCCCCATTTAGGTAATTGATGACAATCTCTTTTGAGAGGGTTTATGATATGGAAATTAACGAGCAAGAACCAATTGCACTAACATCAAATACTACAAAAGTATGTAATGTTAGTGCAACAACATATATAGAGCAAACTCCCCAACAATCTATGCACGTGTGTATGAACATGAATTCATTGCATATGTTGTCAACTATTACCAGTGGTGGAGTCTCCACTATATACAAAACCAAACAATGAATGCAAAGGCAAGAAGGGCAAATACTTAAGAACCAATCAAAGTAAAAAAGCTGAATTCCACAAACCCTCCAAAACTTCTCCCCCACTGGCAACAATTGCTGAAATGGGCAAAAGTTTCAGAAGGCCAACATAGTTAGAGTTCCTCCACAAGTTTAACTTTTCTCATAAAATGAGTAGAATCAAATGGACATTTCCATTGATCAATAATAGGAGGAAATCAAGCTATGTTGAGAATCCAAAGATTGCAACTAAATAGCAAAGAGAAATATACCTCAACAAAAGAGGCAAGCAATCAAAGGATTCGAAAAACCAATTGGACACAAGAAGATTTATGATAAGATCAACCAAATGTTCAAAAAATCAAGAGAGAGCTCCCCAAGGTACGTGCACAATGTAGGATTTACATGTCAATATAGTGTGCATAACATGGAATCCTCACTCCCTCCTAGATAATGTTGAACACAAATAAGTGCAAAGAGCATAGATGAAAAGAAGCAAAACAATTTGCAACAAAACAATGTTGAGCATCAAGAGTCGAAAGTCATAAATATACCAATAAGATCTTTACTTAAAAGCATAGCACAAGGCTAAAATTCATCTTAAAAGTATATAGATGAACTTCCAACACAATCTCATCATAGCATCAAAAATATCCACAAGGGATAAGCGAAAGTTGGGATGCTCCGAGAAAGATAACAAGTATCGCAAAAGGTAAATGATTTTGAAAAATCATCAATATTGCATATGCGAGACATAGAGTAGAAAGTGCTAGATTAACATATATGGGATTGTGAATCATGGAAATGATTATATATATTCCCCTTGATATGTAATCATCCCGGCTTACTCACATTTGCAATAAAGATGTTTTGCAAGAACCAAATGAATTGCAACAAAAGAGACTCATGCCATGAAACAACATACACAAGGTTGAAAGCTAGAAAAGTATGCATGATGTAGATACTTGTTACCGAGATAGCATTGGTGATGTAGAAGATAAGAGTTCACGATCATCCAAGCTTGGCTCCAATAAGCACATGGTGACAACACCTTCCTTGTGAATGAGACAAGCTTCCAATGCATCTCCAATGTACCTAAAACAAATTCAAGTACAAAATGGTACCCAAACTCATTGGGTCCAAAGTAGTTAGAGCAACTACAATACATAGGACAAACTCCACATAAATATGTGCATATTGATATGAAATTGAATTTCATGCACATCTTAGCCATTTAGGATTTGATGGAGTTTATCCTATATATTGGATCAACGAAAGTAAGCATGCCATAAGATATACATATAGTAAATATGCATGCACAAGACTTTCAAGAACCAAACGAGATACAATTTGGACAAAACACCAATTAAACCAAGAAAGCACACACAAGTGTGACAAGAAAGAGAATTGTCCAAATTATATAAAACCCAAATCAACACATGATTGAAGATACCATTTGAAAAGATACCAAATGAAAGTAAGATACCAATGATGAAAATACCATCAAGAAATAAACCAAACCCTCTACACTTTCATGATGGCACAAAGTACCAAGAAGAAAATGTTTGTCTTCCAAAGAGACACGTCATCGGGATCAAATACCAATTGAAGACAACTAATGTTCAAAAGCATATAGGATTGCTCCCCCAAGATTTGTGCATTATTTATGATCTTGCATTTGAATACAAAATGCACACAAATGGGATCATCACTATCCATACATATTATTCAAACACTAGTCATGTTCAAGGAAAGCAATAAGATACAAAACCAATTAAAGAAGGATGTTCTACTCAATGTAGGATAGCTTCCCAAGAATAGTGCATTATCTAAAGTATGACTTTGAATGTAAATGCACAAGAATGGGATCATTGCTTTTCCTAACTCAAGAAAGCACAAAGCAAATTTTGAGTAGAGCAACAAGGATCCAAAAGATACAAGGAAGACAAGAGAGTTAGATCAAACAAATCCTTGGCAATAAAATAAGGCAATTCAAAGCAAGAGCCAAAGTGAAGATGGTCACAAATTCCACCACAATTATGAGTATCACTTGTCATGGACAAGGAGTATATAGAGATATTTCTCGGTGGTATAAGGAATGACATGAAGACCAACTTCACAACAAATAAGCATATGGCAAAGATAGATTTAAAGCCAGCTTAGAAGATAGATATTCTTGATAGCTTCAATATTCACGCGATCATGCAAAGCACTACAAAGAGTAGCTTGAAGCAATCGATTTCCCAAAAGATATGCGAACATATTTGGGAAAACCGTACCAAGAATGTCCATCACAAACAAGATCCAAAAGAGTGATTAAAAAAATCATTTTAGCAAATATGGAACTTGTTTGAGCAACATGCCACATAGGAATAAGATATTAACAAAATCAATTCTAGGTGGCAATACCTCACATGTTCACATTTTCTAGGCTTGTAATATGCACAAGCTTATTACTCCCCCATAATGTGATAATCCAATTTTCTTAACAAGAGGCAAATAAAACCAACTAGAGATAATTAATGGACATTATAGAATTTGAATTTCTCATGAGAATGACATACCACATAGAGAGTAGATAATATTGATATATCATCACTAAGTGGTATTCCTCATGTACACACATTTTAGGATTGTGAAGTGCACGAAGCACATCACTCCCCCAAAATGGGATAGTCCATTAATCTCTCAAAAAGAGAGCCAACAAGATAAATATCAAATAAAAGCAATAAGGCTCAACACAAGTAAATGGTGTGCAAACCAACATACACATACTTGATTACTCAAGATAAGTAAGTAGAGAGCACAACACATACAAACACTAGCAAGGTACAAAACCAAACACATGCAAGGGTGCAAGCAACTTTCAATGTATATATGATATAAGCACAAGTTACCGCAAGGAGGAACATTGGATATGAGATAGAACAATATAATCCAAATGACTTGACTTGAGAGAATAAATTGATGAAGATCCCTTAATTCTTCATGATGTAGCCAAGTCTCCAATGCCCTCCAACAACACCTATTGATCAAGTTTTAGCTTGTTGGTCCCCAACCAAGTTGGGTCCTAAGAGGTTAGTCACAATAGGCTTGGCAACCCAAATGGTGCTTTTCTTGACACCACTTTGAGTACCAACATATTTGGCAAACACATTGCCAACCTTATCCTTCCGAAGAGAATAAACATCATCAATAATAATGGGGTTGGATAAGGTACCATTAGTGCATGAAGAAGCAAAGTGGCCCTTCTCACGGCATATGTAGCAACATTGGCTTTCCTTCTTCTTAGTTGAAATCTCACTTGAGGAGGTAGCTTGATTCTTCTTGGGAAGTGGCCGTTCTTCAACTTGAGGAACTTGAGTTTGAGCTTGAGGCCTCTTCCCTTGTTGCTTCTCACTAAGGGCTTCTTCTTCAAAGGGCAAGATCTAACATGGTGCCCTTCAACTTTGCACTTGAAGCAAACAATCTTGGCCGAATCTTTAACTTGTTCTTGGCCCTTGTTCTTCTTGATAGACTTGGACTTGTTCTTGTTATTGGAGTTGAATCCAAGTCCACTCTTGTCATTGGGGCGTCTTTGAACACTCAACATATTGTCAAGTGTGGACCTCCCAACATGACGCTTTTCCAAGTCTTTCTTCAAAGAAGTGACTTGGGCCTTGAGCTCTTTTAATTCCTCTACATGGTTAGTATCAACAAAACACTAGAGGAAGTAGATGCTTCATTGTTAGAGCAACAAGGCATGGAAGTAATTCATCACAAGATTTAGCAATAGTATGTGATGTAGAATTACAAGGACTAGCACATGGCAATAAGCATTTAGAGTAGATAGTGCCATTGTCCACATGAGGCTCACAAGATGTTACCTTTGTAATAGCCTCATGAGCTAACTTTAGCTTCGCATGGGATGCTAGAAGATCCTCATTAGAGCTAGAGAGCTTTTCATGACTTTCTTCCAATTTCCCATACTTGCTAGTTAGCAACTCAAGTTGAGCCCTTAGCTCAACATTCTCCTTCAAAATAGATGCTTCACGAGAATGGAGTTAGTAGCACAAGCATCATTAAATTAGAAATAAGAAGACAACTTGGCAAGCTCATCATTCAACCTAGCATTTTCCTCAATAATATTAGCATGATCACATGAGGGAGTAGAGAACTAGGCACATCATTTTTAGATAGTTGAGTTTGGAGTTGATCATGAGACTTGATAAGGAGAGAGTGTTCACTTTCCAAAGCCTTGTGAGCTTTGTCAAGTCTCTCTATATCCTCAATTAGTCTAGCATTGCCAACACCAAATTCAACATTTTCCTTTTTAAGCACTTTATATTTAGCAATAGCATGATCTCTTTCCTTAATGATTTTAGCAAAAATAAGATCATTTGTTTCATCAAGAGATTCAAGTTTCTCCTCAAGAGACACTCGAAGCTCATGCTCTTCCTCAAGAGCATTTTCTAAGGATGCTTTTTCCATAGCATCCTCTCTTTCGATCCTTCCCTTTTCTTCAATGATTTCCTTGCACTTAATAGCAAAGTCAAAATTTCACACAAATAAGAGCAAGCTTTACTACCTTAGGGAGAGCACAAAAACCATCTCACTCTTCTCTTTTAAGGAGTCACATCATTATTTTTAATCCATAATAATCCTCATCCTCATCATCACAAGATGTAGAGGGTTCCAAAGTGGAGAACCTTTGAATCCTAGCCATAAGGCAAAAGTGAGAAATGGATGATGATGAAGAATTGCTTGAAGCACCATTGGATCCATGTCTTGTTCCAACAAATGTTGGGATTCCTCTACATTGTTAGCCACACAAGTACTAGAGGATATGGAAGCATTATTTTCATGGCAACAAGACATAGAAGCATATCATCATGAGATTTAGTTAAGCAACTAATACATGATATGCAAGGACTATCAACACTAGCATGTAAGACATTTGAGTGCTAGAAGTGTTTAAGTCCAAAGATAGAACATTGCAATGAGATAGAGATGAAGTATAGTCAATAGAATATTCACCATCAACAAAGCAATTTCTATCACCACTCACCATATCATTACCTTGTGAAAAATCACATGTTGGTGAGTGGAAGAAGTTGTGAACTCATCACGGCCGGAGGTGGAAGGAGAACAATCATCCTCAATAATGTTGGACACTTCATATTTATCTTGAAGCTTGGTCCAAAGCTCATGAGCGTTCCGGAAAGGCATGATTGATGCAAGAACTACATCGCTCAAAACACAATGAGACCATTAGATACTTGAGTATCGAGATGAGATTTTCTCATCCTCTAAAGATAATTCTTGGGAATCCTTTGGAGGAGAAAAACCCACATCTACAATACTCTTAATATAATTTGGACCCATGTCCCTAAAAAGATTAAGCATGCGAATTTTCCAAACATCATAATTTGTGCCATCGAATATAAAATGGATCGTGCACTAATTCTCTAAACGACATCTTTACTCTCTAGGCGGTAAAGCCCAAAAAGAGAGCGAGGCTCTGATACCAATTGAAAGGACAAGGATGTCGCCTAGAGGGGGGTGAATAGGCGATTTAAAAACTTTTCCGGTTTAGGCTTGATAATTGCGGAATAAAACTAGGTGTTTAAATTAACAAGCCAACAACCTAAATATACTAGGCTCACCTATGTGCACCAACAACTTATGCTAAGCAGGACAAACAACAAAGTGATAGCAATATAAAGACTTCAAGCACGAAGGCTATCACAATGTAAAGTGCATAAGTAAAGAGCTCAGGTATAGAAATAACCGAGGCACGGGAAACGACGATGTATTCCTGAGTTCCTCCTTTTTAGGGGAGTACTTCTCGTTGGAGGGGTGTGAGTTTCAAACTCAAGATGCCACAAATGGCCTCACCCTATTCTCCGATGAACCTTGCCAAAAGCTCGGTTCACCTTCCACTATTGATTTCCTTTTGGGCGGAAATCGAGTCCCTTACAACAATCTTGAGGCACAACCCACAAAAGGATTGGGAGCTCCCAAGTGACCACAAAAGGTCTCAACCATCACAAAAGGCGTCTAGGGTCCAAAAACCCAAGAGTAACAAGCTCACAAACTTTCACTTCCACGAATCCTCGTGGAGAGCACAAACCGATGCACAATGCAATGGCAAGAGCACAAGTGATCAAATCCTTCATTCTCAAATCCCACCAAAAGCAACTAATGCTTATGGGGTGAGAGGAGAGGAAGAACAAAATAAACTCAACAAATGGAACTCCAAGATCTAGATCCAAAGGGTTCCCCTCACTTAGAGGAGAGATGATTGGTGGAAATGTAGATCTAGATCTCCTCTCACTTTTCCCTTAAAGATATGCAAGAATCATGGGAGGAATTGAGAGATGGGCAAACTTTCCAAGGTCAACAATGGAGGTGAGAGAGGGGGAAATTTCGTGCTTGGAAGAGCTAGTCCCATTGGGGAAGAAGGGGGACCTTTTTATAGGTCCCCAGAAAAAGAGCCGCAGCACCCAGAAAAAAGAGGATATTCCGGTTCAAGTTAGGATAGGATATTCCGGTCTCCTGGAAAATATCCGCCCCAAAATATCCGGTTGACACCCGAAAGTTGTAAAATAAGTCCTTAGCCGTTTTTCTGGACAAACTGGGGGAACCGGATATTCCGGTTCAACTTTGGACCGGAATTTCCGCCCCAAACCAAAGAGACGCGCAACTGTTGAAACCTTCTGATGGTAGCCGGATATTTCCAACCGGATATTTCCAGAAGGACCGGAATATCCGGTTTTCAGAAAACTAACAGAAACAACAAAACGAAAATTGCAATAACTTTTTCATCCGGACTCTGATTTTGATGGTCTTGGGCTCGTTGGAATCGCAACGAAGAGCTCTTCAAGATTATGCATAGAAACATCATAGTACATCATGTGAGGAGGAAACAACAAGGAGAGAGTTTTACTTCTCATAGAAAAGACAAACTGGTAAAACCTCCAACATAAAAAACGCAACAAGATATGCATATGAAATCCGTTTTTGATAAACTAGAGCTTGGTATGGAGATGAACACAAGCTCTAAATTCTCACATGGATAAAAGCCAAATAAGAATCAAGAAAGATGATATGCCAAGTATGCAAAGTTTTGAGCTCTCCACAAAGATGCGATCAAGTTACTCACTTGAGAGCCCCTCTTGATAGTACGGCGTCTATCCTATAACCCGGTCTCCCACTAACATCATGAGACCGGTAAAATAGAAACCCTATCAAGACCATACCTTTGCCTTGCGCATTCCACTTGAGCTAGATGATGCCGATCTTGACTCCCTCAAATTGGAACAACAAGCCTTTTCCTTATAAAGAGACCGGGAGCACATACACCTCGATCATCAGTAAAGTCGAAGAGTAAATTTCCTCCGTCCTCTTCTATATCAAACGCTTTGGCAATCGTAATTATCCCTGCAAAACGCTTTAGTAAGGCTAGTAACATACACATTTTACAAGTCTATTTTACTATCTTCATGATGGGTAGTAACATATGTGGTCTCATGCAAGGTTTATTAATTAATAGGTTGTAGACTCATATTGTCTTGGGATATGTCATGTTATGGTAACATACTAAATTTGTCTCTCTCTTCTTTAGCTACATATTACATCATCATTTTTTCTATGTGGCAGTTATGTTACTACATATGTTGCTCCCACTATGGGTAGTTTAAAGGGACCGGGGAAAGTAACACTGACGTTTTCAGAAGAGTAGACTTTATACATGAACACGGATGTACTACAACACCTACCTTGTCCACGAATCCGTACGACAATTGATAGATAGGTTTTTACCATCGATGCATTAATATGTCACTGTCTTTCATCAAATGAAAAATTGTCAAATCATTTTATTATTGCCTAGCGGTGTGCGATGTTTATAAAGTGTTTAGGCCTAACGTGGGTAATGGAATCTCACATCAACGGTATGTGGGTCTAGTGGAGTGAATGTATCTTCGGTGTTGGTGGTGGTATGTCATCTTTCGTTTACCTAACTAGAAAAATACCCGGCACATTGCGGTCGGAATTTTATGAATAACTTTGTGTAAATGAAAATGTATAAGACACATGAAATATGAAGTTGTTTCTAGAAAAATGCAAAAATCTTACAATACTCGAGAGGTTATATTTAATTGATGTGAAATTGTTGTGTATTTCATGACAAATAATGGTCACGTGGATGTATGGCTAAAGATATTGATTGCATGTACAATACACTATATTTAATGAATATTAGTGGGGCATGACATGGACATTTGATTGGCTAAAAGAATGGATGATTTGGATAGCTTGCATGTTAAGATAGAAAAATAATTAATGCATTTAGTGGTTTTTTATAAAAATTGTAGATAGAATTATCACCTACCCTTTTGTGGCGAGTGAAGAGTTAACATATACGAACGGAGTAAATAGTATTTTATAATTTTACTCAACTAAAAATAGAATAACCCAACACTTGAAACAGGTTATGAAGAAACTGATAAATTTAAATCCTATGGAAACAGACATACGAGGAGACAGTTAAGGATTATATGATTCCCCCAGTTTGTTCTGTTGGCTATAGATTCATATCATCGTGTGAAGAGGCTATGCACGAGTATACCCATTTCTTCATTTTAAACGCTTAGTTTTCTAAAACAATCGAAATGAACAAAAAAAACTCACATACTTGCCACGTGTCATGGTACCGTCTCGCGATGACTTCGTGGGTGGGGACTCAAGGTTACGAACGACGGTGCTCGCTTGAGGATCGAGTATGAGCAAAGGGACACCAAGACATACCCAGGTTCAGCACCTTCGTGTGGAGGTAACACCCCTACTCCTGCACGGACTCGTATATGGATGAGTATGAGGATTACAACGGTGCTCCTTGAGTTGTATGTGGTGCTCGTTCGGGTGTGACCAAGGTAGGAGAAGCTAACCCCTTCTATGAGGCTCCCGACCCCCCTTATATTGGAGCTGGAGGGTCAGTTCACAAGGTGAAGTCCAATCCTATGTGGAGCCGATAAGGTCCACCCGATTGGTCATCTAGAGGGTCAGGCCGGCTGACGCCCTGAACAGTGGTTGTGGCACTATTCATGACATCAGCCACGGTGGTCAGCTGGCAATCTGGCTCCTTTATGTCTTGTCGGTAGGGGTGGCCGGGTACGGCCCACTCTTCGTGACATCATCATTGACTTCAGGGACACAACAAGACACCGTGCCCATAGTGCTTTGTCTGCTTGTCTTTGTTTCTTCTATAGGCATCTGGAGGGCCAGCTGGTGGTGACCCAACCGGTAAGTTTCGGGTGGCCGGCTGGCGGTTCAGCCGGCAAGCTCTTGAAGGCCGGCTGGCGAGATCCATCCGGTGAATGGTTTTTTGGGTCTTTGGGTATCCAGGGATGATTCCCCTGACACCGCGGCAAATCCACACAAGGGATGCTTGTACATTTGACTCTTAACCATGTAAGAGTGTTAATCTCTAAGAGTAGCAAACAGATATGTTCGGCTCGAAAGCGCTTATTATTGCAGCTCAAATACGTTCACATTTTCTCTCTCAAAGGACTTCGCTCGAGAACAACATAGGAGGAAAAAACTCACATGACAAGGAATGGATCCGAGATTTGAAGTTTTTCTCGCGTTCCAATGTCATGGAAGTCTCCAATCGTACCCACCGGGGTTTGGTGTATTTATAGAAATAGCCCACCCTACTAGTTAATGGAATATTCCTTCACATCGTTGTGGCTTGAAATAGAGAGGTTGTGAGTCATGGTGTAAGCGGGAGTGGGCCGTCCGCGGTGCCGCAAATTTAGGCCCATTTAACTAGACATGCGAGTATCCACAGAAGTGTGTGGAAAAGAAGCGGCGTATGCGGGCCGGCCCACGGTTGCCGCATCGCGCCGCAACGAATAAGTCAACGATAGGATTGGTCTTCTTCATCGATTATCTGCCTCCATCGGAGCAATCCGTCCCGTTGGAGGAGAAGAGAGCAAGCAACAGCCTTGTCCCGACGGAGGCGGCGGTGCATTGATGCATGTAAAATGCATACATGAACTTTACATTTTATTACATGTTATTCCATGTTATTTGCATCATATAAGGGTTATATTCATGATTTATATTAAGTTTTGGGGATAATTAACAACTCTCCCATTTTTCTAGAATTAACCCTGCGCTGTCAGAAAACCCCTTTTTCTATATTTTGATGTTTCAGGGACCCAAACGATGTCCAAATGACCTGAAACTTTACGGGGATCATTTTTTGGAAGGAACGAAACGTAGGCGCAAAGGAATCGAAGAAACGGAGACCATAAGGCAGAAAGGGGTGGGCCCACGCAGCCAGATTCCCTGACCACGTGGGGTCCCCCATCCTGGCCCTCGGGCCTCCGCTGCCGTCGATCTTTCTTCCCGAAGCTTCGTCTTGACCTAAAAACGACTATATATAGACCCCCCCAGGGCTTTCGCGAAAGGGAGCACCGCCGAAACACAGAAACCACAAAACAGAGACCTGGAGCTGCAGATTGGAGGGGGAAAACTCCGGCGAGGTGCTGCCGGGGTGGTCTCCATCTTCTCCAATGACTTCTCCACCGTCTCCATGATGAAGGGGGAGTAGTCCACCCTCTGGACTTGGGTTTGTGGTGGTAACTTATGTATCTCTCCTCTCTTTGAGCTTCACTAATTAGTACCATATGAGCTGCTGAACATGGTTACGGTCATCTATGTAATTCCTATGGTGGATATTGTGGTATGAGATGATTTGTTATGCATTTACCGTTGTGTTGGAGCTTTTATGATTTGTCATACTTTGGAGATATTCTATAATGCATGTGATGGTTTGATTTATGCATAATGCCTTGTTTATCCTTGTCATGAGGTGATTGACACCACCAAGTGTGGATAGATGAGAGAGATGTGATCATGCACACGAATTATGAATCATTGCACTAGTGTTTAGAATATTGTCCATTATGATGTATGATGTATGTAGGTACGGGATGGCCGATGTGACACGGCATATGTATTGAGTGACATGTGAAATACAGCCCAACATCCTTTATCTGGGGGTAAAAATAAAGAGTATGATGTGGGAGTGACAGCAGCCATGCTAGCCTTGCGGGGGTGACATAGCACACAAATGAGTATTTCTTTCAACTATGTGTTTTAGGACATATAGCCGTCATTAAAAGCTACCATTAAAACATGGCAATTGTATGTACTTTATCTATAACATGATAATCACCGTAGATGAGAGAGAGAGAGAGAGAGAGAGAGAGAGGGATTAAGTGAACCCATGAACCCATGTCCATTGTTCCTTTAAGATAAAACCTTTGTCTTGTCCTCTTGCATTGAAGAGGATTGGGACACTTATACATTCTTGTTTTGTTACATCAAACTTCCATCCATTAAATCAACCACCTTGTTCTTTAAACTTGTTTAGTGCATAATCAACTAAAACTTGTGACACTTTAGTTGTAGGGAATAGATAACTTTTCCTTCTTGCTCCTGCGGATCGATACCTTACTTCCACATTGAGAGGTGCTACAGTGATCCTCTGCTCTTGGGGGTTATCACGCATCTGCCTCAGCCGCCCCGGCAGCCATGGCTTCGAAGGCCAGCAGCACCTCTGAAAGTGCATGTGCCCTCATGTGTGGTTTTGGTAATTAATGACAATCTCTATGGACTAATGTTTGCATTGAGATATCTTTATAGATCTTGTCCATGGGAAAGGATTGGAGTTTATGTGTTGGACTCTAGAAGAGTATATGCTGACCAAGGTTCTATCCAAGGGTTTATATGAAGAATGGTCATCTAGAGTTGAGCTTATTGCAAGCATGGCTTGGAAAAGAAGTTTGAGTGAGCATTCATGTTTATCTCCAAGCCATCATATATATCAACAGAAGAAGATGAAGTGCAAGTGGATACATGAAGACGAAGCTTAGCAAGGCTTTCCCATAACGGAGTATGGGGGAGTATTTGAAAAAACCTTTATCAAGCATGTGCTAACAAGCACAATCAAGAAAGGTGTTCCAACTTGAGGGAGTCAAGATCGTCATCATCTAGCTCAAGTGGAATGCTGAAGGCAAAGATATTATCTTGATAGGGTTTCTATTTTACCGGTCTCATGGTGTTAGTGCAAGACCGGGTTATAGGATAGACGGCGTACTATCAAGAGGGGCTCCCAAGTGAGTAACTTGATCGCATCTTTGTGGAGAGCTCAAACCTTTGCATACTTGGCATATCATCTTTCTTGGTTCCTTTTGGCTTTTATCCATGTGAGAATTTAGAGCTTGTGTTCATCTCCATACCAAGCTCTAGTTCATCAAAAACGAATTTTGTATGGAAAACTTGTTGCGTTTTCGGTTTTGGAGGTTTTGCCAGTTCATCTTTTTTAGAGAGGTTTTACCTTTCTACATTTGGTTTTATCCTCGCTTATTGGACTATGATGTTCCACTGCATGATCTTGTAAAGCTCGTTGTGGTGATTCCAACGAGCCCAAGAACATCGAAAACGGAGATCGGAAACTCAAGTTATGTCCGTTTTGGTGTTGTTGTTTCTGCAGTTTTTACAAAGGGCGGTAGTACCGCCCAATTTCCAGTACTACCGCATATCACGTGTTTTGGTACTGGATTCGAGTGGTTTTGACCCGGTAGTGGCCCAGTAGTGACCCGGTAGTACCGGGCACCCAGTAGTACCGGGTCAAGCCCAGTACTAGCGCCCCGGGGCGAAAAACTGCCCAACGGGCAGATTTTCTGGGACCTATTTAAGGGGTCTTCTTCCCCAAAGGGTACCCAACTTCTTGAGCATGTTTTCCCCCCTCTCTCCTCCATTGTTGACCTTGGAAAAGTTTGCCTTCCTCTCAATCTCTCACATGATTCTTGCATATCTTTGAGGAAAAGTGAGAGCAGATCTAGATCTACAATTCCAACAATCAATCTCTCCTCTAAGTGAGGGGAACCTAGTAGATCTTGATCTTAGAGTTCTTGGTGTTTCTCCTTCTTTGTTCTTCCTCTCTTCTCCCCCATAAGCATTAGTTGCTTTTGGTGGGATTTGAGAGTGAAGGATTTGAGCACTTGTGCTCTTGCCATTGCTTTGTGCAACGGTTTGTGCTCTCCACGAGGATACGTGGAAGTTGAAAGTTTGTGAGCTTGTTACTCTTGGGTCATTGGACCCTAGACGCCATTGTGGTGGTTGAGACCTCTTGTGGTCACTTGTAGCCATCCGGGAGCCCCCAATCCAGTTGTGGGTTGTGCCCCAGGTTGTTGTTGTAAAGGCTTCGGATTCCGTCTCGAAGGATTCCGATAGTGGAAGGTGAACCAATCCTTTGTGGTGCGGTTCATCGGAGAAGAAGGTGAGCCTTTTGTGGCATTGAGACCAACCTATTGTGGTGGTCTCACACCTCTCCAACAAGACGTTCTACCCTAAAAAGGAGGAACTCGGGAATACATCCTCGTCTTCGCGTGCCTCGGTTATTTCTATACCCGAGCTATTTACTAATGCACTTTACATTGTGATAGCCTTCGTGCTTGAAGTATTCTCTATTGCTATCACCTTGTTGCTTGTTGTAACACCCCGAAAATTGAACCCAAATTTTAGTGGTGTTTTCCGACACCTGAAAAACTTTTTCCTCTTATTCTAAATATTTCTCCAAAACTTTTGAAGATGAATTGACTTGGAAATTGCTTTCTCGAAATTTCCCGTAAGCCCACAAACCACTCCATCACCCCTGATAATTTTTGTGCTCAGGTTTCCTCCGAAAAAACCCTAGCCCTAATTATCAGAACCATTTAATCTTTTTCTTCCACCTGCAAAAGGAAAGCCCAGTTCCATAGCTCTAAAAATTCCACCAAAAATACCAGAGGACCCCATGTCCATATAAAGACCATCCATGCAAAAATATTGCATACTCCAATGCAATATTTCCAAGTTAGCCAATATTTCAAAACCGCCATTTCTAGTCCTTAAATGTGTCAGTCAAGCTAGGCACCCCCAATAATTCTGATAAATTCAGGGAAGGCATATTTTGGCATTTCCTGCATTTTATCTTTTGGAGGCAAACCCATTTGAGCAATATTTAGACCACTTCCTTTGTAAGCCCAAATTGATGCCATTTTGAGTTCTTCAAACAAACCTACACCTAGAAAATTCCAATGACCATGATACTTGGTGATATTGACCTAATGGTCCTTAGACACACAAATCCAGGAGACCACCCCAAGGTGAAGCATGGAGCACCATTTCTCCTAAATCATGCCACTATGGTCATTTTTGGTCATCTTTTGGAAACTCAATTTCCCATCACCCAAATGATCTCAAACTCCATGGACACTCTCCCTGACCAAAACAACCCATGCCCAATTTTTGGGGATTTTATTGAGTTGTGCAACACCATGAACATTTCATCGAACACCTTCGAGGGTTTTGTTTTTCTGAAAATTTTATTCGGCAAAGTTGCAACCCATTGATTGATTCTTGTTTGTGTGTGTTCCTCTTGATCTTGTGAACCCCGTAGTACCCTTGGTTTTCTGTTTGGAGCTCTGGTTTGTCGGGAACATGGCAATGCCGCCCGTGGCGCGCTCTGGACGCCGGGATGCGCATGCCGGCATTCCCTTGTCATCTCCCCTCTGCCCTCTGCCTCCACCTCGCTGTCCTGCGGAGCGACGCCGTGTCCAGGCCCCCTCTCCCTCGACCTTCCCCAGCCGCCCCTCCTCGCCAGCTCACCCCCCCTCTACAGCGCCGCCGAGCTAGACGACGCACCGACGGTACAACGCCGTCAAGCGCAAGCCGACGCGCCGACGCTACAGCGCCACCGCGGGACCCTCTCATCAGCAGCAGAGCCACTCCAGCCGTCCCTCTCGCTCCACAGTGGCCGCGTGCATCAATTGCTTGTCGAGGTACCGTTGCATCCGCTCAGGACACCTCACCGTGCCTAACACGGCGACCTCCTCCCTCCAGCCCTATAAAGAAGCTCCCCTGGCAGCCGCCCGCGCACACCACACTTCCCTCTCCCTCCCCTGGACCTCTATGCACAAATAGCTGGCGAGTGGAGCTCGACTTCGACCGCGTTGACTGAAATCCTGGCCGCGGATCCTCGGATCACCGCGTGCTATCCCGAGCCTCGTTCGTCAATTAAAAGGGAGGGGAGACTCCTCTTGATCTCCGGGTTCTTCCAGTGCAATCCGTTCGCAAAATGGTGCGCCGTAGCCTCGGCACCATCATCGTCCGCCGGAGGCGAGCTCGCCGGACGCTTGCACGAGGCGACGCTTCCCTTGCCTCCCTGAGTCTGTGGCCTCCAGCCTCGGACGCGGCGCGGCGGGGCGAGCCTTCCCGTGCCCTCGATGGCCATGGGCGCCCACCGGAGCGACGGCGACGATCGGCGGCCGAGCCTGCCTGAGCTGCATCGGGCTCTCTCCCGAGCTTCCTCGACGCGAGGAGGGAGACAGCCAGATGGCTGCCAGCGTGGCTGCCTCGTGACGCCGACAGGCGGGCCCGGACTGGCCCAGCAGGCACGTCAGTTAAGTCGAAGCGCACCCCACGCTTTCCGTTTTCCCAGCGCGAAGACGTATTTCGGAAGAGTGCGCGACCAGCCCAGCCCAGTTCAGAAGCCAGCCCGCTCTGTTTTTTCCCCAGTGAGCAGCGGATAGCTATCCTTCGCTCGCTCGTTTCTGTCAAACCGTAACTCTGATTGAGGTGATTCAAATTTGTAAATTCCTAGTTTGAGAAGCTCTGTCTAGTAGTATCAGTTTTACATTTTTTTTTAAATACTTGTATGCTCAGTACCCTTGTATGCCTGCTTAGGTGTATACCGCGGTACCGGCAGACCGGAACCCTGACCCGTGACGCGTCCGTGATCCCTGAGCCAAATGGTGTCGATCTTCGGAGGCAAGCTAACCCCTTGCTATGAGCAGTCCCGCAACGTTGTTTGTTATTTGCTTATTGCCATGCCAAGTGTTTATACCTGTCTGCGTTCGGTATATATTATGTCGGTATGTTATAGTTGTGTTCAGTATGTTACTTGGAATATTGCTCCTGCCATGTTCCATTATTCATCCATGTGTGCATTAGAATGACGTGTGAATTATTTGTGCACCCCGCACTTGCGTGGCTTTGTCGAACCCTCTAAATAAACAACTATAAAACCTGCGTTCCTATGAGTGTTTGCTTCTTCTCCTTCGCCGAGGTGAGGAGCGGACGAATGTCGTCTTATGATCCTCGGAGTTGGGGGCATTTGCCAAAAGAGTTATTTGCTTCTTCTCCCTCCGTCAAACATGGTTGGCGTAAGCCCACCTGGACTGCGACGCTTGGGAATTTGCAGCTATGTACAACAGCATGGGCTCCTTTGGAGCTGGAGCAGCTAAGATTGGTGCTTTCGATAATGTTTCCTTCAATGCCTCCAGGGCTTTATCAGCTTCCTCATCCCAAACAAATTTATCTGACTTCCTCAAGAGTCGGTATAAAGGAATTGCTTTCTCTCCCAGTCGGGATATGAACCTACTCAACGCAGCCACGCAGCCCGTGATCTTCTGGACTTCCTTCAATTCAGTCGGCTTTCCCAACCTATTGATTGCTGCTATCTTTTCCGGGTTTGCTTCAATCCCACGCTCGGACACAATAAAGCCGAGTAATTTCCTGATGGAACTCCAAACACACACTTTTTTGGGTTAAGCTTCATCTGAACCTCCTTAAGTTAGCAAAAGTTTCTCTCAAATCATCAATAAATGTCTCAGCCTTCTTTGTCTTGATCACCACATCATCAACGTACGCATGCACGTTCCGATCTATCTGCTTCTCAAAACAACTCTGGATGCACCTCTGATAAGTTGCTCCAGCATTCTTCAGTCCAAATGTCATGTTCTTGTAACAAAAAGCTCCAAATGGGGTGATAAATGATGTCTTCTCCCAATCTTCCTCTGCAAGCTTGATTTGATGGTATCCTGAATATGCATCCAGGAAACACAAAAGATCACTACCTGCCACAGCATCTATGATTTGATCAATCCTTGGTAACGCAAACGGATCCTTCGGACAATGCTTGTTCAAACTTGTGAAATCAATACACATCCTCCACTCATTGTTCTTTTTCAACACTAAAACCGGGTTAGCCAACCACTTTGGATGTAACACTTCCATAATGAATCCTGCGGCGAGTAAACGAGCTATCTCTTCTCCTACAACCTTCTTCTTTCCTCATTCAATCTGCGCAATCCCTGTTTAATCGGTCTTGCTTTAGGATCAACATGTAAGCGGTGCTCAGCGAATTCAGTCGGTATGCCTGGCATGTCACTAGGTTTCCATGCAAAGACATCCCGATTCTCACGGATGAATTCGATGAGCGCGCTTTCCTATTTGTCAGTCAGATTTGACCCGATAGAGAACTGCTTGGACGAATCACCCGGCACGAAGTCAATCATCTTGGTATCTTGAGCCGCTTTGAATTTCGCCCTCTCTTCGGTCATTGGTTTCTTCAAAATTGTCCCATCATCCGGGTTTGTGGTAGCTTTGTAGTAATTCAACTCCTCTTCCGCACAGGCTTGTTCTGCCATAACAGCATCACCTTCCTCACATTGTAACGCCAACTCACGACTGCCATTGACTGTGATAATACCTTTGGACCTGGCATCTTCATCTTTAGGTACACATAACACGGCCTCGCCATGAATCTAGCAAAAACATTGCGGCCAAAGAGAGCATGATAGGGCTCTTCAATTTGACCACCTCAAAACAAATCATCTCAGACCTGAAATTATCCTTTGATTCTCCAAACGCGACCTCCAATGTTATTGTTCCCTCTGGTCTCCGACTTTCCAGGGACAATACCATGAAAGATAGTACTGGAAGGGTGAAGCTGTTTGGCTGTGAAACCCATCCGGATGAATGTATCCCAATACAGAATGTTGATGCTACTACCTCCATCCATAAGAACCTTGTGTAAAATATACCCGAAACCTGAGGTGCAACAACTAAAGCCAACGCTCCAGGTGCATCTACTCGGGCCGGGTGATCCTCTCTAGACCAAGTGATCGGATACTCGGACCACTTCAAATATCTCGGAACTGCGGGAAGAAGCGTTGACAGCTCTCTTCTTCAATTTCTGATCTCTCCGACTAGTGCTGGAAACTGTAATATGATACTGTCCTCGATTTAACTCCTTGGGGTTTTGCTGGAAACCTAACCCGGCTGGTCCGTTATCCGGGCCGGGTGGTCCTCCATTATTTCCTCCAGCTTGTGGTCCGTGGCCGGGTTATTTCCATTACCCGGCCTCGGGCCGTTTCCTCCCATACTCATCCTGGCAAACTCTCGTTCTTCCATCTCTGAAGATCAACACACTGGGACAAAGAGTGATTTGCCGGTTTACCGTTCCTACTATGACGTGGACACGGCATGTTGAATGCTTCCTGGGGGTTAGCCGGTCCTCGGAAATTTCCCCTGTAATTGCCATTGTTGTTATTGCCTCGATAATTATCATCTCGCCGCTGAAACTTGTTATACCCGGTGTTTGTGTTTGCCACCAAATCTGAACCACCCTCGTGCTGCCTTTTGGAGTTATTCCCATTGTTACCATTGTGATTATTGTTCCCGTTGTTGTTGTTACCGTTGTTGTGGTTCTTTCCTCCGTTGTTGACGTTTCCTTTTCCCTTATCTTCATCATCATCCCGGGTCTTGTCTGTGGATGCGTGCTTATGAGCCGCTTCCATCAGCTGCCCCATGGTGATGGTTTCTGCTTCGCCAGTGGCCCTCAGTCGACCCATCTTCTGAATTACCGGGTCATATCTGCAGGTTTTCTCCATTGATGACACGGCCGCAGCTGGTGTAATTCCCTTTGATGAGTGAATGATGGCTGTAACTCGGCGCATCCAGTGACGCGCTGACTCGCCTTTCTTCTGGAAACATCGCTCCAAATCTCTATAGTGAACAACTTCTCACACGTGCCCTTGAAATTCTTGACAAATAATGCCTTCAACTCATCCCAAGAATTGATAGATTTCTCGGGTAATCCATTGAACCATAACTTTGCTGCTCCTTCACTCATCATCAGGTACATGTATCTCGCGCACAAGTTGGCGTGGCATTGCGAATACTCATCGCCATCTCGTAACTGCTGAGCCATGTTTCTGGATCCATGCTGGGGTCATAATTCGTCACCTTGCTTGGCTCTTTAAACTTCTCAGGAAAAGGTTCACTCTTAATAGCATCTGAAAGACATTTAGTTCCAACCGGGTTAAGTAATGAAGAAACTAACGGCAAACCTGACCCGGTATTTGGTGCGTGCCCATCACTCCTGCTTCAGGTTGTCCTCCGGCTCCTCCGGCGACACCTAAAGCCGGGTTTGCGCTCGCCGCACGCCGTGCTCTTGAACTGTTGACAATCGCTTGGGCCACAGACTGGGCCGGGGCCGGTTGATGCGGCCTCGGGCCGGCTGATTCTGAGCTGGCCTCTGCTGATGATGTCCCGAACGTTGAGGCTGCGGCGCCGGGTGACCTTGATTCTGCTGTCCGTTCCTGACGCCTGATCCGGCTGGCCTCGGTGTTTCTCCGTGATGACTCCGGTTAGCTCGGCTATTGTATGGTGTTGAATGTAACGCTCCACTCTTATCCGGCATGTTTCCCTGCTGCGTGATCGCGGTTTTCAACATCTCAATTGCCCTGGCGATTGATCAATCGGCATGCGGCATAATGCTAATGTTGCTGCGTACACGTTATCAGCCGGATTTGAGTAGTGACCACTGGGCGTGTGGAACCGATCTGCTGGTGGTGGCATACCACCGCAGCCGCTGTGTTCTGATTTTGCTGAGCTCCAGCCCGAGTGTTGGGTGGCACCCCGTTTCCTCCCTGATTTGCTCTAACCATGATTCCATGCCCGATTCCAACCGGCGCTGGCTCAGGCCGAGTGACATTGGGAGCTCCGTTTGGTGATGCAAAGTTCAATCTTGTTGGATCTAAGGTCATGCCTGGCATCACCCGGGTCTGGAGCCTCCTCTGATGTACTGCTGTAAGATCTTCATGGCGATTCTGCACTGTTAACCTTTCTTGCTCCACACGGGCTCGATCCCGTTCTATCTCTTGTTGCTCATCAAACATGCGCTGCTGCTCCGCCAATAAAGCCTTCTGTTGATTCTCCAGCGTGATTCGTAACGTATCCAATTGCTGCGCCCGGGTTGCTGCGTTATCTGGTGTGATTGGGGTGGTAACTATTGCTGCGTCAAAGTCCAAGGGCCTCAAAACTGGTGGAATTTCCATCAAACCGGCTGTTCCGAGCCTTCACCCGGTTGAAAGGTCGGATGACGCTGAATTCTTTCTCTGTTTTCTCTGGCCGCACGCGTGGCATCGTCCTCACTCACTGAAGTTTCTGTCCCATCATTGTGGTTCATCAGGGTGTACACCAGCACGCTTCATGGTCCTTGGCTCCGACTCATAATCTTCCTCATCAGCCACGTACCCAAATCTCTCGTCAAACAACGGTAAGATCGATTCAGTATCTGTATCCAAATCTTCCTCGCGTCGGCACTCCGGCTCGCAAGCCTGGATGTCCGACTGATGTTCGAAACCTCCTGTTCCGACTGACTCTTCTCCATCAGATTGGACGATGGTGGCTGCCCCTGAAACGGAGTCGCACATAACCTCGTCATCAATTTGCTGAATTGCATTAACCATACCTACGAAGACGTTGATCCGACCGAACGGGATCACCCGGCCGGTATCCAGCAGATCTGCTTCTTCTTCCAGCCGGAATCGTCGACGATGCGTTTCCGTGCCGATCCATCCTGACCTCGCCGATCGCGAGGTTCTCCATCCCTCGCAGAGCTTCTCCCTTGATGAGGACAGCTTTGGTCGGGCCCCACGGTGGGCGCCAACTGTCGTGGGGTTATCACGGCAGATGTTACCATAGGGTAACTTGATGATTGGGGCAAGGCGCCTTGGTCCTTCAGGAGATTGTCACGCTCGTTGGGGAAAAAGGGTTTACCCAGGTTCAGCCTCTCCATTGGAGATAAAGACCTACTTCCTGCTTCTATGTTATTGATCTCGAGGTCTCGATAACTCGGCTACGACAACAGAGGGGTTACGAGACAGGTTACAAGGGTTTCGCTTGATAGCGGTGATATCGAACTAGGGCTTAAGACTTGTCTATCTATGTTCTGGGAGCCCGTTTATATAGACGCGGGTCTCCCGAACTTACAATGAATACCGAGTTACATACGAGCCCGGAGTCCTACTCTAGGTTCTTCTAGACCTTCCGTAGCCTCCAAGTCACCCGGTTCCTTCCTTCACTCGGACTCCAGTTCTTCTAGGTCCTTCCTTCTAGGGACGAGTCATGTTAGGCCTATTGGCCCAACTATAACCTGGCCCACATCTTGTACACATCACCGGACCAGGCCTTGGGCCGTCCGACTGATTCTTCCTTGGTCATGAGTATACCGGGTTATTATCCCCCTAACACTCGCATAAACCCTTTAGGTCCTCCACCTAAGCTTAATGCTTTAACTTTTACTAGTTGGCAACACTCAATGAGATCTCATGTCAACATTGCCTCTATCGAGCTTTGGAGGATCATGCAAGCGGGATACAAGGCCGTGGATCCAAACAACTTGACAAGGAGAGAGGTGGTTGATGCTCAACTCAATGCCACCGCTCTACACATGCTTGAACTTGCCGTTGGTGAAAAGGATATTCATCACATTCGACATCTCACCACCGCCAAAGAAGCTTGGGATTGTCTCTCCGAGACATTCCTTGGAAATGAGAGCATGAAGAGAAACAGATTTGATGCCTTGAACAATGAGGCTGAAGGCTTCTATATGCTTGAGGGTGAAACACATGAAGAGATGTATGGAAGACTCAAGACACTTGCCCAAGCCTTTTATAATGTTGGGGCAAAGTATGCGGATGATGCTTGGGTCAAGAGGAAGTATGTGAATGCTCTCATGCCCTTCGAGCCCGTTGACTTGAAGGCCATACAAGGAAAATACAACTACCTTGAAATGACCTCAAATGAAGTTATGCAAGAGATTCAAGCCTCCAAAGTTGCCACCAAGAATGCTCTAGACAACCGTGCTAGGGGCATAGGAATGAAACAAGGTTCTTCACTTGCTTTGAAGGCCAAGGTGGTGTGCCTAGATGATAGTGTGGAAGCTGAAGCTTGTCCAAGCAACATTCTTCCCGATGATCTCGAACAAGCCTACCATGATCACGTGGCTTTTGCCACAAGAGCACTTTGGCGTGACCCGACCAAGGCAAAGGCTCATGTTGATCAAAGGAACAATACAAGTGGAAAGAAGGAGTTTGCTATAAAAATAAAGACTTGTTACAATTGTCATGACAAGCATCACTTCATCAAAGATTGTCCCTCTAGGCGACATCCTTGTCCTTTCAGCACCCCTGCAACCCGAGCATCCACCATGTTCTCCTCGTCGTGGTCGGCGGGAGAGGGGGTCATGGAGAGGGAGCAGCGCTCAGCTGGTGGCGGGAGAGGGGGTCGTGGAGAGGGTGTGGTCGCCGGCGGCGTGCTGCTAGCAGATTGACGGAGCGGCGGCGGCGCGGAGCAGATCGAAGAAAGGGATCGAGGAGAGTGCGCTGTGTTTGAGTCTGACCAGTCAAAGTATGTGCGCGCGGCGCCGCAAAAACCGCGGCTCATATGCGGCTCATACGCGGCATACCGTGTAACCATTGTGGACATATGCGGCGCGTAGGCGGACTCCCGCAGTTCGTCCCGTTTGCACCGTGAGTTGTGAGTGATACGTCTCAAACATATCTATAATTTTTAATGTTCCATGCTTGTTTTATAACAATGCCACATGTGTTTACTATAGTATTATATCATTTTTATGCATTTTCTGGGACTAACCTATTAACAAGATGCCCAGTGCCAGTTCATGTTTTCTGCTGTCTTTTTGTTTCAGAAAAGTTAGTCGGGAATTTAATAGTTGTTTTTTTCCTCTTAACTCAATAAGCATAAATACGGAAGCACATATTCCAAGTCTTCACGTTTTGGATTTGATTCCTTAGTTCCGCTCTTGAGTCTTTAACCTTTTTTTGAGTCCTCAACTTTCGTGTGCACTATCTTTACTCCATTTTTAGGGGTCGATTTTCTTGTGGTTAAATCAACACCGTGTGGCTAGTTTCTCATGTACTAAGCAATGCGTTTGTCCCTTAACCATTTGTCATCATTCATCTAAAACCCACTTAAAGGGTGCTACATGCACTTTCAATCCCCTCTTTTTTGGTGATCGATGACAATTGGTTAAATCTTCAAGAAATATGGAAATTTGAGTGTTGGTTTTGAGTTTCATGATATATACAGGCTCCCCCCTCCCCTCTAAATATGTGCACTATTTCGAATTTCTTTGAATGTGAGTGCACATAGTTGAGCAATCCTGAAGAGTTCTCCCTATATCCTGGAATCATTGGGGGTGCATCGTGTATGATAAAACTTAAAAAATAACAACGCACAAAATGTGATGCATCGGAAAACAAACATGCATAAGATAGCGAATAGGCAACATGTTACAGTGCATAGTAGAAAAAGGCATCACATACTTAAAGTTTACAACTCGTGACAAGAATCCAGTTTAAGAATGGGAGTTGTAACTTTTGATCTTTCGAAAACTAAGAACATTCTAAACATATATTACTCCCCTTTGGCATCATGACACCAAAAAGGCGATGAATATTGCCGTGCATGAAGCTTCAACAAGTTCTGGGAGCACTTGGCCCTGATGAAGATGTTTATGCGCCAATGAAGATGAAAAAACTACATGCAAATATATGCAGACGATTGGGTAGCATTAATGCTTTTCAAGTTGTACAACCAGGGGGCACCTTCGGGCCATGGCTCCCCTGGTGATATTTTTGAAAACCCTTTGTAAATGCGTGGTTTCACCTCCAAATTTGTCTAAAATTATCAATATGGACCCCTCCAAGCTAAATAATGTTCAATTGCCCCCTGATGTAATTTTCCTGGTTCCGTCCCTGTGTACAACCCCATTACAATAATGAATAATGTTTGCAATAGTTTGTTAGATTGCTTCCTAAAAAGAGATTGTTTAATCCATGAAGAACATTTCAACTTAGGTGGTAGGTTTCTTGTTTAAACAAGATGATGAGTATGAGGACTTGTAGAGCTTGATGAAGTCTTCGTGAAGAGAACCAAGAGAACATACGAAGCTTCCAAAAAATCAAGTTTAGCCTACAACAGATGCTTAATTAGGCCTTGCTCAAATTATAGAATGAAAAAACTAGACCACTCCGTTTTCCTCAAACTTGGATTACGTAAAACCTTGGGAGTCATGATTTGCGCAAGGATGTTTTGATAAAAGAAAAGGGAAGTTTTACGACGGAGAAGAAGATTTTGGAGTTTTTATAGAAACATATTGCGTCTAAGAACTACGACATACAACCTAATCTATGTGCCCACACTACGCCGTCATGGAACGGGTATTAGACGATTAATTTGTCCATTATAGTATGGGTACCTCGAGGGTGAAAGTTCCTTCCACTATAAGTGGAGTTCGAGTTGGTGACTCATAACAACCAGGGCCTCCTGCATATTCTGGACTGTTCCATGTGCATATCGACATGCCACATGGTACAACTATGAGCTCTCATTGAAATTGCGCTATTCTCTTTACCGATATATGTGACTCTCCGGATGGTCAGACAAACTTGATGTTGAGAGAACAATTCATAGACCAGGACCTATACTACGATAGACAAATGAAAAACTTTGAACGATTGGCGAAACATGGCTGACAAGATGAGCATGTCCGATCTTGCTGGTAAAGTGTACAACTTGGGCATAGTATAAAATTATTCGAATATCCGTGTCCACAATCATGGACATTTAGTTGACCCTGCTTTAACCTATGTTGGTTTTGAACTTGAAACTTGCTTTCAAATAGAACATAGGAGTTTTTCAAAACAGTGTCGAATGATACGATAGGTGATGGAAGTTGTTGATACATAAGATTATGAAGTACTATGGTCACAATGGAGCACTATGGGTATTTCTAGTATAAATTTTATCAACTTGTTTTCAAAACTATCTTATGCTATATCTAAAAGACAAAACTAACTTTCAGCAAAACAAACTTAGTATAGAGCCTTACTTGATCATAGCCAAATCATGTATATCATTTTGGGTGCCTTGAAAGTACATTAGAATAATATCTATCATCCTACATTGAGTAGAACATCATTCTTTAAATTGGATGTATATCTTATTGATTTCTTTGAATATGACTAGTGTCTGAATAATATGTATGGAGAGTGATGATCCCATTTGTGTGCATTTTGTATTCAAATGCAAGATCATAAATAATGCACAAATCTTGGGGGAGCAATCCTATATGCTTTTGAACATTAGTTGTCTTCAATTGGTATTTGATCCCGATGACGTGTCTCTTTGGAAGACAAACATTTCTCGTCTTGGTATTTTGTGCCATCACGAGAAGTATAGAGGTTTTGGTTTATTCCTTGATGTTATTTTCATCATTTGGTATCTTACTTTCATTTGGTATCTATTCAAAATGGTATCTTCAATCATGTGTTGAGTTGAGTTTTTGATATAATTTGGACAAATCTTTTTTTGTCACACTTGTGTGTGCTTTCTTGGTTTAATTGGTGTTTTGTTCAATTTGTATCTCGTTTGGTTCTTGGAAGTCTTGTGCATGCATATTTACTATATGTATATCTTATGGCATGCTTACTTTCGTTGATCCAATATATAGGATAAACTCCATCAAATCCTAAATGGCTAAGATGTGCATGAAATTCAATTTCATATCAATATGCACATATTTATGTGGAGTTTGTCCTATGTATTGTAGTTGCTCTAACTACTTTGGACCCAATGAGTTTGGGTACCATTTTGTACTTGAATTTGTTTTAGGTACATTGGAGATGCATTGGAAGCTTGTCTCATTTACAAGGAAGGTGGTGTCACCATGTGCTTATTGGAGCCAAACTTGGATGATCATGAACGTTTATCTTCTACATCACCCAATGCTATCTCGGTAACAAGTATCTACCTCATGCATATTTTTCTAGCTTTCAACCTTGTGTAGGTTGTTTCTTGGCATGAATCTCTTTTGTTGTAATTCATTTGGTTCTTGCAAAACATCTTTATTGCAAATGTGAGTAAGCAGGGATTATTACATATCAAGTGGAATATATATAATCATTTCCATGATTCACCAATCCCAAATATTTTAATCTAGCGCTTTCTACTCTATGTCTCGCATATGCAATATTGATGATTTTTCAAAATCATTTACCTTTTGCGATACTTGTTATCTTTCTCAGAGCATCTCACTTATCACCTTATCCCTTGTGGATATTTTTGATGCTATGATGAGTGTGTGGTGGAAGTTTATCTATATCCTTTTAAGATAAAATTGAGCGTTGTGCTATGCTTTTAAGCAATGATCTTATTGGTATATATATGACTTCCACTTGGATATCACGTTCTTCACCGTAGTATCTATTTTGTGTGTGCATGTTTCTTTGTGGACTTATATCTTCATGATTGATGTCTACTTAGAAACTTATACACATGAGAGTAGTTACATCTTTAATTAGTATTTTAAACATACTCTCTTGCACTTGTTTGTGTTCTAAAATTGTCTAGGAGGGAGTGAGGATTCCATGTTGTGCACTCCATAATGAAATGCAAATCCTACTTTGTGCACGTACCTTGGGGAGCTCTCTCCATATTTTCGAACACTTGGTCGATCTTATCATAATATCTTCTTGTGTCCAATTGGTTTTTCGGATCCTTTGATAGCTTGCCTCTTTTGTTGAGGTATCTTTCCTTTTGCTATTTTGGTGCAGTCTTTGGATCCTCAATATAGTTTGATTTCCTCCTTTTATTGATCAATGGAAATGTCCATTTTATTCTACTCATTTTATGACAAAAGTTAAACTCGTGGAGGAACTCTCACTATGTTGGCCTTCTAAAGCTTTTTCCCATTTCGGCAATTGTTGCCAATGGGGGAGAAGTTTTGGAGGGTTTATGGCATTTGACTTTGTACTTTGATTTGTTCTTAAGTATTTGTTGCCTCTATTGCGTTTGCAATTCGTTGCTTGGTTTTGTATATAGTGGAAACTCCACCACCGGTAATGGTTGACAATATATGCAATGAATTCATGCGAGTATCCACAGAAGTGCGACGAAAAGAAGCGGCGTATGCGGGTCGGCCCACGGTTGCCGCATCACGCCGCAACGAATAAGTCAGCGATAGGATTGGTCTTCTTCGTCGATTATCTGCCTCCATCGGAGCAATCCGTCCCGTCGGAGGAGAAGAGAGCAAGCAACAGCCTTGTCCCGACGGAGGCGGCGGCGCATCTGCCTCAGCCGCCCCGGCAGCCATGGCGTCGAAGGCCAGCAACACCTCTGAAAGTGCATGTGCCCTCATGTGTGGTTTTGGTAATTAATGACAATCTCTATGGACTAATGTTTGCATTGAGATATCTTTGTAGATCTTGTCCATGGGAAAAGATTGGAGTTCATGTGTTGGACTCTAGAAGAGTATATGATGACCAAGGTTCTATCCAAGGGTTTATATGAAGAATGGTCATCTAGAGTTGAGCTTATTGCAAGCATGGCTTGGAAAAGAAGTTTGAGTGAACATTCATGTTTATCTCCAAGCCATCATATACATCAAGAGAAGAAGATGAAGTGCAAGTGGATACATGAAGACGGAGCTTAGTAAGGCTTTCCCATAACTGAGTATGGGGGAGTATTTGAAGAAGTCTTCATCAAGCATGTGCTAACAAGCACAATCAAGAAAGGTGTTCCAACTTGAGGGAGTCAAGATCGTCATCATCTAGCTAAAGTGGAATGCTCAAGGCAAAGGTTTGATCTTGATAGGTTTCTATTTTACCGGTCTCATGGTGTTAGTGGGAGACCGGGTTATAGGATAGACGTCGTACTATCAAGAGGGGCACTCAAGTGAGTAACTTGATCGCATCTTTGTGGAGAGCTCAAACCTTTGCATACTTGGCATATCATATTTCTTTGTTCTTTTTGGCTTTTATCCATGTGAGAATTTAGAGATTGTGTTCATCTCCATACCAAGCTCTAGTTCATCAAAAACGGATTTCGTATGGAAAACTTGTTGCGTTTTCAATTTTGGAGGTTTTGCCGATTCATCTTTTTTAGAGTGGTTTTACCTTTCTACATTTGGTTTTATCCTCCCTTTTTGGACTATGATGTTCCTCTGCATGATCTTGTAAAGCTTGTTGTGGTGATTCTAACGAGCCCAAGAACATCGAAAACGGAGTTCGGAAACTCAAGTTATGTCCGTTTTGGTGTTGCTGTTTCTGCAGTTTTTATAAAGGGCGGTTGACGAGGGGTAAACTCATCAAATCCCATGGTTAAGGACCTAGGGTTGAGATTATGGGGAGAGAACGTGGTAGTACTGGTAGTTTCGTCGGCTGACAAGCAGAGGCAAAGATTTACCCAGGTTCAGGCCCCTCGGATGGAGGTAAAGACCCTACTTCCTGCTTGTCTGGTATTGATTGTGTGAGATTATGCGATTACAGGGGAGCTCTGGCGAGGTATCGATCTCTCTAGAGCTTTTGGTGGTTCGAGTATGGCTTGGTCCTAGATCGGCACCCCTCCCAGCCCTTAAATAGGCTGGGTCTCGGGAGTTTGTAACCGACCTAGTTTACACGTAAGGAAAGTATAAACCGACTATGCCTATGTTTAATCTTGGAGGGTACTCCATCTTGTTGGGCCTCTTGCCTTGGGCTTCGAGTTGACTCTTCGCTTATTGGGCCTTAGTCGTCACGTGCACCAGGTACCCTCACGGTAGGGTACCCGAGGTGTATATCCTTGTCAGTAGCCCCCGAGTACTTGTCTGACTCGAAGAATCGGGCATGGACTCATTCGTAAGTGCACGTCATATGCTTTATATTTTGTATTTGTATAATTGGAATTCATGTATGAATAGCACATGCTAGCTATGTCGAGTATCTCATCGACTGTGGTTTTTGTTTATGATGATCAAGGGATAATAGCTTAGCAGGCCCAGTACACTCGACGGATCGGGACTGGTTAACTACACATTCGGGTAAAACCTTACTAGCTTTCAATCAAACTCGAGTCCCCGGACTCGAATCTGGAACAAACTGGTCAGATTCGACTAGGCCGCGGAGGTCTTACAGAGTCGATCTGCAATACAGATTTGAATTTTACCCAACGCGTCCGTCAGGATTTTTCATCATGTCTGCTGACACGGAAAGTATAAGGATTGACGTTGCTGGAACGGTCCTTAGCCCAGCTCGAAAGTTCGGCGGGTCTTACCTTTGCACTATGCGTGCAGCATCCGAGGTATTTGCAGCGGACGCAACTCGGGAATGTTTCGAGTATGATTTTGTATATGAATTGAGCCGATGATTCTGTTGACTGACACTTTGTCATTATTCTATCGGGTGCGCGATAGCGCTCCTGATGGGACTAGCCCCCGAGATTGTGCTTTATTGCTTGCAATGGAGGATAATCTCAAATCCTTTTTATCCTATACTCTTAGTCGGAAAAAAAAATTGATACGCTCCCGATGGGAGTAACATGTCTTTGGTCGAAGAGACAGTCGAGTGACCATACACCCGAAAACAATCGAGTGATTGATATGCATTGGGCGAACCTGAAATCTTTTCTGAACAAATCTCTTGCAATGACGTCAGAGATGATGTTTTATGGCGACTGCGCTACCTGACACGCTGTGGCGTGCGCTATGCCGAGATGGATGGGACGTGACACGTATGTGGGCCCATTGTGCAGCGCTTGACCAAACGACAATGCCGTTTGGACTAGATTTGACCGTTTTGACGCGGTTTTTACGGGGCCGTGATGATGGTTCCTCGTTTTTCGTGCGTAGTGGGCGGAGTGGCCGGCGACGGTTGCCCTCCGCGGCTACCACGTGTACGGCTGGATATGCAGCTCTGCCCACGATCTCGTATCAACGATGCGGATTCATTGTGCTGAGGTTAAAAGGGTGTGGCAGCGTAAATAATCTTTTTACTTGCCATCTGTGCACCGCCGCCGTTGCCTCTTCTTCCTCCTCTGCGCTACGCATCCCCTCTCTCTTGCGAACCACCATCTCCATGGCGCCCAAGAGAAAAGATGCGCTTGCCGCCGCCGCGGTGGCTGGTGGGAGTGCAAGCATCGCCGCCGCCAAGGGTGACGCGGACATGACCTTGGACAAGAAGACCGGCGACTGGACGCGGTCCACCATGAAGCTGTCCAGGCTGGAGGGCTATCGGCGGGATGGATGGATCCCCTCCGCCGAGCTGCTGACGACGCGCCTCCCCGGAGACGAGGTAAGCCCTCAATCCAAGGAGGGCGAGCGCGTATGCTTTCACGATTTCGTGAATAGGGGATTCTCATTCCCTATTCACGATTTTGTGCGGGCTCTGATGTACGCGTACAAGGTGCAACTGCACGATTTTACGCCCAACTCCATTATGCACATTGCTGTATTCTTTGTGCTATCTGAGTGTTTCTTGGGTGTGCACCCACATTGGGGTCTTTGGAAGAAGATCTTTGCTGTGAGGGAGAACGCCAGAAAGAAGGGCGTTTATGCTGTTGGCGGCTTCAACATTCAGAGCCGCAAAGAAGTCGCATATTTTGACATTAAACAAGTCGAATCTGCGCAAGGTTGGAGGCAGAAGTGGTTCTACTTCACCACCAACCAAGAGGGACTGCCGCGCTTTGATCCCCACGCGCCTCTGGTGAAGACTCGGGCTTGGCTACATCAGACCACAGCTGCTGAAGAGGCTGAGGTGAAGCCTTTGATGGCCAAGATTGCCAAGACTGTGGGCCGCGAAGTGAGCAGCCTGCATTTGATTTCAACCTTCATCAAGAGGGGTGTGCAGCCACTGCGAGTGCGAGCACACCCCATGTGGGCATTTCAGGGTCCACAGGACCCGACACGTTTGGTGCCTGGCCAAACTCTGCCAGCACCTGATGATGTGGAGAAGCGGGTTCGATCGATCACCAAGCTGACGGCGAATGATAGGTGCCCACTCGATTGTCCTGTCGATGCCTTCGACAGTGAGCACCCTTTACCCAAGGTATTCACTGTTTTTCCTTTATGCACCTAGCATTGGAGATATGATTTTTGTCGAGTGATAGCTCATGGCTTGATTATGTACAGGGTTATGTTCCCCTCTAGTGCTTGCCCCCACTACCCGAAGATGGGGATACCACGGAGACAGAGGTTTTGCTGGCTGATCACAAAGCCGACGACGTCTCACTTGCCTCTGCGCACACCCTACAGAGGAGGCAGAGGACTCCGAGCAAGAGGAGGAGGATGAGGTTCCACTCCTGAAGCGCCGTCGTGCAGACGATACGAAATCGACTGCAGAAAGCTCGCCTCCGCGTGCCACTTGAGGCGAGGATTCTGATTCTTCTGCGACTGACTCAGGGGAGCCTAAGTGTCGTGGGTTTGTCACGTCAGATGTCATGGATGACTTCATAGGTGTGGGTTTGCGCGAGTCAATCGTCTCCGAGCTTGGGATCGTAGGAACAAGACGAACACAGATTTTCCCAGGTTCGGCCCCTCAATGTGAGGTAAAGACCTACTTCCTGCCTACCCTAGCTTGGTATTGATATGATATGTGGTGTTACAATGGTGGCGATCCGATCTGGGAACTCGCCGTAAGAGCTAGGGTTTAGGGCTTGATAGCTTGACCCCGTCTAAGTCCTGTGAGTCCTCTTTATATACACAGAGGCTCGCTAGGTTACAAAGGAAACTTCCTCCACAAGGAATACATCGACTGGAACCTACTTGGAGACTAACTCCTCCTCACATCTTCTGTGGCGCCCCGACCCGACTGCTATACAGTGATACTGTGTCCCGGTTATCCGATACCACCAGACACACTATCAAAGCATAATAGAGAGATCAAAACTTGTGGAACAACTGGCACATCACAGACTCTACGACACAAATCATATAGTTCAACTCTTATAATAGAGAAAGATAGCAAATGACAACCAGAGGTCACAGACCAACAGTACAACAGGCGGAAGCAAATTAGGTTGTTCTAAACAACAAGAACCAAATTATGGCCTAAGAGGCCTGCAATAAACATCCAGCGCCAGCTATTCCGGGATGTCCCAAGCTGCCACCTGGGAACCCCAGACTACTCGTCGACGTCCACAAAGAACCCACCTTCGAGGTCGGTGAAGTCTGATATGTCTCAAATGTATCTATAATTTTTGATGTTCCATGCTGTTATTATATCAATTGCTACATGTTTTGGCTATACTTTATATCATTTTTATGCATTTTCTGGGACTAACCTATTAACAAGATGCACAGTGCCAGTTCCCTGTTTTCTGCTGTTTTTGGTTTCAGAAAATCTATTAAGGAAATATTCTCGGAATTGGACGAAACAAAAGACATCGTCAATAATATCACGAGGAGATCACGGAGTCCAAAGGGGAGTCGGAGCAGGCCCATCAGGGGGCCACGCCACACTAGGGCGCGACCCAGGGTGGGCCCGTGCCCCCTATGGCGTGGTGGCCCCCTCGGCCACCGACGCCGCCTCTTCGCCTATATATTCTCCGCGACGCAAAAACCCTATTACGGTCGATCATATTCCACGAAAAGTTCCGTCGCGGCCGTCATCGTCAATCTCAGATCGGAGGAGTTCTGAAGCTCCTCCGGCACCCTGCCGGAGGGGAGATCATCACCGGAGGGCTCTACATCACCATGCCTGCCTCCGGAGTGATGCGTGAGTAGTCCACCCTGGACTACGGGTCCATAGCAGTAGCTAGATGGTTGTCTCTCTACCTTGTGCCTCCATGTTTAGATCTTGTGAGCTGCCTAACATGATCAAGATCATCTTATTGTAATGCTAGATGTTGTGTTTGCTGGGATCCGATGAATATTGATACCATGTTTATTCAAGTTGTTTATCTATGTGCTCTTGATCTTGCATGCTCTCCGTTGCTAGTAGATGCTTTGTCCAAGAAGATGCTTGTGACTCCAAGAGGGGGTATTTATGCTCGATAGTGGGTTCAGTCTCTAGATATCTGGATCAGTGACAGAAAGGTCTAAGATGGTAGATGTGCTGTTGCTACTAGGGATAAAACATTGGTGCAGTGTCCAAGGGCACTTGTATTGATTACATTACACACTTTACTTCATGCAATAATATGTTGTTAGCAACTTAATACTGAACAGGATGCGGATGCTGCCTTGAAGGTGGATTATTTAGGCATAGATGTTGTTGGAATAACGGTCTATGTACTTTGTTGTAATGCCCAACTAGATTTCATAGTAGACATCTTGGCATGTATTGCATTGTTATGCCCTCTCTATTTGTCAATTGCCCAGCTGTAATTTGTTTACCAACATGCTAGTTATCTGTTCTGAGAGAGACACCACTAGTGAACTGTGGACTCTGGTCCAATTTCCTCATACTGTTTACACAACCTGCTGCAATCATCTGTTTCCTGTTACTTGCTGTTTTCCACACCATATGTTTAACTCTTTGTTTCTGCAAGACCGGAGATATTGACAACTCTCTGTTTCGTGTTGGGCAAAGTTCTGGTTTGTGTCTGTGCAGATTCCACGTTGGTGCAAGCTCACTAGCGCCAGGGGGAGTCAACATCAACAACCTTCCGATATATCGTCAAGTCCTACTGGATTGATAACCTTGGGTAGATTATTCAAGGGAAAACTTCTGTTGTCTACATCATAACCTTCCTCTTGGGGTTCACCAACACGTAGCCATCAAGCTGTTTTCTGGCGCCGTTGCCGGGGAAGTACTCATCATCACCATCATCATCATCCTCAAATACTCTCCCGTCAACCAGGCACCAGCTGTTTTCTGGCGCCGTTGCCGGGGACTTGGAGGCTATTGGAAAGGGGAGTCTCTCAGTTCCAATCTCTTTACTTTGTTTTTGTCTTGTTTTAGTTTTGTTTTGCTTGCTGTTAAAAATCAAAAATCCAAAAAAAAATCCTGCATCTAGTTTATTTTGGTTTGTTATTATGTCTAGTTCTTTGCTTGCTATTCATGGGTACTTTGCTTGAAACTTGTCCTATGGCTGAAAACAACTTGAGAAACCTTTATGAAATTTATCTTGAGCTAGGACATGATGTGTTTGAAGAGAAAATTAAAAAACCTATGGAACTTTATTTGCATGATAGTACCAATGATATTGGTATACACTCTTTGAACATGGTTGTTGCTAATGCTATGGAAAATATTAAGCTTGGGGAAGTTGGTAATGATACTATTGAAATAACTTCTTTTGATAAATTTGAGGTAGACAAACATTCCTTGACTCAAGAGAAAGCAAAAAAACAGAAGTACCAAATATTTCCCCCAATGTTGTTTATGAAAATCCATGCTATTTTGATAAGTCTTATGATAATCTCTTTTTATTCCTAATTTCGAAATGCATGGTAATGAGAGTGTTTGCTTAGAAAATGTTTATGATAAAGCTCTAGATGATGGTCCTATGTTGCTTGATAATATTATTAATTCTACTATTGAGAGTGATCAATCAATTTGTTTCAATATGTCTAAAAGTGGGTTTGAATTTTTTTATCCCACTATCTTGCTTGATAAAAGTTATGTGTTTGTAGATCATAAAAAGCATGCTTTATGTGATAGTTATGTTGTTGAGTTTGTTTATGATGCTATTGAAAATTATTATGAGAGAGGGATGTCTGCCCAGTAAAAACCAGGGTATCATGGGCCGGCCTGCCACAACCCTCGAACTCTCCGCAGGAATTTTTTCTAAGGACCAGACGTTCATCCTGGCGAGCCTCGCGAAGCATTTTCCCTCGCGAGGGCTTACGTGCTCGACCGAGCATTTCCGCTAAGGACCAAGACGATCGGCTTGGAGGCCTCAAGAGGGACCTCTGCCTCGAGAGGGCCTCTCCTAGAAGATCTTCAGGCCCTGGCGCGTCTCCGCGTCACCCTCGGGAGGTTTTCCCTCGCGAGAAGTCAACGGCTAAAGAACCTCGGCGAGGGTTCAGGCCTCGCGGGGTTCCTTCAAGTGGAAGCAAGCTCCTGCGCCGCTGCAGAGCGCACATGGCCTCTGCGCCCGCCGCAGAGTGACATGCGCGCCTGCGCGTGATGACGAAGACGCCGCAGTTGCCATTCTCATGTATAAAGTGGTCAAAGGAGCTACGGCAAGCAAAGCGGACTCCAAGACTTGCCAATTTGGTGATAAAGCGGGCCGGCCGCCGCTACGCTCCAACTGCGACGTCACTGTGGGGCGCGCCCCAAAGTTCTGCAGCGCCAGCCCACCGTCCTAGATGGACGGTGGCTTTTTCTGCCAAGACGACGTGCTCCTGCCATGGACCGCGTCCATGGACGCCCCGACGCTGTGCGCTGTGCTCCAGTTCGGCGGCACTGTGGTATCCCTTCCCGCCGGAGAGTTTTGGGGAAGAGGACCAAGCCCAGTATATAGGAGCCAGTGTACGACCTAGGAGGGGGATCCCGCATTCGGCAACACATTCCACAACCAAGGAGCTAAGTCGGAGAAGAAGACGGAGCTCATTCCACCATAGTCCACCATAGCCATAGCTGTGCCCTCGGCAAGCACACTTGTACTGTGAACCTCTCCAAGTAGTGCAATACATCTTAGCAGGACGTAGGACTTTTACACCTCACGGTGGGCCTGAACCTGGGTAGCGCTCGTGTTACCTCTCTGTCGTGATGTTCCTCACCGAGCTCGACGAGCACCGTCGCCGAGGTTGTTGAGGATTTGTTTGACGCGTGTTCAGCCCCTTGCTCATTTCCTGGCACTTGAGAGACTCCCTAGTTCCTGGGACTAGTCTCCGACATTTGGCGCGCTGCGCGCCATGACTGACACGCGAGCTGCGCGTCTCGCGCGACGGACGTCCGGCAGGGCCAACACCGAGCCCGCCGCCAACCACAACCCGCGTGGTCGCCCACGCGCCAACCGCGCTTCAGAGCGCAACGCCGAGCCGCGCGTCGAGCACCCTGAGGACGACGGCGGCAACGGCAGCGGCAACGACGGCGGCATCGACGGCGAGGACGAGGGAGCTTCCTCCTTGCACCCATCAGGCGCGAGAGCGCCTCCACGATGGGCCGAGCAGCGCCCAGTCCAGCCACCGCGCTGCTGATGGCGCAGAGCTGCTGCGCTACCGTCCCACGCAGGCGGGCCATGACAACTGGCTGGGGCGTCTCGAGGAGCTCATCAACGCCGCCGCCGTTCCTGCCGCCACCACTGCAGCACCAGCACCCTCCCGCTCGCTGGTGCGCCACTCCGGACGCGAGGGGAACATAGCGCACGGCGCTCCTCCTCCCCCTCCGCCTCCGCCACCTCCTCCAGCTGCAGCTCCGGCAGCAAACCACCGCGCCGCGTCGCACGCATCCTCGCCGCACGACTGCCAGATCGTGCAGCGGACTCCGGCGGACGCCCGCGTGGAGATCGAGCGCCAGAGGGACCGCCACAACCGCGTCGTGCAGGAGATCGCCGCTGCAGGTCGCCAGAACCGCGGCGTACTCGCTGGTGGCGCCGTGACGTACGCCACGGGCTGCACCGCCTTCACCCGCAACCTGCGCCGCGTCGTCTGGCCTGTGAAGTTCAAGCCAGACCTCCCTCCGCTACGACGGCAGGACCAACCCTCTGGAGTTCCTGCAGCTCTACACCGTCTCCATCCAAGCTGCAGGAGGCGACGACAAGGTGATGGCCAACTGGCTCTCCATGGCGCTCAAGGACTCCGCGCTCTCGTGGCTCATGAACCTCCCCGAGAACACCATCGACACGTGGGAGGACCTCTGCAAGGTCTTCGTCGCCAACTTCAAGGGCACCTACGAACGCGCGCTCACCTACAACGACCTTCGCGCGGTGCGCCAGAAGCCTGACGAGACCCTCCGCAGATACATCCAGCGCTTCAGCCAGGTCCGCAACAAGATTCCGAACATCCCGGACTCGCACGTCATCTCCGCCTTCAGGGAGGGCGTCACGAACCACAGGATGCTCGAGAAGCTCGGCATCCACGACACCTCTCCTCTGTGGTGAAGCTCTTTGATCTGGCTGACAAGTGCGCCAAGGCTGAAGAGGGCCTCCTCTTCGTCAAGAAGGAAGTGGAGGAGGACCCTCCAGAGGGGTCCAGGAGCAAGAAGAAGCCTGCGAGAAGCGCAAGACCACCGCCATCCTCGCGGCAGAGCCTGACGCAAAGCAGCCTCGCGAGGCCTCTCCGGCGGCTGAAGAGAAAAAGGCGGACAATCGCCCATACTGCATCTACCACAACAGGCACAACCACCACTGAAGACTGCTGGGAGCTCAAGCAGCTCAGCAAGGAGCGGGAGAAGAACCGGCCGCGGCGGAGGCCGTGGTGGCCGCGGAGGTGGACGCCACAACTTCCAGCACAGGGCTCGGGGGAACAACGCTGGGCAAAACGGCAACCTCCCCGACGAGAACCCTGGGGGCTACCAGGCCCCTCAGGGGGCAATAGCCTGCATCCTCGGCGGGTCCCAGCGCCCAAGTCCAACAACCACTTCAAGCAATTCTCTCGCGAGGTCAGCGCAGCGCTTCCAGGGCTTGAGGCTTCCCAGCCCCTCAAGTGGTCACAGTACACCATCGCCTTCGACTCCAAGGACCACCCCAAGTCGACCAAGGCAGTAGGCACCATCCCACTGGTGTGCACCCCCATCATCAACAACATCGCCGTCGCCAAGACACTTATAGATGGGGGTGCGGGCTTGAACGTCATCTCTGTCGAGACCTTCGAGCAGCTTCAAGTGCCCTACGAGTGGCTCATGCCCTCTAGGCCCTTCACGGGGTGACAAGTGGCTCTACCACACCTCTGGGGCAGGTGAGGCTCGCGGTCACCTTCGGCACGCCGCAGAACTACCGCACCGAGCAGATCGACTTCGACGTCGCGCACATTGGCCTGCCCTACAACGCCATCCTCGGCTACCCCCCCTCGCGAAGTTCATGGCTGTCACTCACCATGCCTACAACATCGTCAAGCTTCCAGGCAGCGGCGGCACCATCGCCATCCACGGTCAAGTCCAGGACGCAATGCGCTCTGTCGAGACCGCCTACAAGGCCGCTGCCGTGGCATTCCCGCTGATGAGGACATGGAGCCCCTCGAGAGGCCCGCGAAGAAGAAGCAGCTGTTCTCACAGGAGCAGGCAGCCACGAAGAAGGTGTCACTGGACGCCAGCGGCTCGGGGGCTAGCGTCACCATAGGCGCTGGCTTGCCTCCCAAATAGGAAAGCGCGCTCGTCGCCTTCCTCAGGGCAAACTCTGACATGTTCGCATGGACACCGTCAGAGATGTCCGGAGTACCGAGGGAGGTGATCGAGCACCACTTAGCCGTGTGTCCAAACGCACGCCCCGTGAAGCAGAAAGCACGGCGCCAGGCGCCAGAGAAGCAAGAGTTCATCATCAAGGAAGTAGAGAAGTTAAAAGAAGCGCACATCATCAGAGAAGTTCCACACCCCACATGGCTCTCCAACACGGTGGTCGTTCCCAAGCACACCGGGGGCGGCAGGCTCTGCATCGACTACACCGACCTCAACAAGGCCTGCCCCAAGGACCCGTACCCCATGCCTCGGATAGACCAGATCGTGGACTCCACCGCCGGCTGCGACCTCCTCTGTTTTCTGGATGCCTTCTCAGGCTACCACCAGATCAAGATGGCGAAGGAGGATGAGGAGAAGACAGCATTCCTCACCCCTTGTGGTGTGTATTGCTACGTCTGCATGCCCTTTGGCCTGAAGAACGCCGGCGCCACCTTCCAGAGGCTCATGAGGAAGGCCTTGGGGGCTCAGATGGGAAGAAATGCAGAAGCCTACGTCGACGACATCGTGGTCAAGACTCGCGAGAGCACACCCTCATGGAGGACCTCGAGGAGACCTTTGCCAGCCTGCGCAAAGTAAGCATCAAGCTGAACCCCGCCAAGTGCGTCTTCGGGGTACCGTCAGGCAAACTCCTCGGGTTCCTAGTGTCTCACCGCGGCATAGAAGCGAATCCTGACAAGATCAAAGCCATAGAAGAGATGCAGCCACCTCGTCGCCTTAAGGACATGCAGCGCCTCGCGGGATGCATGGCCAGCCTCGGCCGTTTCATCTCCAAGTTCGGCGAGAGGGCGCTGCCATTTTTCAAGCTCATGAAGCGGTCTGGCACGTTCAAGTGGACGCCTGAGGCGGACAAGGCATTTGAAGACCTGAAGAAGTACTTGGCTAGCCCACCTGTCATGGTTGCCCCAAGGCCGGCGAGCATCTGAAGCTGTACCTATCAGCCACCACAAACAGTGAGCGCAGCCTTGGTGGCAGAAAGGGAAGAGCCAGTCCTCGCCAAGAAGGACCGCCACGCCAAGCCCAGATCCCCCCGACAAGGAAACATCCTCTTCAGGCCCTGAGCCCCTTGCCGAGCCCGCACAACCAGAAGGCACCCTCGTGAGGGTCCACCTCTCGAGAGGCTCGACAAGGCTCCCGAGGAACCCAGCGCTGCGTCACCATCGACACCCTCGTCGAGCATCCCGTCTACTTCGTCAGCACTGTGCTGCGAGATGCTCGCGAGCGGTACACTATGCAGCAGAAGCTCCTCCTCGCGCTCCTCATCGCTTCCAGGAAGCTGCGCCACTACTTCCAGGGCCACCCCATCACGGTGGTCACATCATTCCCTCTGGAGCAGATCCTGCGCAATCCAAACGCCACTGACCGCGTCGCAGGGTGGAACATTGAGCTGCAACCTTTTGGCCTGCGCTTCGACACCACCAGGGTCATCAAGGGGAGAGCATTGGCTGACTTCGTCGCCGAGTGGACAGACACGCAGCAAGAAGAGCCTCATGAGGCAGAATCCACGCCAGCAGGAGACCAGGTGCCAAGCCACTGGACCATGCACTTCGACGGAGCATTCGCATGCCAGAACGCTGGGGGCGTCGTCCTGACCTCACCCAAGGGCGACAAGCTCTACTACGCCGTCCAGTGCTTCACGACAGACAAGGTCTCCAACAACATCGCCGAGTACGAGGGCCTCCTCGCCGGGCTCAGAGCCGCAATCGCCCTCGGCATCAAGCGCTTACTCATCAAGGGCGACTCCCAGCTCCTCGTCAACTTCTCCAACAAGAGCTACACGCCTAAGGACGGCCATATGGCCGCTTACCTCGAGGAGGTCCGCAAGCTCGAGAAACACTTCAAGGGGATGGAGCTCAGGCACATCCCACGAAGGGAGAACCAGGAGGCCGACGACATCGCCAGGCGAGCATCACGCAGAGAAGCCCAGCAGGCGGCGTGTTCGAGGAGAGGCTCACCAGGGCATCGGTGAAACAGCCAAAAGAAGCGTTGAAATGAACATGGACGAAGAGCTCCCACCACCAACATCTGGAGCACCAGGCTGCGGTCCACCCACAGGGGAACGCCTGCTGCTGGCCATGACACCAAGAGACGGGCTGGATCGATGAGCTCAAGGAGTACCTCAGGGACGGAGTCCTCCCTGAAGAGGACGCAGAAGCAGAGAGAGTTGCTCGCCAGGCCAAGTCATACTGCCTTCACGAGGGAGACCTGTACCGCAAGCGTCCAAATGGAGTTGCACTAAAATGCGTCCCCCCTGAAGAAGGCCGCCAGCTGATCAAGGACATACACAGTGGAGAATGTGGCACCACTCATCATCACGCACCCTCGCAGGGAAAGTCTTCAGGAGTGGTTTCTATTGGCCCTCAGTACTTCAAGATGCAACCGCCGTTGTCCAGCTTGCGAGGCGTGCCAGTTTCACGCCAAGCAAGTCCACCAGCCCGCACTGGGGCTCCAGACCATCCCTCTCTCTGGCCCTTCGCGGTCTGGGGGCTGGACATCCTGGGACCTTTCCCACGCTCCAGCGGGGGCTACCGCTACCTCTACGTCGCCATCGACAAGTTCACCAAATGGGCGGAGGTTGAAGCGGTGCGCACCATCCCGGCGAGATCAGCGGTGAAATTCATCAGAGGCCTGGCCTGTCGCTTCGGCGTGCCAAATCGCATCATCACCGACAACGGCTCGCAGTTCACCAGCGGCATCTTCAGGGCCTACTGCGAGAGTCTCGGCACACGGCTCTGCTTCGCCTCGGTGGCTCATCCACGAAGCAACGGGCAGCTGAGCGGGCGAACGCAGAAGTGCTCAAGGCCTCAAGACAAGAAGCTTCAATCGCCTCAAGGCCCACGGCAAGAACTGGATCGAAGAGCTCCCCTCCGTGCTCTGGTCCATCCGCACCACCGCCACGAAGCCCACTGGAGAAACGCCGTTCGCTCTCGTCTATGGCGCTGAAGCAGTCCTCCCCACGAGATCAAGCATGGGTCCCCACGGATCCTTGCTTTCAACGAGGACAACCAAGAGGAGCTCCACAACGACGACTTGCTGCTGCTCGATGGACTACGTCGCCGTGCCGCCCCTCCGAGCGGCAAAGTACCAGCAAGACCTGCGCCGCTACCACAGCCGCCACATACGGCCGCGCACCCTCGAGACAGGCGATCTCGTCCTCAGGAGGATCCTCTCCAGAGAAGGCCTCCACAAGCTCTCACCCATGTGGGAAGGCCCCTACAGGGTCGCGCACATCGCCAGGCCTGGCGCGGTGCGGCTCGAGACGGAAGACGGCGATCCGATCAAAAATCCATGGAACATCGAGCACCTACGCAAGTTCTACCCGTGATCACGTCAGGCATTTTTTGTCTAAGAGGGAAGCTCGCGTCTTCACCTCCCAGCTTCACCAAGCTTTCCCTTCACGAGGGCCATCTCCC